>CM041640.1:2882432-2964590 GCA_023333625.1 Bothriochloa decipiens
GGGGGGAGCTGACATGAGTCCCTTGCTCGAGAACGAACTCTCGAAGCCCCTTCAGACATATTCAAGGTAAAATGAAAGGACAACTACGGAATCCCCTCGGAGGGAGGCATCGAGCCACCAAACCCTCTCGAATGGGATCAGAATCCATGTCTCCATTTGTTAGCTTCAACGAGAGTGCCTCCGTGGCTGCCTGTTGACCCCTATCGAACGGGGCATGAGCTCTCACTTGAATTTCCCAATAACAGCTCATCGGAGGACGTCGGAGCTCGCCCAAACGAGGGTAGCACGGAGTTCCTCACCCCTCCTCTCATCGAAAAGGAGCGTGAGGGTCGAAAGAAAAAGACGGGCTTGTTCCTGATCGACCTCGACGAAAGAGGCTCGGGGGCTCGCTCACAACTGGATGGCCTCGACGAAGGAGGAACCAACCACCTGGGGGCTCGACAACGTACGGAACCCCTCGACAAAAGAGGGGCAAATGCGCTCGGGGCCTAGAAGACTTGAGCTCCCCCCTCCCCCCGATTGCACGTCTAAAAAGCCCTCAAAGGAGTTTTTCTACTCCTCCGAGGCCTCGGGGGCTACACCCGAAGGGTGTGCTCGCGCGCACCCGTCGGAAAGTGTCGATGCTATGACTCCAGTTCATTTATGCCTGGTCCTCGAGGAAAGAACCTATAGCACCCAACCACCACGGAGTGGGCCTTAACGAAGAAAGCTCATACACGTCCGGGGGCTTAACCACTCGAGCACCCCTCGACAAAAAGCGCATAAAACCCTTAGAGGAGTATTCTACTTCTCCGAGGCCTCGGGGCATAAAGAACTGGACGTAGGGCATAAAGCACTGGACAAAAAGCGCATAAAGCACTTTGATGCAAGATAATACAACCTCTCCTCCTCCACTGGACGTAGGGCCTTATTTGCCCGAACCAGAATAAACCCTTGTGTCCTTCTTGCATCACCATATTAGGGAGCAACCCTTGTGCCCGTCTTGCATCACCATCCGAATTAAGGAGCACGTAACACATAATTTCTCGTTGGTGCTTGGCTCCCGGGGTCAAGACACCGACAACTAGCAAGTGTGAATTAGTATTTTTTTTTTCAGGTTGCCGCTGTTTCGATCCGGCCTTCATTTCTTAGCTCGCAATCTAGGATCGCCAAGATTCTAAAAACTAACCATAAAAGAAAAAAGATTCTAAAAACTTATGAATCAGTGTGCAAAAGACTAGCCTACGTGGCAAAGAAGTTTGTTGATCCCAAAAAATTCACTCGTGCCTTGCGCGCTTTCTCGAGGACGATTGTTCGTGCTCCCGCACGACAAGAACGACGCCATTCTCCTCTTCCTCTACGTCGTCAGTCAGCTCAGCACGGCACATAGCCGGGTCGACCTCAGCAGTGACAAGCAGCTGGTCACGGGCGAAGTAGTCGTCGACGATGCTGAGAAGGCCCTGACCCAGCTCCGACTGTTCGTCGTCGTTGTCCGCAAAAAGGAAGCGCTCTAGCTCGGCCATGTACGCCGACATGGCCTCGGCGGCGCCCTCGTCCCCCGACGCTGGCGTCAGGGGCCCGTCGTCCGTGACGACGGAGTCCGCCGACGGCAAGGACCCTGCTTCTCCTTCTGCCGCCCCGTCGTAGCAGTCGTTGTAGTCGCCCAGCCCCGCTAGAAGCCAGGCACACGTGGCTGCCGCACCGCTGTCGCCAAAGTCGTCGTCGTCTTCGCAGATGTGCCTGCGGTGGCTTACAGTGTCCGCGTCGGAAAAGACGGCAGAGTAGCAAGCGCTGCCGCCGCGGAACTTGTTGTCGTCGGCCGACGACAGGTCCAAATCCAAGGCGTCGATGATGACGAAATTGAGGATGTCGAGGTCGTCCACCAAGTTGTCGTCGGCCGATGACAGGTCCAAATCCAAGGCATTGATGACGTCAAAGTCGAAGATGTTGCCGTAGTCGAGGTCGCTGACTTGCTCGTCATCGTCGGCCGATGACAGGTCAAGATCCAAGGCTTCGATGACGTCGAAGTCATCGATGTGGCAGTCGAGGACGTCCGCCAAGTCGACCTCCGTGGCTACCAGTGCCGCCATGTCAGTCGTCGGTGAGGGTGAGGACTGACGCGACTGAGGAGAGCTGAGAGCGCGCGGGTGGGTGGTGGTGGCGGTACGTGGTGGTGGTGGACATGGACAGGAGCGGGCGTTTTTAAGGGGGTGGATCCATGATCGGGGCAACAGAGCGGTTCGATTCGGCTGTCGAGAGCGCGCGGGCGTTCCGTAGTTTTTTTGAAAGTGTGAATTCGTGGTTGGGGGAGGAAGTGGAAGGAGAAGCGAGTTTCGTGCGCCTGTTATGGCCGCGCGAGTCCGTCGGCGTTCAAAAGATCGAGCAGAAAGCGGGCGGCGCCTCGAATGGATATGTTGGATCTCTATCTATGTCGGTTCCGAGTCGTGCTGGTTAGTAAATGGTCGTTATTGCCACGGGGGTGGCCTTCTCTGTTGGGACAAGCAAGTTTGGGGTGCGCCCGTTATGACCGTCGAGGCGCGAGTCCGTCGGCGTTCAAAAGATCAAGCAGAAACCGGGCGGTGTCTCGTTCGAATATATACGTTGGATCTCTATCTATGTCGGTTCGGAGTCGTGTGGTAGCTACTAGCTAGTGATATAGATGCTATTGTGTGAATGCGATGCGTGCGGGCGTGGCGGCGCCGATCCACGATAGAGATCCTGGTGGCGATATTGGTGTTTTCTGTTTGTATGAACGTGAGATGAGGTGTGGATGGAGCTGTGGTTTGACTGGTTGATTGCCTGTTATTGCCACGGTGTGTGTCCCCTTTTCCTGCGGTGGGTTTGGGAGAATTAACCGACATGCATGGAGGTTCACTCATGTATCTCATTTACGTGGGTATTTCCTTCATTTTAATGTTTTGAATTTTCCAAATATATAGTTAGTTTTACATTGTGTCTAGACGTAATAGCAAGCACAATATTATCTAGAAAAGCCAAAATATCAATAGAGAAGTACGTCTTTATTGGAGATGTTAGGCTAAATACATAAGTAGTGGTGTAAAACTACTGTATTTTGATATTTAGAAAGCCATTGGCCTGGTGTGTTTCTATGGATAGTGCACCTTGCCAACCACACTAAAAGAATAGAACCATTAATTGTAGGGTAGACTTAGAAAAAATGCGAGCATCATATTAATTAAGTCAAGGGCTTAAACCCAATGGAGAGGTTCAACTAAGATTGATTTCCATTCATTTGAAGACAATATGTGAGAAGAGACGGTTCTATCCCAGATTTATGGGATGCTGAATTGTTCCCACTTCATTGATGGATTGAAGAGACCATGGAGCTATCTTTTATGTTTGGTTGAGAGGACAAAGAATATATATTCTATCCCGGAGAGCAACGGTGGGAGCATCCTTGTCTCTGCCGCCTGTCGAGTAATACGAAGGTGACTCAAACATCCTACGTTATAATTTAGGTCATAATAATCCAACCATTATCATATAACCCATTTCAAACATAGTTTTTCAACATTACAAGCCATTTTGTACTCTAATTAACAGTAATTTTCTCTATAATAATCTAGACATCTATATTCTCTTATAATTTATAGTCTGAATCTAAATTATTATGATCTCATATGTAATCCAGACTACTATATATAATTAATTCAATTCAATGAATATCAAATGGCAGAAGGCGCAAGTTATCTGTGTTGGGCCTTCTTTTTTTTTTTTTTGACGCAGCGTTGGGCCTTCTGTCGGGTGCATTTTTCCTTTGCGTGGGCCTGGAAGAAGGGATCAGGCCGTAACCCGTAGGTTCTACTTGGGCCGAAACAGATTTCTAGTTTTGCACGTACTCCCATCTGCTCCTAGAACAGCAGCTTGACGATGCGATGTCACGGTTCCTCAAACTCGAATTTCAAAATTGGCCTGTTTTCTCTTTCCTATTTACAGTAATTATTTAAATACATATATATATAAACCAGGCCAGATCGAGCATATATGCCATGCATGCGGATGTGGCCAGTCACGAGAGGCTCACAACATGCATGACGCATATTATTACCGGCCCTACGTGCACGTATGAGCGCTGGACATGCGTGCATGCAACAACCGATGAGAGAGAGACGAGGGATCGGGGTCAACGTGTCGACTGCACCCATGCGTGACGATCGCGCTGCACTGCATGCATATCGTATGCACACAGTTGGGCCGGCGCTGATCATGCAGCTTGTGTGACCGTGCGGCGCCTGCACGCATGCAGAGAGGCCGTGCAGTGCGTGCGAATCTAGATCCAGTTGTTGGGATGCTCGCAATCGTGCCGTCGCACGTGCGCGCATTGGCATGCATGCCGTGGCTCACTCTCGCCGCCGCGAAAGCGGAGCAACAACGGACCGAATGGAAGCGATGACATTTTTCCCGGCCGGCCTATGGGTTTGTGCTTGTCAAACTCTTTTAAATTTCAATAGATTTGTAGAAAATATTTTTATCTTTAGTAAATTTATCATCAAAAATATTTTCAGTGATCTATTTAGCTTATTAATATTTGATCAAAATTAAAGATATTTGACTTCTGGACAAGAATGATATTGTAGGACATTCGATTCTGCTTTTACGATGGAGGAAGTACTCCATATATAGCCACGTCGACGCCACAGGTCGCTTTGTATGCATAAACAATACTCCACCTGTTGAAAATGACAATACCTTTTGCGAGCGAGCGGGTTCTATGGCCACCGGAAAAGATGGGATGCCTAGCTTTCAAACTCATTACGTCGTTGGAGCTTTATTTTCACTGATTAAACTCTAAAATATAGACTGCAAAATAGGACTAGCACATCTCTCTTCATCTGTAGCGGTGAAGATGCCCTAGCTCCCGGTTGCACGCGGCCAGAGACCGTGTCACGTCGTCGTGCCCCAAATTAAAATCCATCCAGGAATGAAAAAAGGAGAGGAACCGCCGAGAAGAATTTTCTACCACCGAGAAGAATTTTCTACCACCGGAAACTAAAAGCAGCACTACACACCGATGTCAATCGTCTGGACTAGTATATAGCTAGCTAGCGGTCATTTTGAGTTTGCCGATCGATCGAGAAACGGCGCGGCGCCTTCGTCTGGATAAATGTCACTCCAGGCGCGCCTTCGTTGCAACAAGAGACAAGCAGTCAGTGTCAGTGTGTGGTGTGGTGTGGTGTGGTGCGCATCCAGGAGACCAGGAGTCACGTATGAAAGCGTGTGCTTAGCTTCCTTCTCATCATCTACCGTTGACCGTTCTATACACTCGGTAGCAATAAACAAGTAAACAACGTTACAACGTAACACGGATCCGTAGACTTCATCACCTTTTGGCACCGGCTCACAGTCACAGTAGACCTGCTAGTTGACACGTATGCACGCGATTTGGGGATTTTACACACCGTCACGTACCATGGAAGAGCCGATCGACACGTGTATTCAGCTGGTACGTACTCGGATTCATGGATTGCCTAGCGAGGTACGTAGTGCTACTACAATTTACCAAACTCGTGTCGACTAGGCATACGGTACGAACGAAGAAGGAAAAAATGCTTATTACCTTCCGTTATCCAGAAATTCCAATGCATTTTCGTAAATTGTTTGTCAAATTAGGAATGGAAATTCAGTGAAAGAAAGCTTTCAAAAAAAAACTTGGTAGCTGGATAGTGGCAAGGCTAGTGTTGATTAACTCGGTTCTATCTACTAGTCTATCCGTGTTCATGGTGTCTTTTCTTTTAGAAAGTGAGAACCTTTGAAAAAGTGAAGTTTCTGGCCTTGTAAAGATTAGTAAGAAGAGCCAAATTGCTATGCACTACCCCTTTGAACATATCATTTAGAAGGGCACTAGTCGGTGAAAGGTTGAACGAATGGTTGAGTTTGGTCTCCTTAGTTGTGCCAATCAATTTGAATGGCGGTTGAGGAAAATGGTGAATTTTTTTTTTACTCAATCTTTATATAGGTAGGTTATTCGGAGACGTTTGGTGAGAAACATTTGTTCTAGAAGGCGAAGCTTCTATTGAAAAGAAAGATTTTCCTCTTTTATTTAAAAAGAGAGTTCATACTTACAGAGGTTAACTTCTTAATTTGGGGGGGGGGGGGGAGCAGTGGGAAAGGGGACCCTAGCGGTAGTTTTTGTGGTTTAAATAGGAAATAGTGAAACATCTCTTTTGTGGTGTCCTATATGGCGATATTCATGTGGAATGGCTTGTTCATCATTTTCAACATTTGCAACCACCCAAAAATAATATTCTCTTTATTTGGCTCGTGGCTTAGGAATTTGAGTCCAAGTTCGCAAAGCAAGATGATTGTGAGTTTGGCGTCCATGTGATGGGATTTTTGGTTGAAAAGAAACAATAAAAAAGAGTTGGAAGCAACATGGATGTTCATTTTTATGTTATGTAAGGTTTTGTGTTGACTTTGTTGCGTGTGTGTATATTATGTAGTAGAGAGTGCACGTGTGGACCATTTTCTGTACCAATTGGTTGTACCCATTCGTTGGTGAATGTGGAAGGTCTAAATACTTTTATTCCTTAATTAAAAAAGGCTGGTTCAAATCATGCTTTCTAAAATTCTAATCTTCTAGAAACTATTTTTTCTTAAATTAGCAATTTGTAGAGATGGCTGCCTTTTATCTTCTATGGCTAGAAATCAGAAATCTCCAAAAAGTCATAAATTCGAGGGAGGCCTCGCCAGGTGGCCACATTCTCGTGTGTCATAAGCCAGACAACTTTTCATGTAAATACGTGTGGGCTACCCGTCGGCCGGGAATCAAACCTGAAACATGTGGCCTCATGTGTAGCTCATTTAACCATTCTACCCCAAAGTCACTTATGTCTCCTATATTAACTTTACTCGATTTTGAAATGGCTATTTGGAATCCTAAGTAACTTCAATGAAAAAGTCTTCGACTACAAAGTTGTAGATAAAGTGGAGTACTACAACTTTGGTTTTGGTCATTTCTCCATTCATTTGGAAAATTTAAATTTCAAATATGAGAAATTCAAACATAATGTTTCTTTGATAAATGATTTCAAATGAAAAGGTTGTTAACTACAAAGTTTAATGACTCTTTGAGATCTACAACTTTAGTTTTTGCCTTTTCTCCACCTGAGGTCATTTAAAAAATTAAGTTCCAATATGTGGGGACTTCAAGCTGAAATTTTGCACATATACCATTTCAAATGAAAAGTTCCCAACCGCATCTGTAGAGGTGACTGAAAAGAGAAATCACCCCTACAAATGTATTTTAGAGATGGCTTCTTCTGGGAGGTAGTTGTAAATGGAGCCATCTCTGTTCATAAAATGAGGCGCATCTACAAAATATATATATGTACTCCCTCCGTTTTGAATTGCAGTTCACTTTGACTTTTTTAGTGCATGCATTTTGCTATGTATCTAGATAAATAATATGTACAGATACATAAAAAATACATGTACTAAAAAAATAAAAATAAATTATAATTTGAAACGGAGGGAGTAGTAGTTAAACATTAAGAAAGAAATTTAGCTAGTTGTTTGAGGAATGGGTCGGCTAGAAATAAAGGAGGTTAACCGGCCCGACTAGTTGACATAAAGAGGTGTTTCTTATTTATATTAAAATGTCAAAGTTAAAATGTATAATAAAAGTTAAAATGTCTTGTAGTTTAGATTATAGTAAGTTGAAAACATAAAGGGGTGTTTCTTGTTTTGGATTTGTCTACCGTGACATCCTACATTATGACATATATAAGAATTTCACATGGTTTAATTTCATAAGCCACTGGATTCCTGAAAAAAATATAGAATCATTGATAACTTAATATCATGCGTAACTAAATATCTAATGATTAATGTTGACACGGTCATTAATTTTGTGTATATTTATATCATTGCATGAACATAAATAAATATCGACGTTGGATTTTCCGATCAGACGGCTGGCAAATGATGTACCGCAGAGGCCGCGCCGCATCCAAGAACCCAAGGGCACCAAACCACCCGAGGCCCGAGCGGCGTCTATATAAACCCCGTGTGCTCTCAGCTGCTCTCCTCCACACTGGCGGTGGCTGGTGCTGATAGCCAGAGAGCCTCCGTCTCCTTCGGCCTCTCTCTCTCACACACACAAACTACTCTCCGGCGGCGACGCCATGAAGCACGCGGGGAAGTTCCCGTCCCCGTCCCGCGGCGCATCGTCTTCTCCGCCCGCGCACCACCGGCTCTCCCGCGCCATCGCGAAGACGCCGCCGAAGATCAGGATCGTCCACCTCTTGGCGCCGGAGGTCATCACGACGGAGGCCCAGCACTTCCGCGAGCTCGTCCAGCGGCTCACCGGGATGCCATCCCAGAAGGGCTCCTGCGCGTCGTCGCCGTCCACCGGCGGCGACGCGTCTCCATCGCGGTCGCCGTCGCCGTCGCCGCCGCCGCCGACTTCGGTCATCCCGTCCTTCGCGCGTCGGTTGAAATTTGAGGCCGAGTCGCCGTCGCCGTCGCCGTCGAGTGGAGAAGGGGGAGGGTTCCTGCGCTCGCTCGAGATGGACGGCTACAACGACGGCTTGTACCTGGGCCTCGAGGATTTCCTCTTCGACCCCTCCTGCGACATGGACGGCGCCGTGGCCGGTTTTAGTTTCTGATCGATCAGCTGCATGCGGGCGGTTTTGTTGATTTCTGATCAGGTGCATGCGCTGGCAGAGCCGTGCATATTTTCCACCTAAATCTCCTGTCAGTTACTAGAGAACGATGAGAATTTACAGTTATGTTCCTGCACTAGAGAACGGTAAGAATTTACAGTTATGAGAGGAAAGATCTCGAGTTTGCTCGGTCTGCAATGATAAATCAACGGTGATGTATTTCCATTGTTCGTCTCTTTGGCCATGTTTCGTTGTTCCAAAGCTGTGTCTTTTCGATAGTTTCATGAGCCCCATGGAAATGCCGAATTAGTTTTGTTCTGCTTTTGTTTACAACGAATTCTGTCAGTGTTTGATTCGCACTCTCTACTAGTCTCTTTACCGCTGAATGCCGCTGCAGCTGCAAATGGAAATGGATTTCTCTGAACTCCGGAGTGTTAATCTGTCAGAATTCAGTTCTTATTTACTCGTTTAGAACCAAAGCTTGCGCTGCACATTCGGAGGGCAAAACAGACGTGATCGCAAGAAAATAAACACACAGATTTGCGTCTACTGCAGAAAAATTCTTTTGATTGTTTTACACGAGATTACCACTGCCTTGCATTCAGCTTTTTCGGAGGGGGGGGGGGGGGGGGGGGGGCAGTTGCTGCTGTCGCCACTGGTGCTGCACAGCTGCCCTGCTGATGAGAGCAGAACGGCCTTTACATTGGCACACCATCATTGGACATTGGGCACATTGTCATTTGCTCTGCACGGCATTGAGCGGTCACCAGGCTGTATCTTGGAACTTATCAGTTGACTTTGAACAAATATTTTTTTATAACATTGTTTAATATGAACTGATGAAGGTCATTTGATATTACTGCCCACATTCAGAATAGCAGAAAGGATGTACTACTTAAAAACACTCAACTGGTCGTCACCGTTGACAACACTACAGCCTTTTATATATGCGCAAGCCTGAGAAAACGAACAAGTTGGAGAAAGGTGCCATAAACAGGAGGTAGGTGTGGAGTTACAGTTAGTAATCTGGCATTAGCTTTCATATTCTGATATCACTGCATCTGCTGTGCCATCACCTGGACTCGGCTGTGGCCCCTCAAGTCTGGTTAAGACATCAGGTGCTCCAGCAGCATCTCTGATAATCTGAAAAAAGATGACGGCAAAACTGTGAGAAGTTGCCATTTTTCCCATACATACTATAGAATTAATATTAGGTAAAATAACATGAGGTTTCAACTATCCATCTGTATCATGTATTCATGTAGCATGAGCAAACAAACAATAAAACAATCCAAATCGAAGACTTCAGGGAAGAGTCATTCCTGGCAATCAGGTGGAAAATGACAGTGACAAGGAGAGCCATGTCAAAATAATGAGAGAACACAATAAAAGTTAATCTGGAAGGGAGATAATTTACTAGCATCTTATCTGTGACTCGAAAAAACAACAGACATGTATGTGTGTTCAAATTCAAACCATTTCTCCTTCTCTTAGCTATTGTGTATAGCATTCGCCTAAAGGCATGATGAGTGTGTACCGAACTCCTTTTTTTTGGAAAAATTAGCAGGAGCACTGCTATATCATATAAGAAGGAAGCAAATCCAGTTTACAGCAGATAGGACTTACAGTAAGGTGATCACTCTGAACTACTGAATTCAATTAAGCGACGTATTTGGGGCCAGTTTCAGTCAACTAGGGCTAGAGCTAGTTAGCTAACAACTAGTTGGAGGCTTGGCTAATAATTTAGTCCACCTATCCCCCCCCCCCCCCCCCCCCTGGCGGTTCGGATGGGTTAGAGTTATTTTTGGCTAGCTATAATAATTAGCCCTTGGTATCGTAACAGGTCCTTAGACTGTGCACAATGAACGATAATAAGCCTTTGTGGCATTTCGATTCAGTTGGTCATCAGCCTTCAGCTCAATGAGCTTAAGAATTGAAGTCTGTGATAAGGGCAGAACAAGAAATTTAATAACTGCATGAGCATGACAACCAATTTGTTGTCTCTATTCTGCTTATGGCTCTTGTTTTCTTTAGAAAGTACATCAACTAACACTGTGTCATTTGTCTTGTGATTGTGCTGACTGCTGAGATAACTGTATATCAGTACAATGTACAAATGACTTTGGTACCCCTGCAAGTACATTAAAGAAACATACCAATATTTCTTCATCCAAGTAAGAGATCATGAATAAGCGTTGAAATGCTCCACCTGTAATTAATAATGAAATGTAATGTAACTACAAAAGTCATGGAATACAGCTATTATGCACTCATGCAATGATGGCATGAAAACTACCATAACTATAATGACCTCCAACTCCAATTTGGTATAACCAAGCAAATCAAAATGAAAATGAAATGACTGTTAAATTTACATGTAAAAAAGGAATGTCACTTTAAATAAATCATAAAAGGGTTTTTTATGACCTATAAACAATTGGATCCCTCCCAGTTTTAGGGTCGATTCTATTTCCAAACCCTGAGAGCAAGCCACAGAAGCATTTCTCAACTGTCAGTGTTAACATGTTCCTCAACAATTTAATATTTTGGCAAATAAATTGGCAAGAATTCCTTGACAAAAAGAATTCACATAACAAAATCAGTGATTGCTTTATCTGAGTAGGAAGCACGTCCTCAGAAACTAGAAGCGTATGTGCCTAGCATATATAGTTCCAGCAATGATAGTATTCTAAACAAGCATATTGCTACAAGAGTGTGAAGCCCTGCCTACTCACCAAGTGGCACTTTAAGCCCCTCTGAAACAGCATCCCTTATAGGGCTAGGAAGTTGTTGTAGAGCTCCTGCGGTTTGGCCAAGCAAGCCCTTTAACTGTTCAGGCAATGATTCTTCATTGATTCTGGGAATCTCTATAAGGCCCTCAACATATTCCTCTTTCATCCTGATGGGTCCCTCAACGGACAATTGGGTAGTAAGTAGGAACTTGCTTTGTATCTGGAAACAGAAAAAGGAAGTTGCTAAATAATGAGAATGGGAGTTTATCAATAAAATAGTCCCCAATCACACAGAAACATTCAGCTTGCAGATAATACAGATAATAATGTGTACTATTTTCAAAACAAATACAGATACTAACAACTTGCTAATAAATGACTTCAGCATAATTATGAAGTAGCTTATGCAAGGTGAATCCTGCATCTTGTAACTTGTAAGCGATACTGACTTGCCAGGCACATAAATGTCATATAGAACCAATAATCTTAAGAATCAAAGATGGATCCCATAAGCTACGCAAAAATAGCAGGTACCCTCCTAAAATCTTCTGGCATTACCGTATTTAGAAACTTGAGGTTAGATGAGAGCTTGGAGTATCCATCCTTGATCAACACATCAAGTCCAGTAAAGTGTGCAACAGATGTAGGTGACCTCCTTCAAATTAGAACACACTTGGTATCAGGAGAAGCTTGACTTAAACTGAATTCAAGTCAAATGAAATATTGAAATTATAACTTGCATCCAACAAGCAGCGACAGCAGACAGGGACATACTCAAACAAAAGACGGGCTGCAAATGCTCCAGCACTGCTATCACCAAACCATTCAAAATTCCATCGACCCTCCAGAAACGGTGATCTGCAAAGTAAATAGATGTTGTGGAATTCAACTTCATGTAACATGCTTACACAGAATCAAAGAAGTTCATCTCATCTTTGTGGTTAAATCTTAGGGTTGCTATGAAAAGTATCTCAAGCAAGCTACAGCACCTAATACGTTGTTGTTAGCCATAACACTTACGTCGTGGGGCGTGGTGTCGGATTCAGGCGTTCAAGACCAACAATTCGCTCATTGACATCGATCCTCTGCATCTCAGTGGTCTTCCCGCTGACCAAGGCCTCAAAACCCCCAGCATCTTTAAACTGAAATTGGTAAAAAGAAATTCACATAAATACCTCGAAAGCTCAGTATCAACGAGCTGACTCAAGCTGTCATTTCACAACTCAGACACAGTCATGGAAAAATATCATTTCCTAATTGCTGAGATTGTGGAGAAAAAAATCAAAGTGAAATTTACATGAAAATTGCAAGTTTAGAATTTGACAGTAGCTCCTACAATTTGGTACGGTATGGGGACATGAGCCTCCAGCAGGCACCTCACAGGAAGGTCAGCAAGTAGTACTAGGCGAGAGACTGAGAAGAAGGAGCAGAGAGGAAGAGCAAGAGCTCACGGCGAGGAGCAGGGACTCCTTGGCGGAGAGGCGCTCCATCTCGCGGGCGTAGCTGGCGGCGGGCCCCCCTTGGAAGGTCTGGGCCGTGGCTCTGCAGCGCCCCGCGGAGTAGCGGGGCCTGCGAGGCGAGAGGCGCACCCGGCCGTCGCGGCGGCCGCGGAAGGGGACAGGGAGGAGCGCTGGAGAGGCCTGGGTCAGCGCCACGGTGGCCGCCATGCCTGACGAGCGGCTACAGATTTCTCTCTCGTGCTACAGCCCAGAGTACAGAGACTACATCCGCCGGTGGTGCTGACTGGTGAGTTGCTTCAGGCTGCTGCCTCGGCGACGTGGAAATCGTAAAGAATAGCCGAGATAAGTCGTCTGATATTTTCATTTCGGCCTCCATCTCAAATGTTTCGACAATTTACACCTCAAATGTTTTTCGACAATTTACACGGCGAAAACTGGACAGTGGCACAGGTTTGTCATGGGCCAGCAACTGCTAACTGACCAACAAAATGCAAGTTGCCATCGAGTCATAACATTCAGAGGCATGAGTGACAGATTAACGTTTTCTCAGACTTACAAAAAAGGCTGAAATGTAGAGTTTATAATCGACTGAAATCGCAATACAACAGTCTAGCCGCCTAACGTTGCAAGGAGAACAATTCACAGTAGCAAATGGAGAGAGCAGGGCATCTCTCATGCCTAGAGCACCTGGACTCTCAAGCAGCGCCTCTCCGCTGCTCCGTCTCACCATGGGCAAAGTGGCACCGGTCGCCAAAAGTACAGGCACCCTTCACGAAGTTCTCGCACAGCTTTGTCTTGTAGTTGCTCCTGCCCCCCAGACCGCCGCCTCGGCCTCCTGCTGGCACAGCGGCAGCAGACTGGGTTTTCACTGGCATGCTTGCGCTGATGGTCGCGATGAGGTCCCTCACCATGTCGCTGGCTTGCTTGATCTGGTCAAAATTGCCTTCAAGCTCAATGTTCTTCTGGCTGGGGTTAGACTCGTGGTCGCGGATGGAGAGCTTGACGCCTGTAACTCTGCTTATCTGCTTAGTGTTGACCCCACCCTTACCGATTATGCCACCAGCAAGAGAGGCGTCCACGCTGATCTTGGCAGTAGCCGAGGCACCAAAGTTTCCTGCTGGAGGGCCCATGGAAGCTGGTTGCAGAGGTTCAGGTCGGCCTCCATATCGACCACCCATAGGAGGTCCTTCATGAGACATGTAGGCTGCCTTCCCAAGCTCTCTTTCGCTATGAGCGAAATGGCACTTGTCACCAAATTTGCAGCCTTCTACAGTATTGTACTTGGTGCACATGCGTGTCTTGCCCGTCGAAGCTGGATGAGACACGCCGGTAACAGCCACATGATCCACATGAGTTCTTGATGGCGCAGACACAGCAGGGCTAGCTAGATTGAGCATTTTTGCAACTGCCGGGTAACCACCAGGAACGAAGTGCAGAAAATGACATCCCTCACCAAATGGGCACCCAATCGTACTGCAACATTCAAAGCAGACCATATTAATTATGATGGTTTATCTATTCATTTTAAGTATGCAGGAATGATCTTTCAATAATAAATGAGATGCCCAAACATCTAAACATGTATTCAGGCATACTGAAGTAACAAATAACAATATAAAGAAAGCACAATATTCCTACCACATAACAAAATAACAAAATGAAATTTGAATCTACTCTGAGAAATACTTCCATCACTAAAAAGGAATTTCCATTTAATCAAAACAAAAAAATATCAATAACTTGTATCCTGTCTAATGCACCATACAACAAGGGTGGATTAAACATTGATATGTGTCATACTCATCTAAACTCTTAAGTAACCAGATGAAAAAAGGCAAGTTCATCTATTGAGATATATTGATAAAACAGAGAAGCTAATGTATCACGATTTAGTGTTATTCTAATATTCCATATATCTTTGGCATATAAAATGAAACTTCTAGACAATTGATTTGCTGTAAGAAGAGTGAAAAAGATGCAGGTTACCATTCTGATGTTATTTCAGATAGGTTAAGATTATAACCTGAAAAACTTGGTGCAAGGCTTCGATTTGCTTGATAGACCAGTTTGAAATGACTCCGTGTCTGTTGCATAAAATTAATTACATTTTCTCACGTGTTAGAAGTTTGAATTATTGATCTTCTAATCAAGTATATATATAGAATTTATCTGCAATGTATGTGATGAACGAAGAAGATTTTATATATGGTATAAAAGATTCTATTGTAGTTATCCTGCAGAAGATATTTATTATACAGTTGAAACAAAGATTAGTAGGGTTTCTACACTGACAAATACCATGTGTCTGCATCTTTCTTCTTGTTCATTGAACTGATGAACTGTAGAATTGCATTTTGATCAATATTCAAGAGCCACAAGGTGGCTTCATTCCCATATATGCTTCATATTACTATTTCTTCCCCAAAAAACTGTTCCTCTTTCCAACAAAATACATCTAAAACAGACTTGTACCATTACAGTATCTGAACTCTATAATGATGTTTCCAGACTATCAATTCTAAAACTAGTTTTTACTGTACCAATATTGCCGTGAGGCACATAGTCCTACTAGATCATGGAATATACAGGTTAGCATGTTTTTTCTTGTACATTGAACTGGTGATTTGTTGTTGTTGTTGTTGATTGAACTGGCGATTTGTCCAATTACATTGATCAAGATTCAGGAGGTGAAAGGTTCTTTGATTTCCAAATATGCTTCAAATTACTAATTCTTCCCTAAAAAAACCATTCCTCTTTTCAACAAAATACATCTAGATGAGCCTCATACTATTGCACTGTGAACTCTTAAAGATCTTTTCCAGACTATGAGGTCTAAACTATTTTTACTGAATTACTACTGTCGTGAGGCGCATAGTCCTAACTCCTAAGTAGATTTAGGAACACACAGACTTTCTTAGTACTGGTAGTTACTAAAGGAGGATAAGTTGCTCAGATAAGAACATGTTTGTGTGCTGGGCAAAATTTTTTTATCAATAGCTGGGCAAAATTTTTTATCAACAGTACTAAGATCTAGTTAGCACTGACATCATTTTTTATCAATAGCTGGGCAAAATTGTTTATACTTTCTCCATTTGCATATGAAGGAGATCTAACTGTGATACATTTATATAAAAATTTTCAGTCTCAACCCTGTCTGATTTCTTAAGATTTGAATGTATTCTTTTGATCCATCTTCACACACGTTACTCGGAGAGTCAAACACAAAGCTAGACTTTATGGTCCAATTTAGTAGTCAAAGTTAAGAGAGTAACATCCTAAAGATGGAGGAAAAAAAACTCTTGATTTGTAGTTTAGTTTTGGAGGCAGTGAGCAACTATTCCACCAAACCACGCATTACTTGAAGCAAGCAAAGCTTGTGATTGAACGGAAAGAAAATCTCTAACCAGGCAGGCCATCATACCAATCCCTGTCACGAACACCCCGGATGCGCATCTCATTGCGCACACGGCACGCATAACAAGCATAATCAAACAACCAACCAGAATGCGCTCCGCTCCGGAGTACACACGTAGATCCAGTCGCCAAAGCACTTCTCGCGAGGGGCGAGGACGACCGACATCTAGTAGAACTAAAAAAATTGAGGCGAACGGCACACGGGACTGGTGGTATAGCGATGCCTCACCTTTGGAGCGCTTCCCTCCGGCGACAGCCCCGTTCGGCGTCTCCGGCCGGGACCTCTTCCGGGCCGCGCCTGCTCCCTCCATGCTCAGCCTAGCCCTCGCGTCTGGTTGGAGAGGCGCGCCGAAACCCTAGGCCTCGATCCGATTCGATACGGAGGTCGGAGGCAGAGGAGGAAAGGAGGACTGCGAGAGGTAGCTGTTTGGTTTCTTTATTGGAAAGAAACGGAAGTTGGGCCTTGGGCCTCGCTCGAGCAGGACGGACTTGGATTCGTGTCCGACCCCAAACTGTTCGCTTCGGAACTTCTATTTTTGAAATTTGAAAGTCCAACGTTATTCAAATGCTTCCACGGGCACAAAAATTATCAACGTTATTCACGGGCACAAAATGAATTAACGTCATTCACGGGCAAAAATCTAACAAAAATATAGCAAAACTCATGTTTCCATATTTAAATGTCCGAGTTATAGAAAAAAATAGTAATAAATTTATATTTTCAATGAAAAAGTTTCTTTAAAAAAATCCCTTGATGGGTCAAAGTTTATAAATATGTTAACCGTAAGGAACCTAATAATAGTAGAAGATTTTTTATGTGTGCGTGACTTTGGTGGAGGAGGAGGATATATATCAGGATAATATGTATGGAAATAAATCCAGACTTGTCACTGCATACTTTCCTCCCATATTTTTTATGTTGGGAGATCGAATTGATGACCGATTTTAATTAATTGTGCTAGGAACAAGGAAAAAAAACTTGATTTTGTTCCCTTTATTTCTGGCAAATTAGGATCAACTTCTTGATTTAGTGTCTCGGAAGTTGGATCCAAATATTTCAAATAAAGATGAATGAAGAAGCTCAAGGACTAGGGCTGTCTAGATCTTTGATTTTGTTTACATGTTTTAATAGCGATCCTTTTTTGAAACAGCGATCATTTATTTGCTAATCAATGCTAATAGATTCATATGTAGTAACATAGTTACTAGTAGATGAAATGTTTTGTAGTAATATAGATATGGAGAAGCCTCCATTTCAAGCATGAATTCATATAGCAGATTGTTCTGATCCACTGTTTTGTGAGGTTATATGAAGGAACTCACCTTCGTACCCAACTGAAAAAAAAGAGGCTTCACTCGACTCAAACGTCTTTTCTAGCGCTAGAGACGATGTTATCTCCAACAAAACGCTTGCACATTTCCTGTTGAATTGAAGAAACATTCAGTGTTTGTGGTTCCTGTCCGTTGTCAAGGTGTGCAAGAAAGCCAAGGAGCTGCTCTATGAATTTCGTATAATACTGCGTGGTATATATTTCATCAATCTCGACGCTAGAAAGAAAAAAGAACCACAAACGCTAGCTTGCAGTTGCAGCACTCTGTCATGCAGCAGAGCCACTACACGCAGGTTATGATGAAGTATGAACACGTTACTCATCGCCAAATCCAGACAAGACTAAAAAAACGCATCGAACGAAGCCTGACGAAGACGACGGATTCAGAGACTCCTGGCGATCATCTCCTGACACCGGTCGTACGACTCCTGCTTCTCCAGCAAGAACTTGGCACGGCACCTCGCGATGAACTGCTCCGCTAGCCGGTCGATCTCGCTCCCTCCGGCAGCGGCGCCGCCGTCGACGTCGGAGTCGTCGTCCTCCCCTTCCTCGTCCTCCTCCTCCCCGACCACGACCTCGTCCGGATTGATAACCTACTCCTGGAGCCAGCGCAGGTACCCGCAGTACTCGCCGGCGGGAGCCGTAGCCGCGGGGACGACGACCGCGTTCCACACCGACTCGTAGCTCGGGTACACGTGGTAGTCCACGTCCAGCGCCTCCTCGGCCGCGGTCCGACGAACCGGCGACATGCCGCCGCCGCTGGACCAGGTGAGGTGCGCAGGCCTCTGCTTGGCCGCGAAACCGCCGCCGCCAAGCTGCCTGCTGCTGCTGCTCCTCTTCTTCGCGCGGTGCTGCTGCTGCTTCCGCCGGCGACGCCGCGTGCCCCACTTGGTCTTGCCGCCGAGGGCGTCAAGGAGCGCGGACTTGACCCTGGCGAGGGCACGCGGCACGCGGCCGAACCGCGGGTACACGTGCGACTGCAGGATCGTGCTGATCTTTGGCGAGATGCCGCTGGAGCTCGGGAGCAGCGCCTCCATGTGTAGAGCTGGCTGGCTAGGCGGCGGAGATCAATGGTGGCTCTGGCAAGTCTGTGTGGCCGGAGAGATGGCCAGATGGGGATGGGGACCGGAGGTGGAGATGGAGGTGTGTCGATCGACGGCGCCGGCCGGTGCTAGTCCATGCCCCTTTATAGGCCGGCCTCCTCGTGTACGGAAATGACGTATCATCACTTGCATGGTAAGTATATATTTCGTAAGATATATGGAATGCTGGGTTAATAATTAGTTTGATCGGTGAATCAGGATATCGTGATATCGTAATTTGGAGATCTTGTTCGCAACACTGGTGATCGGGAAATGTCGATCAGTTATCGTCGCGCTTAGGCCTTTTTTTTTTTTTTTTGAAATAACATCTAATAGCATCGAGAGGGGTTGAGAGGAACTGCGCGCATGTTTTGGAAGTGATGGGAGTCATCCAAGCAAGATCTTCTCTTGAGGATTCATCAGCCAAGCAACAGATCTTAGCTAGCAGGTGACTTACGAATTTAGCCAGATATTAGAGTGCGCACAATAATATGGAATTATGGATCTTGCGAACAACTCAGCTCTGGTAGGCTGCATATTCTTGCATTAGAGAACATGGATTTCCTTGTTGATCGTGTACGCTTATATCCTATTTTTTTTTTTTGGACCTTTAACACGTTGTGAACATGACGAGCTGCAACAATAATGTTCAGTGGTTGTTGTTTGGCCGTGTAAAAATGTACATAAGTAGAAAAACGAAGGCGTGGTGCACATGCACGGACGTACACACCAAACCAGGAATGTATATGCATGTAATAATGTTCAGTTGTTTGCTACTTGGATAAGCAGGGGGCTCCAGCTGCGCAGCTCGAGTGTGCTTGATAGCATGGTGTGCACAACAGCTGGCCCGGCCCCCTGGCTCGATGAAGCAAAACAAGCAGCATCAGACGCTCATCCTCGCTGTGATTTATCCCGTTTCATCAGGAGCAGCAGAGCAAGGAGGATGAAAGAGTTTGTCCTCCACGGAACGTTGCTTGGCCTCCCAACACTGTCTGTTATGACCCGTGGCCTGTTCACACTCCTAGGACAGTACACCGAGGCTTTAAGCCAGCCAGCAGCTCCTGTCTTCTTCTTCGTCGCCCTCCTCCTCCCGGCGGCCACGAGAATGACGAGGATCGACGCCATGCGTGCATGCATGGGTGAATGCGCGTGCACACTTGGGCGCTCATGCGTCTTGCGTGCCTGCGAGAGGCCGTGCGAATCCAGTTGTTGGGATACTCGCACGCGCGCGCGCATCCTGCATAGGCCATGCGGTGGCTCGCTCGGCATTCATGGAAGCGAGAACGCACGCGAACTTGCGAAGCGGCCGGAGCCATCGATCATTCGTGAGCTGATGATGTCGCTTGGGCGCAACGGCGGGGGGGCGGGGGCGGCGAGGAAGCGGCCAGGAGCGGCCGCCTCACCACACGGCGGGGGGGGGGGCGGCGATCCCATTGCCAACGGACCAGGACGGCAGGACCTGCTGCATTGCCAACGGACCAGGAGGTCATCCTCTTGTGTGTTGCTTCGATCGCGTCAGTTGTGATCTGACGACAGAATTCTCCTCTCCGTATCACTTCATTCATGCAGTCTGACTACATGAGAGAGATTAAATGGAGGGGTCCCAGTCCGGGCCGCCACGAAGGATTTAGCCCTTTTAGGCCTCACTAATTAATATGCACGTGCGTGTTGTCACTATTCTTGTATTTTTCATGTTTATTTGAAATCAACATTTTTTTTGTTCATTTGGAACTATATATTGAAATGTCTGGGAACGTTATCATCACAACAATATGTGTGGCATGTAGCTTCCCAAACTTGTATTTGTAAGTTTTATCAGATATATTTTTTTATTGATTGAATTTTCGTTTCTATATATGCGATGTTTTTTACGAAACATTCTTTTATGATTTCTTTTTGAATTCCAACTTACATGTAATTAAATCCCATGAACGTGAGACAAAAACCATTGAAAAATGAGACATAATAAAATCAAATCCATTGTCTACAGTCTAGATAAAAACTAAGATTGAAATTTCTTAATCAAGAATATATAATTATCATGCTACAATAGTTCAATGAGTACATACAAACATTCTTATATGTGACTTGATAAGCCATTACAATATTTGCACGTAATAGTACTTTGTGGCCACAAGTTGAGTTTAGGTTCAACATTAAAATCCAAATATACCCGTGGATCCATAACAACGTAATGATGAACTTGCTTTACTATAAAAAAAAAATTTCAGGCATTTTTTTTAGCTGCAGGGACTACGAAGTAAGATCAGTAACTCAATATACATTCAACTTTGATTACGAGAGTGTACATTATCTCAAAGGCTTAAGCTATATAAGGACCAACAGGTAACAACCACCAAGTTGTAGTCCAATAATCTATACCAACACCAGTAGAGTGATATGAAATCAAGCAAGATTAGTGCATGCTAATTACAATCGGAAGCCTTAGAACAATTCATCTCCCTCAACAAATAACACTGGAGACGCCACCTTGCATTGCATCCTCTGTTGTTGAGGTAAGCCATCAGCCTTTCAACCTGCTGTAATTTGTCGTGATCAATGGCATAAGCCCCGTGCAGATGTTGTTACCACCCGAATGGAGAGAAAAAAGGTGGAGTTTCAATGTTGCTCGGTATGATGTACACGCCTTCCGTACGTGAAGACAGGGTGGGTACAGCAGGCGGGTAGAAAAGTTCACAGTGAAAAAAAAAAGGAGCAGGGAGGTGTACAAGGGCATGAACGCGTAAGAAATCTTACACGTAAGAGGGTCCACATTATATTAATCGTGCATCATCAGATCTAAAGATAAAATAAATCCTATGGTCATAACGTGATGTGGGTATGAAATTTTAGGTAATAACTATTTCTCAATTCTTTCGCTTTTTTATAGTATAGATTAGTAGCACACGTTATTCAAAAAAAAAGTAGTAGCACACAGTTTGCCTACTAAATTCAAAAGTTTAACAAATATATTCTGTCGCGCTAATTGAAGTGACAGGATTTGAAAGCCGCAAATTCAACTTGACAATTTTCTTTACCTCTGCTGAATTGGTGTGTTTTCCTATACTCCCTCAATTTCAAAATAGCCGGTTATGCAAAGTATCGAAATAAAAAAAAAATCCTTAATCCGCATGCCTAGCTGGGCCGCTGGGCGTCCCGGCCAGCCGTGCGTTCATGCCCGGCCAGCAAAATCGGGTCCAAAGGTAGCCCATATAGGCTCATGACTACCATGATTTGAGCCTAATATTTTCTAAAAAAAAATAATCAGGTTACCAAATCCAGCCCAAAGTCCAAACCCCAATAAAGGCATAAACTAACCCAACCCTTCCTTCTTCTCCACACCAACGCTAGCTAGTTGCTAGAGACTACGCACGGCCGCCGCCCCGCGCAAGCTGCTGCCGCGGCACGTTCTTCAGGGGGTCGCGCCGACATCCAACGAAGAAGGAGGCCCGGGGGGCGCTGGCGCGCATCGCGAGTTCCCTCGCCGGCAAGGATCTTTGCAAGCGGACCCTCGAGCTCGTGCGTCAAGGTTCGTCATACTTGTTTCTTGGCCCTGTTCGATTGTGTTCGTGGCCGGTTTCAGTTAGGGTTTCTTGTTATCCGGTCTTGATGATTGATTGTGGGCGAATTTGCAGCCTCGGAGGCCAAGTTACTGAACCGGGGAATCAAGGACGTCGTCAGGAGCATCTGCTGCGTGAACCGAGGGTTAGTTGCTTTTTCAGTCCTTTTCCCTACATGTTCAGTGCTTGGTTACTTGTAATTGCCTATTTGGTAATAATATAGTAAGTCCCGATGACCAATAGGGCAGTTCAGTTGGTGGCCATAGGCACTTAAGCAGATGCCATAGTAAGATTTTAGGCATCTCTCTCTTTTAGGAAACTCATAATTGACAACGAATCAGCAAATCATCCTAGAACTAGTAGTATTCATATTGTAATTCAATTCGTACAGTTTTGAACTTAGACCTTTTGCATGTAATATATATATGTACTGTACTTGTGCTAATTTTGTGTTTATGTATTACGGAATTTCTTGGCAAATGTTCTAGCTTCTCCTTGTGGGGTGGGGACAGGGATGTCTTGTTGTCATTGATCTCCGTGTTGATTGCCTTGGTGGGGTTGGTTTCTAGGGTTTGCTAGGTGGATGTGACTTATTCATGTGGTAAACAAACTTGGACAAAAAAAAATATTGAAGAACTCTTGCCATGTGGATGATAGGGACAGAATTATCAGTAGCAGTCCTTTCATGTGCAAACCAAATTTGGGGTTAGACTGAATCGAACTGAACAGCTTGCCTCATGTTATATCGTAGCCATACCACTTCTTAGAAGTTGGGGTTGGGCCTTGGGCATCGGGTGGTGGTGGTGAGCAGTTTCTGATGGTATACTTTGTTCAGAAGTAAATGTGTATTCCTGTTTTTTCTCATGTGCCTGTTGGCTCTCCATTTCTTTACACTTCAGATATCAGCTCAGTTCATTTAACATTAAACTGTGATGGTTTACTTCTTTAAACAATATAAATGCTTGTATCTGTATGTTTCATATATCTGTTAGTTCTTCTCTTCTTTACACTTGAGATATGGATTCAGTTGAACTCTTTCAGTATGCTTCATCCTCCTGTCAGTACTTCTTACTGATGTGAATCCAGCTGAGTTAATGTTAAATTGTGATTTTATATTCCATTCAAAATAGATGCTAAGTATGTTTCATGGATCTGTTAGCTCTCTTTTTTTTACACCTAAGATATGAATTCAGTCGAGTTAACATGAGATTGTGATGCTATATTTCGTCCAAAAATAAACGTTTGCTTCTGTATATTTCATGCCTTTTTTTACACTTCAAATATGAGTGTAGTTGAGTTAAAAGAATCAATTTGAGATGCTGACCTTTGATATTCTTTTTTGTTGATATTCCAGGAAAATGTCAATGAATCCTGATGAGCCTAAGAGTCGTGCCCGGACAGACTTTTTGCTCAGCAATGAATCAGAGGTTCAGAAGTTTTGGGACGAGAACAAGGTTTTTGAGGCTGATCCTGGCAATGAGCCTCCAAGCCCTGGGGAAAAATTCTTTGGGAACTTTCCATATCCTTACATGAATGGCTTGCTGCATCTGGGCCATGCCTTCTCGTTGTCCAAGCTTGAGTTTGGTGCTGCATACCACAGGCTTCGTGGCTCCAATGTCCTTTTGCCCTTTGCTTTCCACTGCACTGGAATGCCCATCAAGGCCTCAGCTGATAAGCTTGCTAGGGAAATCCAACAATATGGATATCCTCCGGTGTTTCCCATGGCAGAGGATTCTACTGCTGCAGCAGCAGATGCTATCCAAGCTGACCAGGCTGATGTTGTTGCCCTGGATAAGTTTAAGGGGAAGAAGTCCAAGGCTACTGCAAAAGCTGGTGCACAGAAGTACCAGTGGGAGATCATGAAGAGCTTTGGTCTAGATGATGAAGAAATTGCTAGATTTCAAGATCCGTATCACTGGTTGACTCACTTCCCTCCATTGGCAAAGGAGGTTCTCCAGAAATTTGGCTTGGGTTGCGACTGGAGGAGGTCATTCATAACTACTGACATGAATCCATACTATGATGCTTTTGTTAAGTGGCAGATGAGGAAGCTGAAGAAATTGGGCAAGGTTGTTAAAGACATGAGGTACACGATCTACTCTCCATTGGATGGCCAACCTTGTGCTGATCATGATAGGGCAACAGGTGAAGGTGTGCAGCCACAAGAATATGTCTTGATTAAGATGGAGGTGATATCACCTTTTCCTCCCAAGCTGAAGGCATTGGAAGGGAGGAAGGTATATTTGGCAGCTGCTACACTGAGACCTGAGACAATGTATGGACAGACAAATTGCTGGGTCCTTCCTGATGGAATGTATGGTGCTTTTGAGATCAACGACACTGAAGTCTTCATCCTTACAGCCAGGTCTGCTCTTAATCTTGCATACCAACACCTGTCCAGGGTCCCTGAAAAACCAACCTGCTTATGTGAGCTGTCTGGCAATGATTTGATTGGTTTGCCACTGAAATCTCCTCTTGCCTTCAATGAAATCATATATGCTCTTCCAATGCTCACTGTCTTGACTGACAAAGGTACTGGCATTGTGACTAGTGTTCCAAGTGATTCACCTGATGATTTCATGGCACTGCAAGATTTAGTCGCAAAGCCAGCACTGAGAGCAAAGTATGGAGTGAAAGATGAGTGGGTTCTTCCTTACAAGATTATACCGATAATCCACATTCCTGAATTTGGAGACAAGTCAGCAGAGAAGGTTTGCCATGATCTTAAGATTAAAAGCCAGAACGATAAGGAGAAGCTTGCTGAAGCCAAAAGAATGACATATCTGAAGGGATTTACTGATGGAACAATGCTTGAAGGTGAGTTCAAGGGTAGAAAGGTCCAAGAAGCAAAGCCGCTGATTAAAAACAAGCTTTTGGAAGAAGGCACAGCCGTGCTGTATAGTGAGCCGGAGAAGAAGGTCATGTCTAGATCTGGTGATGAATGTGTTGTTGCCCTCACTGATCAGTGGTACATAACTTATGGTGAGGCTGAATGGAAGCAGAAGGCAGTCAAATGTTTGGACCGCATGAATACATTCTCAACTGAAACCCGTAATGGTTTTGAACACACATTGGGCTGGCTGAACCAGTGGGCTTGTTCGCGTTCTTTTGGCCTTGGTACTCGAATCCCATGGGATGAGCAGTTCCTTGTAGAATCTCTTTCTGATTCTACCCTATACATGGCTTATTATACAATTGCACATCATTTGCAAAATGGTAATATGTATGGGAAAGGAATATCTTCAGTAAGGCCAGAACAAATGACAGATGAAGTCTGGGATTTTGTGTTTTGTGATGGTCCAGCACCAAAAAGTGACATCCCTACTGCTCTATTGAACAAAATGAAGCAGGAATTTGAGTACTGGTACCCGTTTGATATCCGTGTGTCTGGTAAAGACCTTATTCAAAACCATCTGACATTCAGCATATACAATCATACAGCACTTCTTCCTGAGCACCATTGGCCTCTTGGTTTCCGCTGCAATGGACATCTTATGCTTAATTCCGAAAAAATGTCCAAGTCCACAGGGAATTTCTTAACTCTCGATGATGCCATCAAAAAGTACTCTTCTGATGCCACTAGATTTGCCCTTGCTGATGCTGGCGATGGTATGGATGATGCAAACTTTGTTACTGACACTGCAAATTCTGCTGTGATGAGGCTTACAAAAGAAATTTCATGGATGGAAGAGGTTACAGCTGCTGAATCTAAATTAAGAGCTGAGCCACCCACTACATATGCTGACCGTGTGTTTGCAAATGAGATGAACATTGCAATCAAAGAAACTGAGAAGAGCTACAATGCTTTCATGTTCAGAGAAGCCCTGACGTCTGGCTTCTATGACCTCCAAACGGCTAGAGATGAGTACAGGCTCTCTTGCGGTGCAGCAGGCATGAACCGTGAACTGTTGTGGCGGTTTATGGATGTCCAGACCAGGCTCATCACCCCCATCTGCCCACACTACGCTGAGCACGTGTGGCAGAAGATCTTGAAGAAAGAAGGCTTTGCAATAAAAGCTGGCTGGCCAGTGGCAGACACCCCAGATCCTACACTGAGAATTGCAAATAAATACTTGCAGGATTCCATAGTTTCGTTCAGGAAGCTGCTTCAGAAGCAAGAATCTGGTTCCAAGAAGCCTAAGAAGGGAGCTGCACCAACACCTCCATCTGAGAAAAAGAAGATGAACATTGGCCTTATATATGTGGACGAGCACTACTCTGGCTGGAAAGAGCAGTGCTTGAGGGTGCTGCAGTCCAAGTTCAACAGCCAAAGTTGCTCCTTCGCACCTGATAAGGAAATAGCAGATGCTCTGAAGGAGTGTCCCATCGGGCAGGAAATGAACTTGAAGCAAGTTCTGAAGCTGTGCATGCCCTTCATCAAGGATAAGAAGGATGAGGCAAGAGAGGTTGGTCCGCAGGCGCTGGACTTGAAGCTTCCGTTCGGTGAGATGGATGTTCTCCAGGAGAACTTGGAGCTGATCAAGAGGCAGCTTGGCCTTGAGCAAGTCGAGGTGCTCTCGGTGTCCGACAAAGGCGCTCGTGCTAAGGCCGGCGAGCATGCTTCGCTGCTGGAGGAAAAACCACCGTCACCTGGTGTCCCTGTCACCATCTTCCTCAGCAAACAGAGCTGAAAACTGTGCTTGCCCCATTGCTAATAGTCCGAGCATATGGCCCTTTTCATATTCATTATTTTGCAGCACATTTAAGAGTCGAATGTAAAAGATTGAGCACTTACAGTAACCTTTTGTCTTGGTGAAACTAGAGTTGTGTCTAACAGAGTATGCTGTCCTTCGGTTTTATGAAACCAGTTGTTTTTCTGTTAACAGCGTATGATTAAACCAGTTTTGTTATTGTCAATACAGTATGTTAAAGTGATGCGGCTTTACACCATTCTGATCTGGTGTGTTGATTTCTATGGTTGGATTATGTGCAGAAATTGAGGCGAAAGCTCAAGATGATTACATTTTGATGAATGTGGGCCATCTGTTGATGGATACATGGGTAGTTTTATATTAAGCGCTAATATCCTAAAAATAAATGAGATGGAGTGTTACATTCTTGCGTTCAAAAAATGGAGTATTACATTCAGATCACAGCAATTGCTCCTATAAACTTATGAAGGAGACATGGTTCTTGCTAAATGAGGTCAAACTGACCATCTTGGTGGAGGACATCCATTTTTAGTATGTATCAAATGAGCAAGTCTGCCTTCTATGACGTTTGAGTGACAAAAAGAGCAAGGCTTCGTTTTTGGCATTTTTTCCCGTTTGGTCGATTCTATTTAGTGTTATAGTGTATAAATGCCCAGTTGTTCAGTTAACTTAATCTATCTTCAATTCAGTTTAGCAGCAGCTTATCTTGCTCTGTTATGTTCTCTGTGTTGCACATGGCTTATGAAGTAGTAGCATATCATCCTGCGGTGTTCAGTTGCATGGTGTTGGCTCGATTCAGTTCAGTAGCAACTCAATGAAGTAATCTTTATGGGGTGGTTAGTGTTATTGTCGTACCACAACAACTGCTCTAACTAGAGGCTTCAGATTGACTTGATCTAGAAGCCAACAAAGATTATTGGTTCCATCTTCATTGACTGACAGACACGGTATCATAGGAAATATAGAATTTGCAACAAATGCTCTTCTCCCTCAAAAATAAAGCAATGAGGCATGGATGGTTTGCACATACTATGTCATGGCTGGACAGCCAGGAAGAGGTGGGTGCACCTTATAGGAAAAAACATATGTTTATGCTGTAGGTTTTTTCTTTTAGTATATTCCCTCTGCTTTCCAAGGGGCTTTTAACAGACGAATCTAATGTTTGCTTTTTTGGCCTGACTTATCTTTCTCTGGTTTCTTTCCTGACAGCAAGAACCAACTGAACTGAAGACAATAGCTTTTGAAGGGGTAGTCACTTGGCTGCAAGACGCCGTAGAATCTGTCAAGCAAGGCAATGTAAGGAATGCAATATCACAAAAAAAAAAAAAAGACGTACCCAATGCCGTAGGCTCCCGCACTGCGGGGTCTGGGAAAGGAAAAATAGCCAGTAGCTATCCCTGCACAAATATGCAGAGGCTGGGGCTTGAACCCTGAACCTTTTGGTCACAGGCGATAAAACTCTACCGCTTGCACCAGGGTCGCCCTTCAATGCAATATCACCATTCATCACTTATAAAGTTCATGTATTTGCATATTGATTTTTTTCTTGGATGAAATGCATCTGCATATTGACCGGTAATGCTCATCAACATAAACTGTGCTATATATGAGTGATGTGTAAAAGCACATGTTGGCTACAAAAAGTAGTGTCATAGTCTTCTTTTATTTATTATTTCCAAGAAAGCATGTTCTTAGTTATTTGATTTCATAAAAGAGTTGGAATTGAGATTCTCTTGTGCATGTTAAATTAGATGGTACTACCTGCGAGGAATGAAATAAATCCAGACTTCCAGTAAGAACAAATAGAATTACTGAAGTTGTTTTCTCACATAATGGAGACTTCTCATCTCCTTTGGGTAGCTTGACGGATGCAGCTCTGTCTTTCTAGCATTGTTGCTTATTTATTTTAGCACATCCATAGGTGCTGTGATGATTGTATCCCTTTCCATGCACATTTGATAACTTCATGTTTCCATATAAACAGTGGCTCCCCTGACAAATGTGCTTCTTTAAAAGAGTTTGTGCTACCCCGTTGTATGAAGCAAGAGCTATTTTTCCTTACCTCCTGCACTGTGGTTCGGACACCTTCAGCTTTATTGAAAAGGTGCCTGTGCTGGCCTGCTGAACTTTTTCTGTTTATATTTAACCTTATCAGATATTAACAAAAATTATGATTGCATCATTTTCCTTCAATTAAGCTTCAGCCTAAAAATTTCTAGGTTATTGCTCAATTGAGTGGATCACAAAGTACAATTTTCACATTCATATTTAGGCTATGAAACTACACATCTTCGATGTTGGCTTTGGTAGTTTATACTTTCAGAAAATAATTGTCCTCACCAGTCACCAAGCGTCTGTTCATTGCTATGTTCAGGTCCAAACTGCCTAAAGCTGGATGAAGTGGTCCGGACCTTCAGCCTCCTCGATGACTAACTGAATCTGTGCTCGTTTGGGGGTGCAGACTGAAGTGGTCCGGACGATAAACAAAACTTGGTGTGCGCTTCCATGTGTTGGGTAAGATATATATTTTTTTTCTCCGTTGTGCTCTCTCTTTGTCACTTGCACACTAATATAATATAATTGCTGCATTCCTTTACTTTCGTTGACCTGCAATCCATCCTGTTCTTATTTAGCTTCCTTACAGGTTGTAGTTTATGCCACTTGCACTCTAATATAATGAGGTTTGATAGGGTTCAGTTTTGTAGCCTATTTAGATTTCCTCTTCCTCCTCTCCAAGAAAAATATTGAACATATATATAGCTTTAGGGATTAGAAGAAATTAATCCATATTAATTCCCAATAAGAAGCAAAAAGTGCACAGCTTATATTAGTATGAGGCATGATTTCAGTTTGTCTTCTTAGTTTATTAGTTTATAGGCCCATTTTTATGTTGTCAACAACATATTCTCTGGAAATATCTAACGTCTATTTCTTACTAACTTCAGGTTCCAGGCAACCGATTATGCCATCTTTGGTTATGTCAGCCTGTGACTGCCCATGACTTCAGGTATTTCAATTTTTGTTGTTTTGCTGACTACGTACCTCTATCTTCATGGCGTTTCAATGAGGTTGCAATTTCCTTGTACAATAGACTCCATATTCAGCATCACAGCCGCTACTCCTACTAAGGAGTGTAGAAAAAAAAATACCTATCACATTTTGTTTGCTTCACAGGCTGTTCCTATTTCTCAAAGGACAAATATGATAAAATATTTATTACTGAGACTACCAAATCGAGTTGAAGTAATCCAAAAATGAAACCTCATTTCCCTTTGTTTGTTTGATTTTACCTCACCTCAATTTTTTCGGGACTGCAGGGAGCCACAACCACATCAAAATTTTCCAATCAATTTATCTATTTGTTTTTTCTGATATACATTTTCTTAAATCAAGCAAACAATTCACTAAAAATGTGCAACCTGTCAGTTCTAATTTTCCTTGCCATACATGAACTGAATCTAAACAAACCATGGACAATATCGCTAAGTGCAGAGTAATTTTTTTGCAGAATGCCATGATTAGAGATAAGATAACACACTCAACATTAACTGATCCTCCCTCCGTCAGTTAATATAGCGTACAGAAACATTAAAAAAATTAAACTCAAATACAAGGAATTTAGGAAAATAGCTGAACCTGAACGGTACTATACAGTATTTATCAAGCAATCCCCTTTAATAATAATTATACCACGGTCAACTTTATAGTCTTTTGTATTCTTTTTAACTCTATAATAACATCGTCCCTAACACAATATGCGATGCGAATGCGATCGTGGCTATTGTACTTTGGTTGGGTTGACACTGGACACCTATGGGACACCTGGCCTGCCATGTCGTTGGCGCGGGCGAGCCATGGACGAATCCGACCAGGAATTGAAAAAAGAAAAGGATTGGACTTGGGAGTTGGGAGCTCCGATGAGCCGAGCAGTGCTCCGCTGCAATGGCCCTTTCAGGCATCCAGAGGCCGACCAAGCTCCCAGTCCCAAATGCTGCCTTTTCTACCCCATCACCAACCGGCGAGGCACCAAGCCTATAGCTGCAAGAGATATATATCTATGATGTATACACACCATGCATCCAGATAAGATTCTTGACCAATTCTTCCCACGTTGGCACGCCTGCCTGCGCGTGCAAATCTGAAATCCCATTCTTCATAAGTTTCACCGTCCATTCGTGTACACGGAGTGATGGACAAAGGGGAAAAAAAAAAACAGGTGGCTTTCTTTTTTCATTTTTCTTTTGGTTTCTGGCTGTCAGAATTGAGACTGACAGTCTCGCTACGCGATTGATCCCAGAGGGGACCTGGACGGCAGCCTCTGTCTCTCTCTACAGTGGTTTCTCGTTCTTGTTTCTGACCATGGAGATTCCGAAGAGACAATCCTCCTTAACGACTGGTCAGTGACAGCCCCAATGGATTCTCCATTCATCCATTGTACATATATTGAAACTAATAATTAAAGCGATGACTGGATCGGATCGATTTAATTCCGTTTTGCACCTACGCGCGTGCATACTTCACCATTTGCGCGTTGATTCGACCGGGACGGCACCTTCAATTCGGCCTTGGTTTCTCATGCTTCTTTACGAATCATAGTATTCTTTCTCTTAAAGCAATACGTGCATATGCACGATTTCGAAAAAAACGAATCATGGGATTCTGAAGACGGGAGTACATAGTAGTCCAATATGCTCAGTTCAGTGGGTACCTGCAGTAGTGTGTAACGGCTGATCAGTGAGCACCACCCAGTGGATTCCCAGCTGGAGTAAAGCGATGATTGGGTTGATTTGATTGAACTTTGTATCGGACATCGGTTAGAGAAGGACGAAAGGTTTGCTCGAGACAAGCTTTCTTATAAAAAAAAAAGACAAGTGTTTTGCTACTGCAAATGCCATAAGCTGATGTATGTTTCCAGGAGAGGAAGAGTTTTGGTTCTAAAGGATATGGACAATCCCCTGGAATGTGCATTATATAGATGTAGTCCAACTTAATTGATTCAACACACCAATGAGGAATCACTTGGATACGTACCAACAGATGATAATATCATTTCTAAAAGAAGCCCTCAAAAAAAAATCATTTCTAAAAGAAGACTGAAGAAAATGATAAACAGCGTCGTCTTCAGTAGCAATTGGAACAAATGAAGCAAAAACACGGTTCGTTACCGTTTTTCGATTGTCAGTTTGTCACCCAGCAAGAATGACAAGCAAATAACTATCCACACCTCATCTAACGAAACAAGATCCTTAATTTTGTTTGGCTCTTCATTACTTACTATTATGTCCTTTTCATGGCTACGAAGGGATGAGCAATTGAACATCACATCCAAGAAAGCTGAAGTCCGAGATTTGTTGTGATTAGCATTAGCCTAATGGCCTGCACCTACCGGAACGATGGGTGTCTATTCATCTCTTGTTGGGATATCAAAGGACAGCCCAGGGCATTTGGATTCAGCATAGAGATGTCCCTCCCCCTCTGATCTTTACTGTAATTTTGTATGCTTGCAATAATCCAGCTAGAAATGGAAGCCATAATAATAAGATCAATGCCATGATAGCAAGGGAAAAAAGAAGTGAGGGTGATAACATCAAAGCCTGCGTTTGTCCCCTAGTCTACTGTCTGACATGGAAGCCTGCACTTTTATATAGTATACCAGGTGGATGATCTTTGCATCTCTGTCAGCCGCTAGGTGCTTGGCTCCCATCAGGAGCCCCCCAGCCACTACAAGGAGGAGGAGCACTTGATATTCCAATTCCAATTGGGATAGATGATCAGGAGCCCTTTCTGCACCCACTCTTCGTTCCCAATCCTCCTGCAGATTCCAATCCTTCCTCCTGATACACAGTGAGTGGGGGACACAATTTCCGGGAAGCCTGCTTCAGTGCTGCACACATGTGATGCCTTCAAGCTGTAAGTTGCTCTAACCACATCTGCACAATTCCTTCCTCCTACTTGCTTGCATTGCCGTCTTCTTGCTGCTTCCTCCTCCGGCGGCTGTTCGGCGATTCCCGGTAGTTCTCCGTGCATGTGTGTGTGCACCGGAGGCACTCACCGCCGTCGAATTATTCTCATCACGCTGCGCGACACGCCAGCAAGCCACCAGGGTCCAGGAATATGGGCCGGTGCAGCCGCAGGATCCTATTCGGCCACTAGAACTAGAACCCAGCTCCTAAATTCCTTTGGATTGGGTGTAAGTGGAACCTATGCATCGTCGGAGCCCTATTTAAGCATAACCGCTGCGCTAATCCTGTTCTCCTGCTCCAGCTGCAGCCTTGATTAGTTGCTAGAATCATCTGTTTCAGGTCTGACATGTTGATGCTAAAATAAGCTACATATATATATGATGAACCATTGATGCGCCCGATCGAGCTCGTCTTGAAATAATTTGACAACTTGGTTGTGGTCATTTGTTTGTTTGCTTGTTCAGTCCCGTGACTTGGTGATCACTAGATCGATGATGAACGCCAAGAAGATTAAGCTGCACGACTACCACCGCTACGGATCGTCGTTGTGTAACCCGCAGCTGTTTCCGGCCACCGCCGCCGCCGGCGCGGGGCTCTCCTTCCACCCGGGTCCGGGGCTCGTGGGCTCTCTGCCACAGCCGCATGGCGGCGGCTGGGTGCACGAGGAGCACTACACGACGACACCGAGGTCGGCGCTCACGACGCAGGGGCAGGGCGGCTGCGTCGGCTCCGACGCCGCCGCATTCTTCGCCGCCGAGGAGCTGATGATGGGCATCTCGCGCTTCGACTGCCCTCTCGGCGGGACGACGACGACGCTCCCGGAGCTGGCAGCCTTCGCCAAGAGACCACCGTTCGGCCGGCCGATGACGGAGGCCGAGCAGCTGTACCGCCGTCGTCCAGCCGACCCGCTGCCGCTCCGCGACAGCTCGACGGTGAGGACGTACTACGTCCGGCCGCAGCAGCACGACGGCGCCACGGAGGCGCCTTCTTCACTGGAGCTGCCATTCCAGCGGCGTCAGCAGCAGCAGCAGCAAGAACGAGCGCACGGGCTGTTCGGCAACGCTTCCACCGGCAGGCTGCTCGGCGGCACCGGCGGCGAACCCAAAGCCCACTCCTTTGCAGCTCCTGTAAGTAACGCGTGGAAATGGATCACTGATAGAATCTTCGTTCTCCTAATTAAGCACGCCATGATCGTGTTCTTCCTTTCTTGTCTGGCTAAACCCTGAAGCAGGCTGCGGCGAGCACGCTTCTCCCGGCGATGGAGGCGCCGGCGGGCATGCAGCAGAGCCCGATGGAGAATCCGCTGTTCAGGAGCTGCAGTATCATCGGTGCGTCGGTGACCCATGTCGGTAGCGGGAACGTCGCCACTGCCGCCGCGCCGGGGCAAGGCGCGCCGAGCAAGACGCGGATCCGGTGGACGCAGGACCTCCACGAGCGCTTCGTCGACTGCGTCAACCAGCTCGGCGGCGCGGACAGTGAGCATCGTCCTTAATCTGAATCTTTTTTTTTCTTGTTTTGCACGAGTTCTTGGTTTGGTTAATCTGCATGCTTTGGTTGAATTGAAGGCTAATGGTTAATCTGTCTTCTCTTGTTGCGTGACACTTGCAGAGGCGACTCCCAAGGGGATTTTGAAGCTGATGAACTCTGACGGCCTCACAATCTACCACATCAAGAGCCACCTTCAGGTACATACATTTTTTTTTTCAAATTAAAAGGCCACTTTTATGAACTGATCAGCAGTGAAATTTTTCAAATTTAAACATTCTGTCGTGTGACAAGAATTTGTAGACGGCCTAGCTTGTTATTGAACTAACAATTTATATCTCTCTTGGATTTCAGAAATACCGCATTGCCAAGTACATGCCCGCATCTTCGATGTCTGAAGGTAATCTAATCAAATCAACCAAGAATTTAGAATTCCATTTAGAATAGTACAGTACTAAAATATACTATTCCATTTAGAATACTATTGTACGACGTCAACGCCAAACTTTATTCCATCGTCGTTTATTAGTTTTGCCATGCCTGGCTGACACATGTTGCCATTGTGAGCTCACCATGTTCAAACTCAGTCCTATCGCCGGCTGACACGTCCCGTTGTCGAATTGCAGGGAAACAGGAGAAAAGAGCCGCCGGAAATGACGTGCAGAATCTCGACCCCAGCACGTCCGTAACTGTCGTCATCGTCTACCTTTTGACATTGCAAGAATCCTAATGGCAACCATGCGCTGTGCACTAGCTAACAGTTGTCGATCGCCTTTCCTTTGCAGTGGGATGAAGATCACTGAAGCACTACGCGTCCAGCTCGACGTGCAGAGGCGCCTCCACGAGCAGCTCGAGGTGCTCTGTCGATCTACGCGTCAAACACTAGCTCTGATGTGTGTTCGTGGGCGGCATCTGGTGACATTTTTTGTTGGTGGTGACGTGTGTTGCAGATCCAGAGGAACCTGCAGCTGAGGATCGAGGAGCAGGGGAAGAAGCTGCAGAAGATGTTCGAGGAGCAGATGAAGGCGAGCAGGACTGTGATGGAGCCGCAGCAGGGCACCGCCGCCGCCGCCTTCCTCGGCGTCGGCGAGCGGGGTGACGAGAAGGAGGACGACGACGAGTTCGACGACGTGCAGGTGCAGCTGCTGGCGGCCGTGGCCAGCAGCGACGCCGCCGGGTTCCAGTCGAAGATAAGCTAGCCTTTGCCGCCTCCAGCTGGCTCGATAGGCTTTGTAATCGTAGGGTTTGACTACAAATTTCAGCGTAGTTGTCCATGGATGATGATGCCTACAATGTTATTGGGACTTGGGACGAGTGCTTTGTTTTTTGCCAAATCGATCAAACTGTTCATTTCTTCTTTATTTTTTTAGGAAAAACAAAACAAATAAGTGTTAGGGATACCAGCAGAGGGAGGATCATCGTCCTCCTTGGTGAAGGTATACCCATGTTTGATCTTTTTCAGTTTAGTACCATCTTATTCTGACAAAACCGGCAAACTCTTCAGCTGAAAACCCCTGTTGGGGTGTCAACCATTATAGTCTGATAAAATTGGCACATTTATCAGCTAAAGAACAAGTGGAAATGTCCAGCATCATGTATATTTAGGTGAAACACCAAACAAGATACAGTTTGGTGTAAAAAACAAACGGACCCTGTGAATTTCAGGGATCCAACACATTGCCTTTTCAAAGCCAAAACGGTAACAAATTCGTTAGGTGATCAGCCAGTCAGGTCGAATTGACACTTCCAGGTTTGTGCGTCCAATCGGCCCGTGCGCCCGAATTGACCTTGATGGATCATTGCAAATTCCATCGGGGATCGGGGTGTGTTAGTCCGGATTTTTCTAAAAAAAATGTGTTTGTTCGGATGAATGCGGATATGCTCCCTATTTTTATTTTTATTTGAACTGTGTTTGTATGACAACCATTTTATGAGACCGAACCATTACGTCCACCTTTCAGTTGTTCCCACAGCATACTACGGTGGTGTATGTATTTGCTGAATTCGGGTGTCTGCTGAAACTTCTGTTGTACATGTATGATGTATGCGAAACAATTATTTCATCTTCGCGTTTCGCAAGTAACCAGATTCTGAAGGATAAGATTCCATGAACATAAACGCACCAGGATGGCAGGATCTAGATGGCGACTCCATGAACGTCGCCTTTAGTCTGTCTAGGTACAGATCTCCGGAGACTGGAATAACGCTGGCAAAAGTGTCCAACAGCCATTCTTTTGTTACTTTGACATTTGTATTTTAGCAACCATTCAGGTAATAAAGTTAATCAAAAGTCTCATAGGCACACCACCACCACCACCTTTCCTAAAAGCAAAGAGGGCAACGACTAATACAATGAGAATTTCTTCTTCTGGAAGAAGAGACCACAACCACAGCCATTGTACTCCACTTCCACTTGGACTGGTGGGCACTGAACTACTGAAGTCAGACTTCCCCAACATTAAAATATCAGTAAAAACTTGACTTTTAACTTTCAAGGGTACAAGTCTGGCACTCGAATACAAAGCTTAACTTTACATAGTCAGCAATGACATTTTGACATTTAGGAACTAACACTACGAATTCAGTAAAAGGTTACACCAGACACTGCAGTGTGCAGTGGCAGCCGGTACACATAACAAAGTACAGGCTACCACAAATAATCTGATCTTTGCCAGACACAATTCATAATCCATAACATTAAAGAAATACATACGCTATGCTGTCCATTCTGTCAAGAACACCATATTGTAATGTTAGGCCTATCTGCCACACTGCAATCCTAGATCTGCACACAAGGTATGAAATCAGAATAAGGCAAAGCACAAAAAACAGATATCAAACTACTATGATTGAACTGAGTAAATAGAGAATAATTTTCCTAACTTCTACTATGTGACATAATAAATATAATTTAGGGAAAAATTACTATCATCCCAGGCATCTGGACTGAAATCAGCAAATGTGACACTAGAAAGAGGAGATACAGCCAGAAACTCACCAGTTAATGAGGATTTGCTATGTTTTCTTGATGAAGTGGTGACTAAGCATTTCTGATAGTCCTGACATAGGAATGCTCTCACAGCCAAAGAGCTCTTGAAGCTTTGAATCGCACAATATTGAATCATTGATGACATCCTATGCAGAGAGCAATTATAAATGTGGTGTGTAAAGCCATAAATTTCACAGCTCACAATGACTTTACACTTGATAATCATGACTGGAAAAAAGACAACGAAGCAGACAAAAAATAAACAGACTTTTTTAACTACTATAGTGCCAGTACAAATCTGTGCAGAACTTTTCAGGTTGACACTGTCCTAACCTCAATCAGATTCCAGGATATCTGAACTAATATATTTTTCAATAACAAATACCTAGTCCAATAAATAAACAAATATCTACACAATGCCACCCACAACGCTTCGCATCTCCCATATAGCCAAATAAAATCTTCCCATTAAGAACATTCCTAGTCCTGACAACCCCTATGGACAACCCACGTCTTCTCGCCCATAAACAGACAGCAGTGAAATAGGTTAACAAAATATAACCAGACAGTTAGCCAAAAAGGGGATACAGTCCAAGTTCGTAGCATTAACATGAAGGTATTGAGTGTAGACTCTACTCGGTCATTCTTCACTTTTTACTGCCATACTGCTTGTGAACATTAATGAAAACTTGTTCTAAGAATTGAACGGTCTGCAGTGTGCATTCAATGTACCTCCAGAAAAAGAACAGTGAATGTGCAGTTCAATTCTTGATATTCACTACAGGCTTGCAGCGAAAGCAAGAACACATGGTATGAATATTCTGCAAGCAAAAAGGTAGGACCTAACCATACCTCAAGTTGGTTTGCTTTTATGTAATCCCACAGGTATTTCAGGGCATCATCTTGAGGAAATGTTCCATCTGTTCCAATGAACTTTGCTAGTGCGTCAGAAATAACTATGGAGGGCTGATTAATGGGAGGCCCAGGTTGAGGAGCCACGGTGGGAGCCTTCATTCTTTTTACTTGATCTTCTGCAATGTCATTAGGAAGCACTTGAGCAAAGTCCAGGACTAAACTTTAGTAGCAGAACATAAAGTAGCATATGTTGATCAAAAGAAATAGAAGCATGTACTTGGGTCCAGTGGAGTTATGTGCTTAGCCAACAATTTATTCATTTTAAACATGTCGGTGGTGTCAGTTTCAAAAACCACACGAAGTTCGTCATTGCAAATGATCTTCCTTTTGTCATCGGGATCTTGAAGATTGTTCTGCCTGATATATGCCCAGAGCTGCTTCACAATCTGAATTAAGACTACTATTAATTTTCTAGAGTCAATAATCTAAGAGTACCAGAAGAGTATAGAGTTTGTCAATTTCTATTGTAATGAAATTAAGTAGTACCTGAGTTCTAGACATGGCAGTCTCACCAACAATGGTCTGAAGTTCAGGTGAAATTGCACAAACTTTATTTAAACCACCAGGTCCACCTCTTTTCCGCTTAGAAGCACTAGAAGAAATTACATATAAATCACTAATCAGCGGTTTTCAGAAAAGGAAAAGAACCAAGATACTATAGCAGAGTACAAATCAGTTGACGGGCTGAGTAGTGAGTAAAGTTTCAAAAACAGATGAGCAATCATGACCAGCAAAACAGAACCTATAAAGGAACGTTGGTCAAATACAAGAGTCCTCAACATATTCTCCAAACAAAATAGACTAAATTTAAGGACATGTTGTCCTGTGCCCATAGTACTGTGCTACATAAGCTTAGTCAATACATCTCAAAGATGAAACAAAGACATGGGTGCAAAAGATGCATGCAACCCCATCAAACCAACCAGGAAACTGAATCTTATTACCCAAAAAATAAACGAAGAATCAAGTGTTGAGGATGAAGATGTCAGTTGCAAATAGTACATATGTAAACTCAAGTAGAGTAAATAACAGAATAACGGTTATTTTATTCCTTGCACGGGGGCACTAGTAAATGTCTGCAAATGATTTGGGCTGTCTACAGGACCGTTTCATGCACAGGGACAAGTCAGAAATAAGATTCAAACGAACAAGGAAAATAATCAGTTAAGCTCAATTGTTATCAAAAAGTGGAAAGTGGTGTTATAATCCAAACAAAATCATGAAACAACATGCCTTCTGTGTTTGGTTGGTTGTGCCTTTTTAGCAAACTGCTAATCTTCCTTTTTGTAGCTTATAAGTGTATACAGAATGTTGGCCTTTTCTGCTTTGCAAAAAACAATTTGGGGTTCACAAAATATGCATGGTACCAGCTGTCGGCAGAACAACATCTGGGTTCCCCTCTGTTTGACCAATACCGTTGAGTTGAAAGAAATTGGCCACAAAACTACCATTAAACAGTTACTGACAGATTATCTGAAGTCAAAGGGGGCAGAAAATGCCAAACGAAGTCACATATCCTGAACACTAGTACACTAAAGTGGAACCTGACGCAACCATTAAGAAGGTCATAACCCTAAACCCTAATCTTAGCTTAGCAAGAACAAAACCGTTCCATGATACCAGCTAGGCATCCTCAGTATAGACCTTGAATCTTCAATATAACCAACCCTAATCATGCAAATCGACCAACTAGATGTCAAAACAAAGTAGATTTCAGCGCCAATCGACAGAGATACGCACGAATCACCTCAATCCACGGAACGCAAACCCTAATTCCATCGAGAGCTCACCTTTCCTTGCTGTCGCCTGTGAGCGGCGGTGCAGCGGTGGGGGCAGCAGTGCCACCAGCCACAGGGGCTGGCTGCTGAAAGGAGACGGTCCCACCCGTGGCGGCCCCAGCGAGGCCGGTGGTGTAGCGGAAGGCGAGCGGCGGTGGCGGATAGAACGCCATGGCCGGCACCGGCGGCGAGGAGACCGCGGGGGGAGCGGGGGCCATGGCGGGGATCGGGGGAATGGTCTGGAAGATGAGCCGCGGCTGGAGCGGCGGGAGCTGCTGCGGCTGCATCTGCTGGTCCGGAGGCAGCGCCTGCGGCTGCTGCTGCACCTGCACCTGCGGCAGGACCTGATGCTGAGGCCGCGGCACAGCGGCCGCGGGGGCAACGACGGCCTGAGGCGGGGGAGGCGCCTGCTGGGGCTTGGCCGGCGGCTGCTGCTGGAGGCTTGGGCCGAAGAAGAGGTCCATCTGGTCGCGGATGAAGCCCGCCTTGTGGGAGAGGTCGACGCCGAGCGTGGCCTCCGCCTGCTGCAGCACGGCGGCGAGCGAGACCTCCTCGGGCCCGCCGACGGAGCCGCGGAGGACGGACTCGACGCAGCTGGCGATCTCCTGGTCGGACACCATGGCGGGAGCGTGGGGAAAAACTCAAATCTCGCCAAAACCCCGCCCTCTCCCTCCCGCGATTCCCCTCTCTCTCTCCTCCGTCCCCTCTCTGTGTCTCTGGCGCTTGGTCTCTCTCCCCCTTTGTCTCTCTCTCTATCTCTCTCCTCGGCTTCTCTCTCTTCTGGCCCCCCTCTCGGTCTAGCCTCTTGGCCTATGTTTTGTTAACTAGGGCAAATTTCTTCGGGAGGGGAGAATAGGAAAAGGACAGGTCGCTTAGCGCACCTCCAATCCTCTTTTACGCGGCTTCTGATGGCGTGGGCTGCGGGAGGATGGGCCCACGTGTCATGGGCGCGGGTGGGGATGGGGCTCCGTGTCGAGACCGGGTGGACGCAGGAGGGGGCGGTGCGGAATGACGAGCTTGCCCACGGTTTTTGGATGCGGTTGTTGAGTGGGTCCTGGGTAGAGGGGTACGGTTTCTGCGCAAGTGGACCCGCCCCGGACGCCTTTGCAGTTGCGGGGAAGAGAGAGCGTCGAGCACGTGGAGAGGTCGTGGACTGGGCCGAGACGGGCTGCGATGCATGCCAATAGACTGGACTCACTTGTTGTTTCGCTTCCCTTTTAGAACTATGATAGGCCGCAATCACGTATAGTAGATAAAAAAATTAACTTTTTTTTTGCGAGGAAAAAAATTTTACCCCTCATCTCTAGTACACAAAACTTGATATCCTACTAATAAAATGGGTATTGAAATTTGAAATAAGGCAAGCGTGTTATTTTATATTCCTTAAATCAAATATATTTTGTACGTGCTTGATAATTTAATTATAGATATATAGATAGATAAAAAAGACAAATATGACACCGCATATGCAATTTTACATTTTTTTTCTACTCTCATCGTTCCAAATGCAGATCGTTAAAAGCTAACCTTCTTTAGAATATTTGATCTGGTTAGGTACATATAAAGCCAAAACATTATCAATACAAACTTTCTAGTGAATTCAGTGAAAGTAGTTTGATGATATAGGTATTGGTGAATATTTTGACCTAAGATAAATTTAGAAAATTTGTTGTGTTGCTTTTCCCATGCAGGGGATGCACAGATATTATCGTTTGCGTTTCATTGCAACTTTTTTTTTTGAATAACATGCTAACATGTTACTTTTGCTTTTATACCATTATAAAAAATAATTTCTACTACTAGACATTTGGGAGTACATTGCAAACCTAACATATTAAATTTCACAATAGAATCCAATCCAGCAACATGAAAGCTAATCCATTGTAGAGTAGTAATAATTACACTAGAACAGAAGATAAATAACGAAACCTTCCAAATTCTCGAAAAACCCTAGACCACCTCATAACTCAGATCCCCTCCTCAACCTCTCACGCCACCCCGCGGGATCCCACCCCGCCTCCTCCCCGCATTTCGCCAACGAGGGGAGCGAGTGGCCATGGCGTCATCCGCTGCCTCCTCCTCCTCGGCTTCCGCGCTCGTCCGCCTCCCGGGGCCGGGCCACCTGCGCGCACTGCCACGAAGCGGGTGGAGAGACCACAGGCGGCCCCGCCGCGCGACCGTGCGGTGCTCGTTCGCGCCGGTGGAGACGGCGCGGATAAAGGTGGTGGGCGTCGGCGGCGGCGGCAACAACGCCGTGAACCGCATGATCGGTAGCGGCCTCCAGGTAGTGGCGGGCTGGCGGCGCTCCTTGCCCGTTTCATTCTGGAAATTGGGCTTGTTTTCAGACTTTTCCCCTCCGCGCTCAATTCCTAGATCTGCTTAATGTAAATTTGTACTGATTTATCCCGTTGCATTCTTGCACCGTGTCTCCGTGTTCAATTCTGTGGCACCGTTGATAGCACTGCTTTGTGGAGCATGAGATTCTGTTTAGTAGTGGTGGTTGTGTTTATGTGAAATGAATCAAATGGTGATATATTCTATAATCTTACGTGGAATCACAGTTTTAAGTTCCTAAGATAAAGTTACATGTATATAGGCCACTCTGCTTACTTCCTCTCCATCCAGTCCATGCCAGCACCCATACTACAGTGATTTAGTTTAGCACTTTAGAGGATTTATACTTTATGGCATTTGTTTATGACATGCTATGTTGTGGAATATTGGAATATATACGGAATGGTACAATTGCTATGTTGATTTAACTGTGGCAATTATTGTATGTTCTTCATTGTGTCCTCAACTCCTGATAATTGAACTATACGATTTCAGGGTATTGAATTTTATGCTATAAACACCGATTCCCAAGCCCTTATTAATTCACAAGCGCAATATCCTTTGCAAATTGGAGAGCAGTTGACTCGTGGACTAGGTAATGCACTGTGCCCCCTTTATTTATGCTCGATGTGTATGAAAGAAACATTTTCATGCAAATATTGATCTTCTAATTTGTGACAACACCCACAGTACATGGAATCCCGATCAACTGAATGAACTGTACCCGATAACACATGCACCATACAAAACTGTAAATACTGTAAATTTCCATGGAAAATGTTACAGAGGTTGGCTAGATTCAGTAAGTATGATACTATGTATCACATGTACAGGTACTGGTGGAAATCCAAATATGGGAGAGCAGGCCGCTGAGGAATCAAGAGAAGCCATAGCCACTGCCCTGAGGGATTCAGATCTTGTCTTCATAACAGCTGGGATGGGAGGGGGCACTGGATCCGGTGCTGCTCCAGTTGTTGCCCAGATATCAAAGGAAGCTGGTTATCTTACTGTTGGTGTTGTAACCTATCCGTTCAGTTTTGAGGGCCGTAAGCGCTCTCTACAGGCAAGTATCTGAGGCCCCCTTCACTCCTGAATTAGAATTCAAACTGTCATATCTCATTCTGTGACTTACGGAAGCATTATTTATTTAGTTTGGAGTAGTGACAATGACAACCAGCTGCATTTTATTGCTGATCATCTACAAAGCATATGTCGAATGTAGCATTTCCTGTAGTTCATGTCATCAGTTTTGTTTCTGCCTTTCTGCATGGTTGGTGCCCAAAACTATATACAGCTACCTGGGTGCATGTGGCTTGTGGAGGGATGTTTACATTGTGAAATATTCAAAACATACACCATTATCAATATTTCCCCCCAATAGAAATACATTTTGCTATCGTTACTTTTGAAATTCTATGTGCAGTTTTTGGCCAATTTTCCCTTTCTAAGTAACTTCTATTTCTTTTTTGTATAGTTGCTTAACGTCTTGACTTGTGTATGCCCATTTCAGGCATTGGAAGCATTAGAGAAACTGGAAAAGAGTGTGGACACGCTTATTGTGATTCCAAACGATAAGTTATTAGATGTTGCCGATGAAAACATGCCCTTGCAAGATGCATTTCTCCTTGCAGATGATGTCCTTCGTCAGGGTGTTCAAGGAATATCAGACATTATCACAGTGGGTGGTTTCTCCCCTCTCCTGCTCTAACTTATCTATAAATTGCGGTCATGTAACTTATGAGAAAACATTGCAGATACCGGGACTCGTCAATGTTGATTTTGCTGATGTAAAAGCTGTCATGAAAAACTCTGGAACTGCTATGCTTGGCGTTGGTGTTTCTTCCAGCAAAAATCGGGCCCAAGAAGCTGCTGAACAGGCAACACTTGCTCCTTTGATTGGGTCATCCATCGAGGCAGCTACCGGCGTTGTGTACAATATTACTGGTGGGAAGGACATCACTTTGCAAGAAGTGAACAAGGTGTCCCAGGTGCGTGTATGATTTCTTACGAGTTCTTTATTAATTCTTGAAAGGTGTTTCAAGAATAAATTCCTGAGAAGTTAAGAAATGTTTGATATCTCAAATAGAAAAATGGTTATTTAGATTATAGTGACCATATTCACCTTTTGCAGATTGTGACAAGCTTGGCTGACCCTTCTGCAAACATAATTTTTGGTGCTGTTGTTGATGACCATTACACTGGTGAGATACATGTGACAATCATTGCGACAGGATTTCCACAATCCTTCCAGAAATCCCTTTTGGCTGATCCAAAGGGAGCACGGTTAGTGGAATCCAAAGAGAAAGCAGCAACCCTCGCCCATAAAGCAGCAGCTGCTGCGGTTCAACCGGTCCCTGCTTCTGCTTGGTCCCGAAGACTCTTCTCCTGAGCAGTATGTTTGGTGAACTGAGACTCGTAGGGCATTAGATTTTATATTATAATGTTGAGGGCAGTCCTGAAGGCGATCTCCAGCTATCTGGAGATTTATAGCTTCAACTAGCGTTGATAGTGGTAGATTCAGATTTCAGTGTATGTATCGTTTGCTTTTTGTTTTTGAGGTTCAGCACGGTGAGGTTAAGTGCTCAGTGCTGGACTAGTTTTGCATAAGATTTTTAATTACGTTTTACTGCAACAAGCAACACCTTGTGCTGATTCTTGAACTGAATGCCGATGCCTATTGCTATATGTTTCTTTCTCGATTACTTGTCAGGGAATTGTTCGTGTTGCAATAGAAAATCCATACCTCGGAATAGATAACCCCCTGGTTTATTGGCATATTGGCTTCTACATTTTCGAATGTGTTTCCCACGTAAACTTCCTTGCGCATTTCAACAGGACAAAAAGAGTACAAGCGATAAGGTTCCAGATACAACATATTAACATGACTTTGCTGTGGAAAACAACGACCCTGTTAGAAAATACTGGTATTCAGCAAACTAGTTCCTGAGACACTGGCTGCCAACATCAGGACTCATCAACACAAGGATCACAATCAGGACTCATCAACACAAGGATTGCTATTTCATGAGATCTTCCACAGAGCACGGCTAGTTGAAAAGGAGGATGCAAAGCCACCAGTAAAACATGGAAATATTTTGGAGTACAATCTCCAGGGCTACAATTTTATTGAACATACTGTGGTGTCATGACGACTGCTCTTCTCAAAATACGTCCTCGCTCATTTGATTCTTTCACCATAGGCATTGTGTTAATGAGCTACTCTCCGACGAACCTTATACCCTCAACCTAGAGACAACAGACCAGTATGCTAGTCCCTACCTTGCACAAGTTGCAAGGGATCATCATGAAACCAAAGCAGCTGTGATTTCGCTCACATCAGGAAACTGGTAACGACTTGTTACACATCACCAGCAAATCGCTCAGGTGGGACACCATTGTTCACCCAAAGAGTGATCTGGTTTTATTCCGTTCGAGCCGAGCCTCCCTCTGCAAAATATTGAAACACAAAGGAAATAAGACACCCATCTGAAGTGAAATAATATGGAAAGAAACTTCTGGCAACTAAGTGTTATATATAGAGTGGTACACGGCGGTATCAGAAAATAATACCAAGAGAAGCACTCGTGTTAAAAGTAAAATTTTGATACTCGACACAGACTAGTTCAGATTAATGAATCAAATAACCTGGACTTATTTTAAAAAAAACAAAAAAAACTGGCTTGTAGTACTTCAATATGCATATAAAATACGGCTCACTGGGCGCAACTGTATTATTATTTGTTGGCAATTGACATATACAATTTTACATTCCAATCTTCTCAGATCTGCTAAAGCGCATGAGTGAGACATAAATTGAGTTCATCTGTGACTAGTGACCTTTATACAAACTTATATAATGATTTTACTAGTTTATAACTTTCTATATAGATTTCATGACAAAATCGTTCACTGCTTTTAATATCAAAATAGGAGAATTCATTGTGCAAGTAGAAATGTAAGTAAATGACCATATGATATTTAGCAGGCCATAACAGTCAAGAATTCAGACTTTGTAGCGGAGCAGATCTTGATTGTGGATTTTATAACTAAATTTCCAAAACTCTAGTCCTTTGCTCATGTGCATGCAACTGCTAGTATCTAAGGAGAAATGAGCATCACTCATATCATCCAAAATTTGGAATCATTTCTGCAGTCAGGATACTGGATGGGTAGGGGGTCAAGCTATATGTCGATGAAGAAAAAAACAACCAAGAACCAAAGGGCTAACAATCACCTAAGTGGATGACCCTAAAAATATATAAATGCTAGAAATATGAATAATCAGCTTTTATTTTGCTCATAAGCTCGCCGATCAAATGCACCCTACACAGAGTATTGAACTCAAAGAAGCATAGTTGGGATACTGCATCACAGTACCCAGTTCTGTAGGTAGATGAAAAAGTTTATTGGCATCCAAAAAAAAACATGAATTTCAGAGCAGAAAGATATGCTGAAAAATCAGTTTCACCAATTGGAGCACAGATAGCTACTGCACGGACCTGTGTTGAAAACTTGAGATCAGATACACAACAAAAGTAGCAGGCCGACATGACATGGTTAGCAGGAGTTCTGAGTCTGTAGTAATCACGAGTGCACCCTTATCTGAGGTCCTCAAAAGAGGAATTTGAACCAAAAATTAAGTCCTAAACTTGCTCAACTGAGACATCTCGTACACCAAACAGAAATCGAGACGTATATGAAACAACTGAAGCCATCTGCCGCCTATCACCATCCAGTATTACAGAGGAACCGGGATGGAAAAAGAGGGCAAACCTCTTTCTTCTTGCATTCCTTGTAATCGTCGAACTGCTGCTGGCACTTGCTCTTGTCCTGGTTGGCCTCCAAACCTTTTAATCAAGAAACGATGACAGCGTCAGCGAGCGGCCATACAAGTACGAAAAGTATCTAGTAACACCTTCCTAGCGAACGCTGGGGTGTAAATGGATCGAGGAGAGGAGGACAGATTGGGGATTAGGGCGGATGGGCAGCTGGGCGTCGTACACTTGAGCGAGGCAGTGTACTGGGGGAAGCAGGCAGAATCGGCGATCCTGGCTGCGCTGGGGTACGGAGCTGCGGCGGCGACGTCCCCGGGGACGCGCGGTGGTGGGTTGGGGACGCCGACGCTGCCTGTGCCGTCGCCATGGTGCCGCGTCGTCTTCTTCCTCGTCTCCGCTCTCTCTTTTGGGCTTTCGATCAGCCGTCGTCTTTCTGGATGAGATGGACAAGGCTTTTGTAATGGGCTGTTTGTCTTCCTATTCCTACTGCTGGGCCGTTCGGACGGTCGGTTATTCATACAGTATGGGCCAACTCGGCGAGTGAGTACCGCGATATGGACCCAAAAAAGCCATTGAATTTTCTAAAAGAAAAAAGGCATTGAATTATCCTCTCATTTGTTGCATGACATGACTGTTTGGTTTGAGCCCTGCTCGACCAAGTTCAGTCAGGACAACTGTTCGGTTGATGCTCATTCGTGGTGAGAGAAAAACATTGTTTCATAGCTAATATGTTTAAGCGGATAGAGCATTCTTGCATTGTTTCATAGCTAATATGTTTAAGCGGATAGAGCATTCTTGTTTTTCCACTTGTCTTGTATCTTTTCGTGCCTGATTTTTTTTGTAATTCAAGCAACATGCAAATTTGTTATTATTTGGCTATAGAAACAAATTGTCTTGTGAGTTGTTCTTTTAGTTATACTACTAATTGTGCGCGTAAGTTTGTTTTCTTAAAAATTTTAAAAGTTAAGGGGTACATAGCATTTTTTTTTCAAAACACAATTTATGGCGCATACTTCATCCTATGAGCATCTTTGAATGACCGATCTTTACAAATATACTCACACATACTTCATCCTATGAGCACTTTGAATGACCGAGCACTATTAAACTAAATCCTAAAATAAATCTAAAAAAACGACCATCCATGATAAGTCGATGGTTTAACCTAGAGAACAAGTTGAGGTACACTTAGACCGTAGGACCAAGATCCTATGATAGAAAAGTGGCATTTGGGAAATCATTAAAGTGGGATCTACCGAAGTTTAACAACTCGTGGAGGTACTCATGAGCAGATAAGCATCTATCCTAGCTAGTCCTAGTTGGCCAGATGTAGAAGCAACCTATAAACATTAAAATCAGTAAGAAACAGCAACACTAGTTCAACCAGTAATCTAGAGACCAGGTACCCGAATGCCATCCTGCGCCGACCTTCGTCCAAGAAAGCCACTACACCGTGGCGTAGGCCGCTGCGTAACCGGTGGTTCATTGCCCAGAGCATGTCGAGGCTATCGGCGTCCAAGCGCGGTGAGTACCTGATTCTGAAACGGCTCGGCGATGTATCACCGCTGACTGAGTCCACTGCAGCCAACAAATTCAACGCCCTATTCGGTGACAAGTCGGAGGACGACGAGGCCCTCAGGGAATTCTTCCCTGATGGCTGTGACGTCGGCGAATGCAGAAGGCGCCGCCGCGCGCCACGTGTGCGGGTATGACCGGTACCGCCGGCGCCAAGAGCCTAGGTTGTGTAATACAACGAGTAATAGCTTAGCGAAAAACTTATAAGAGGTGCGTGCTTCATTATCAATCTTGTAAAAGCATCCCAATTGTACTAAAATTTTTCTGCTTAATGAAAAAATACGCAAATCCTTTGCGTGATTGAGGAAAAAAAAAGAGACCGGTACCCTTGCCTTGCTACGTTGCATTATTGCATCCATACGATCGTGTCCTCAACCCTGTGCTACATCTGTTATATATCAGCATCTGAACTGAGACGATTTTCGAGGCAACTTTGCATCGGAGAAGAAAGGATCACTTCCGACGACGGAGTAGATCCCGTTGCGAGCCAAGATCTCGATTTGTAGTCTGGGCGGTGGAGACCTTGAAGAAATGACCGGATCAGATCTTACGAGCTCAAAACTTAGCGACAACGGGATGAAATTGGAATCTGAATCGCTCAAGCAACACGATCCCATGTGCACACGTGCCTACTAGCATTTCACATTTCAAAATTATTATACTAGTACTAAATAGTACTAACAACAACATGGTGATTGGTGACAAGTGTTCCACTTGTTCATAACAATCATGTGAGGCTGGACAGCTATCGTCCTGTTCGCTTGGTCGTTTCTGACTAGTTGGTTCTGGCTACTGCTGATTTTTTGTGAGAGAAAAATACTGTTGAATTGTTGGCTGGTTTGGCTGATAAGTTCAAACGAACGGGCTGTATATCTATATGTTAATCCGGGTCTTGTCAGTGTCAGCAGCGGCAGAGCTGTACCCAAGTTTAATAACTCGTGAAGGTACTCATCAGCTGATCAGCATCTATCCTAGTCCTAATTTTTTTGAGGGAATATCCTAGTCCTAATTGGTAACATGCCGAAGCAACCTATGCCTTATTTGACCAGAAACTCAGTACCGAACAAGACCACTAGTTCCACCAGTAATCCAGACCAGATACCCGTGCTACATTGCATCCATAGTTCCATTTCCATCCTCAATCCTGTAGGTAACTTTGTGTTGGAGAAGAAGGGATCACTAGCACTCGCGTTGGAGTAGAAATAGATCCCGTTGCTGAGCCACGATCTGGATTTGTCGTCTGGATATCTTACAAGAATAAGAAATGACCTAGACCCGCCCCGATGGTCTATGGAATCTCAAAAAAGCGGAAGCACTAACTCAAAAAAGGGGATGGCAATGGAAATGGAATCTGTATCATATCGCTGAGACAGAGCTTCTTGGTTCTGTGAATGGAAAGGCTATATCTATCTATATTTTAATCCGGGACTCATCAGCAGAGACAGATTTGGAGCAGAGCAACCAGAGGGAGGCGAGCCGTCCACTCCGCTCTCGTCCGGCGACGACCATGGCCAAGTTCGCACTGGCCGCCGTCGCCTTCCACCTGTGCCTCCTCGCGTCGTCGTTGTCGTCCGCTCTTCCGCCGGCTGCCACCGCGGGCGAGAGCGGCCGTGCCGGCAGGACCGCCTACCATTTCCAGCCAGCCAAGAACTGGCAGAACGGTGAGCGCGCTGACTTCCTTTGTCTCTCTCCGGCCGTTGCACCGTTGCTCAACTGATCCGTGTACTCCAACGTGCTTGTCCGATCGCATGGTGAACTGCGGATTTCTTTGGCCGTCTCGGGTGATCCTGGCGCCGAGCAGATCCGAATGGTATGTGCTGATCCCTTCCCTTCCTCGTGCTCTGTTCTTGGTTTCATTCTCTGGCTGGAATATGTAGGACAGAATTGGATCGCTCGATCATGCCGTGTGTGTATCGAATTGAACTGAATCGCAGTGATTAAACTCCATTAGTCTGAATTGATCATGTCACCTAGTACAGTAGCACTCAGCAGTATCCATTGGCGACAGGGAAAGATGCACGTGTGGCCCATGATAGGATAGTATTTGTGCTTGCCACCGTGGACCGCATGCTCTTGGAGTCGGCCGTGTCTCATCTCTGGCTGCAATTGTTAGGCAAGCCTGCCTGGTTTTCACAAATGATACCGGAAAGACTTTTTTCCGCATGCACAGTCTTGTCTGCCCTATACTTGAGTGGATTAGCTGCAACACTGAATAGAAATCATCTTGTTTCAATTCAGTATGGCCGTGTTTGGATAGACTAATAAGTTAACAGTTAGTTGGGGCTCGCCCATCCAATATGCGTTCGGTTGTCAGGGGATGGTGACCAGGAACCATTCCTACTAGTAATTTATATATAGTCAAACCCTAGTCTGAAACTATTCTTACCAGCAACGGCCCTAACCGTACAAGCCTTAACCTGTTTGTATCCTCGAGCGGTAATCCAGTCTATGGGATACAAACATGCCCTAAAAGAACTTCTAGTCACGATAATATACTTCTGGTAATAAATGACAAAGCCATGGTTAATTCTTGTGTTCTACTACTAGAACAGGGCCGATGTACTACAACGGCATCTACCATTTTTTCTACCAGTACAACCCGCATGGCGCGCTCTGGGACATTGGAAACCTCTCGTGGGGCCACTCCATCTCCCGAGACCTAGTCAACTGGGTTGCCCTGGACACGGCGCTGGACCCGACGTCGCCCTTCGACGCTAACGGCTGCTGGTCGGGCTCCGCCACCATCCTCCCCGGCGGCACCCCGGCCATCCTCTACACGGGCATCGACGCCAATGGAGAGCAGGTGCAGAATGTGGCGTTCCCCAGGAACCCTACTGACCCACTCCTCCGCAAGTGGGACAAGCCCAGCTACAACCCCGTCATCCCGCTCCCCGCTGACGTCCCCGGCGACAAGTTCCGGGATCCCTCGACGGCGTGGCTCGGCCGCGATGGACTGTGGCATATCGTGGTGTCCGCCGAGGTCAGCGGCGTGCCATCCACGCTTGTGTACCGCAGCGCGGACTTTCACCGCTGGAAGCGCGCCGCCACCGCGCCGCTGCACGCCTCACGTGCTGCTGGCATGGTGGAGTGTCCGGACCTGTTTCCGGTGAAGGAGGGTGGTGGCGGTCAAGGGCTTCACGCGTCGGCGACCGCCGCTGGGGTGCGGCACGTGCTGAAGCTCAGCCTGATGGACACACTCGAGGACTACTACATGGTGGGGCGGTACGACGACGCGGCGGACACATTTGTGCCAGCCGAGCCCGAGCGTGGCGACGACGTCCGCGCCTGGCGACGGCTGGACTACGGGCACTTGTACGCGTCCAAGACCTTCTTCGACGCGCGCCACAGCCGGCGCGTGCTGTGGGCGTGGGCCAACGAGTCCGACAGCAAGGCCGACGACGTCGCCAAGGGCTGGTCCGGCGTTCAGGTCTCCCGCCGGCGCTCTTGCTTCCTTCCTTGCTTGCTCCGATCAGTCTCTGACACACTCACTCACCGCTCACTGGCTTGGTCAACGTACGCAGACGTTCCCGAGGAAGCTGTGGCTGGACGACGACGGCAAGCAGCTGCGTCAGTGGCCGGTGGAGGAGATCGAGACGCTGCGGAAGAAGCGCGTCGGCCTGCGCCGCGGCACGGTGCTTAGCGCCGGAGGCATGAACGAGATCGTCGGCGTCGCGGGGTGGCAGGCGGACGTACAGGTCGCGTTCAAGGTCCCGAGCCTGACGGCGGCCGAGGTGCTCGACACCACCTGGCTGCTGGACCCGCAGAAGCTGTGCGGGGAGAAGGGCGCCTCCGTGCCCGGCGTTGTTGGGCCGTTCGGGCTCATCGTGATGGCCTCCGGCGACCTGCGGGAGCACACCGCCATCTTCTTCCGGGTGTTCAGGCACCATGGCAGGTACAGGCTTCTCATGTGCACCGACCTGAGGAAGTCGTCCACGAGGGCAGGCGTGTACAAGCCGCCGTACGGAGGGTTCGTGGACGTCGACATTGAGGAGCACGACAGCATCAACTTAAGAACCCTGGTGAGTTTTCTTCTTCGATTCATTTGCTGCTAGATTCTTCAGCGATTTGCTGAGTTCGTCTGAATCTTGCACAGATTGATCATTCGGTGATCGAAAGCTTCGGAGCTGAAGGGCGGATGTGCATCACGGCTCGAGTGTACCCTGAGCACGCAGAGACGAGCAACAGCCACCTGTTCGTGTTCAACAATGGCACGGGCACGGTGGAGGTGTCCAAGCTCGAGGCATGGGAGCTCGCCGCCGCGACCGGCAGCCGTGAACGCTTCTGGGGATGACGCCTTGGTCGTGTCTGAACCTAAAGACAAAATTGAATCTTACTGATTATCTTCAGTTTAATCTGTTGATAATATATGGGGTTTATGATCTGATTGAGAGAGAGAGAGAGAGACAGAAAGGTTGTATTTCGATTTTCAAATAAAAAACGATGGTGTTATTGGGTGGTGGCACTATATACTCTGGACAATGCCTCAACTTTTAAAACTGTCTAAATTACCTCCATATCTTAGTTAAAATTGAATTTCTGGATGGTCTTATTATCCTTTTTTTATTTAAAAAGGGATATTTTAAAAAGGTTTCTTAATTAAAAAATATGTTTCACCGTCTAAAAATTTCAAAAATAATCTTAGAAATATTTTTTTAAGAAAAAGAGATAGGAATTTCCCCCGCTTTACTGATCACAAATCGTCATCAAAACGTTTATAGCATATGCATATAGGCACGCCTGCAAGCCTAAACGACTTCAGGTTCAGACATAACGTTTTCCAACAAGATCAAATTAGAATTCAGCTGAATCACAAGGTTGTAGCCTGGCGCCGAAGTCTGGGATCCCGATGTTGGATGACTTGACTGACGTCAACCTATTCCAGGAGGCTGCGCCGTTTTCTGTTCCATCTTCTGTATCACAGACATCAACTTCTCCTCCGTTGCTCCAGTGAACATTGGTCGCCATCTTCTCAGCATCTTGGAGATCCACAGCATCGATCAGTACCTTCAAACCTGACCAGCCTTCTCCCTCAAAAGAGATTTTATTCCGTAACTTCCAGAGACACCGTAAGGGAGCAACAGCTTCACACTCCACTTTTAACGATAAAAGTAGAATGCATAAATAATCTTATATGCGCCCCAGAAACAGTCGCACATATAGGATGACAAATTACAAAGAGTATCATCACCCTGTTTATTACATAGCGTACCAATATTTATTACAGAGTATTACGCATAAACAATAAATAACTAAGATATCTTTATTGCGGAAGCTCCACACAGGGACACGTCAACTGGTGAACATCAAGCCTAGTACTCATCACGATAGCTTTCATTCCAACCTTTATCTGTTACCCATCCGGAATTTTCCAAAATTGAAAGTAAAGCAAGCGTAAGTACACAACCGTACTCAACAAGCATAACATGGGTTAATGAGGCTCAAATAAGCTGACACGGTTTGACTGCATTTAGCTTTTATAACTTAATCATATTGAAGCATAGAACAAGGTAGTGATAATTCCCATATACTCATGATCAAAATAACATTAACCAATGTGTAGCAATAACGACATTAAGATGCACACATTAACAATTTGAGAACTATCATCTTTTGTAAATGTGTCAAGGCCGCCCTAACTGAAGGGCACGGATAATATATTGATTTAAACTCTGATCAGAGGTGTACACTTTCACTGTGAGTCATGTTTTGTAACTGAGTGGACTTATAACTTTCAAACCACCATAAAACATATAAAGCCTCCTATAGGTTCTCCTAACCAATCAGAGATACAGAAATACGTTGTGTGTAGAAACCTCCCTTCCAATATGGCACAATCCTTCCCGGCTATACTCATAAGGACAGAGGCAGTCCTATACCCCAACTTCCAGACCACTAACTAGCTAGAAAAGGGCCTACAAGTGACTAGAGCCAGAGCCATATAGCCCTCACAGCTGTACGGATTCTCTATAATAAATCACTTACAGACAAGAGTCCATGTTTGTTAAAAGTCATCGTTTACGTTGATAGCATAACACACATCAAATTATAAGATCATGATCATTAGTGCACTAGCATCATAACTACCCAATGCAACCCAAAAGGTTCAAGGAATCAAGATATCAAAACTAGTTATAATCTCTAGGTCATCAAAGACACATGCAAATGAATTATTATTTATAGTAAATAGGTAACAAGGATGATCCATGCTATACTTGTCTTGATTCACAAGGTTCTGTTGATCCTGCTGATCCTCAAAGTAGCCTTGCTCAACAAAAACCTCACCGTCTGAACTCGACATTAACAATCAATACCAGACAATCCAATCGAGCATACATACACGAAGCAAACAAAGAGTTATTAGAGAAACAGTACATTAATCTCATCAAAACAGAATAAAATATTTATAAAACTATTCTACTCGCTTTATGATCACACAGACGTCAAGTTCATCGAAAACGGAGTTATAACGGCGAAGTTATGAATTTTTAAAGATTTTCTGTAGATAAATAAATACTTTAACTATAAGCTAAAAATATAAAGTTTCTAAAATACTTCAAAAGTAGCACCACTGTGTAGATTATGAAATTATGAATCTAACGAAATTTGAACGGACCAAATCGGAGTTAAAACGTGAAAGTTATAAGCTTTTAAAGATAATGGCAAAACTGTAAATAGCTGAAAACGAATTCTAAACAGAGAAGGAAAAATACGTTTTCCAGAGAAGAAAATGTATTCTGGAAGCTGTTACAAGGAAAATACGCTTTCCAGTGGACAAAACGTATTATGGATCTGTTAAACAGAAATTACGCTTCCCAGTGGGGAAAACGTATCCTGCCGAACGCGCTAAGGATTCTTAATAGATTAAACAGAAACCCGAGGGGTTTTCTGCAAAAACGTCACACGAAGGGGTACGGGCTGTTTCTGGCCATCCGTTTCACGATGAACGGCTCAGATCGATCGAGGCGATCGACCTCGCCGGGGAAGACGACCGACGCGGCGGCTGCCATCGCCGGCGGCGTACGGAGCTCGCCGGAGAAGATGGAACTAGCGATTTCGGCCACCATTTAAAGCGGCGCAGGTATCATTCGATAGAGGAGCTTACGCCGCGCTCACTTGTGGAGAAGATGGAGGTCGAGGCGATGCGAGGACGGCGAGCGGCTCGGAGCGGCGGACGGCAGCGAACTGCGCAGGATGGTGGCACGGGTTAGATGAAAATGACTCAAATTGAAAGCATCGGAGCGCTCAGGAGGTCAAGGCGATGCTCAATTGCTAGCTTACGATGATAATGTCCTGTCGACCGCGGCGAATTTTGGGTGGCAGCGGAAGACGCGATGGCGGCTAGGGTTTCGGCGGCGCTGCTTGCTCGAGGCGAAGGCGGCGGCCGATAGGGCTCGGATAGGGGTCGCGGGTGCGGGTTAAAGGCTTAAATAGCCTGGGGTCAAGGCTGCGACCGGGCGTGGACGGGGTGGCGTGGTCGGGGTCGGTCTCGGCGTTCCGGGTCGGGACCGAGTCAGAGGAGGACGACGATGACGGGGTCCCCACCTATCAGCGACCGAGAGGAGAGAGCGCGAGCGCGCGGTCGCGGACACGGACGCGACGTCTTGATGGGCTGCGGCCTCGGCCCAAGAAGGAGAAAGGGAGGAGCGGGCCGCGCGCGGGAGAGCGGAGCAGCGGGCCGGAGGCAGGCCGAGCGGAGGGGAGAAGCAGGCCGCGCGGGGAGCGGAGCAGGCCGAGAACGGTGGCGGAGCAGGCCGACGGTTGCTGCTCGGGCCAAATGGCAGGAAAGAGGAAGAGGGGAAAAATAAATAGTTTTTCATTTATTTGAACCCTTTTTAAATGAAATTTCAAATATATTTTAAAATCCAAATTCAAATTCAACCATCACAACAAAAAATATGCACCAGCATGAATGCTCAAGCATGTTTCTACCATGTTTCAACTCCCTTTTCATAAAAATATTTATTTTGCCTATATATTTATTCCCAAAAATCACTTTGACTATTTTTTTTTGAAAATTGAAAACTAGGGTGTTATAAACAGTAATAGTATTTGCTAACAAATGTTTCTTTTTAGCAATCCATTACGAGGCAACAGATTCATAAAAGACCATTTAAGTGAAGGCATTCAGATAGCTCAGCCCAAAGCACCTTAGCAACATTGTTGTAAAAAAAACAAGCACCTTAGCAACACAGCATTCAAAAAATAAGTGATGAATCGATTCAGGCATAGAACAAAAAAAGACAGGTTTTATCCTCTATTTGTCCTTTTAACCAAGTTATCTATAGTAAGCAATTTATTCTTTGATAAAAGCCAGAGAAAGATTTGAACTCTTGGTCGTATCTTTAGTTTTTCCAAACTGCATGAACAAACACAGGCTTCAACGATATAACAACATATAGTGAGTGAATAAATATTACGACAAGCGAACCCATATAAAATATTTTAAGCTCATGAAAATGTTTTAGAAGCTTTCAAAAATTAGATTTAGCTCTATAAAAGTGAAAAAAGTATAACCACCAAGGTTTTATTTTTGAAGACTTTTCTAAATAAAAATAAGATATGCTTGTGTCATGCATGTCCTTGTGTGTCTTTAATTAATTTCTAGAATAAACCTTAAAAAAATGCAACCATTTATCAAGTCGATGACTTAAACTAGACAACCAATTTGAGTTATACTGAGACCGCAGGACCATGATGATGTGATATAAAAAGATGGCAAAACAAAGTGTGCTCTACCAAAGCTTAACAACCCGTGAAGGTACTCATTAGCTGATCAACATCTATCCTAGTCCTAGTTGGCAACATGCAGAAGCAACCTATGCACATTATTGGACCAGAAATTCAGTAGGAAACAAAAACACTAGTTCAGCCAGTAATCCAATCCAGACCGTGCTACGTTGCGTTGTATCCTCAGCCATGTGCTACATTTGCTGTCAAGCTTTACTACTCGTGTACCCGTAAAGCAGATAAATCAGTCTGTGATCTTAGATGATTACCCAGGTAAGGTAATTTTGCGTTGGAGAAGAAGGGATTGCTTGCGTTGGAGAAGAAGTAGATCCCGTTGATCTTGATCTGTCGTCTGGCCGGTGGGCGGTGGCGACCTTTAAGAAATGACCTTGACTAGGCCCAGCCCGATCGGATCTTGAGAAAACCCAAGCAGCAGTTTTTACGAGCTCAAAACTCTGCAGCAAAGAGATGGGAATGGAATCTGGATCGCTCACGCAACACGATGCCATGTGATTTGTGCATCCGAGGGATAAGCAAGCACTCCATGGCTAATAGCATTTCACACTTCAAAATTATATATATACTACCAGCAACATGGTGATTGGTGGCGAGTCTTCAACTTGTTGATAATAATAACAAGCTTCTGAGACTCAGGATGGCTATATGTATGTTAATCCGGGACTCGTCAGCAGAGGAGCAGGAGCAGAGCAACCAGAGGGAGGCGAGACGTCCACTCCGCTCTCGTCCGGCGGCGACCATGGCGAGGTTCCCTCTGGCCGCGTGCGCCGCCGTCGCCTTCCAACTGTGCCTCCTCGCGTCGTCGTCTTCGTCTTCCGCTCTTCCGCTGGCGACCACCGCGCGCCGTGCCGGCAGAACTGCCTACCACTTCCAGCCCGCCAAGAACTGGCAGAACGGTGAGCGCGCTGACTTGTCTTGTATCTAGCTATGGTTTGATTTGACCCGAACCAGATGTTCTGAACCGATTCGTGTGGTCGTCCGATCGCGTGGCGAACGCTCGCTCATCCGGGTGGATTTCCTTGGCCGTCGTCTTGGGCGATCCTCAGATCCGAATGGTACGTGCTGACTCCATGTTCTTGAGGCTCTGTTCTTGGTTTTCATACCCCGGCAGATGTAGAAGTTGCTTTGCTCCGCTGAAGCTGAATTGTGTCGCTTGATCATGTCGCGTGTGTATCTAATCTAATTGAATTGAATCGCATGGATTAAACTCCATTAGTCTAGGTGATATCCCAAGAGAAACGTAGTAAGAGTACGAGCAGTTGTCTGACGGAGCGAAGCGGAGGCCCGTCGTCAGAAGGCTTGGGCCGGAGTGAAGCGGTACGGTACATATACCCGGTGTTAGGGTTCCGCTGCGACTGATTCGTTCATTCTCTCATAAACCGTCGCACGGCGTTATAACCCAACTCTTAATAACAGTGAGTAGTGTTTGTTGGCTGACGTATGTGGTTTTTTCCTTTCGTATTGGAGGGTTTTTCACGTTAAATTTTATGTCTCGTTATAATTTAATCTTACGTTCTTCTTCGTCGGTTGTCACGAGTCAAACAGCCTGAACCTATCCATTGGCGATAAGAAAGCAGACAGAATGAAAGAAAGGACCAAATCAGGGAAAGATACACGTGTGGCCCACGTTGATAGGTTAGATTGGAGTGCCAAAAGTGCCGCCACCGTGGACCTGCTTTTGGAGTCGGCGGTCTCTCATCTCCGAAGATATTTTCTGCATGCATAAATCTTGCCTGCTCTATAAACATGAGTGGATGGATTAGCTGCAGCACTGAATAGAAAACCATCATGTTCCAATTCACTAAAAAACACAACAATCTTTCACAAAAAGGAATCATGAAAACAGCAAACTGAGATGATTCAGCTAACAAAACCATGCTGCTCTCTACATCCATGCTGCTCTACATTTGTGCCTAAAATCACTGGACTAGACTGGCTATGATGTCTATCAGCTGCTGAATCTGCTATCTCACGGTCAATTCTGATGGTGTTTTTCGAACAGGGCCCATGTACTACAACGGCTTGTACCATTTTTTCTACCAGTACAACCCGCACGGCGCGCTCTGGGACATCGGCAACCTTTCGTGGGGCCACTCCGTCTCCGGTGACCTCGTCAACTGGGCCGCCCTGGACACGGCGCTGGACCCGACGTCGCCCTTCGACGCCAACGGCTGCTGGTCGGGCTCCGCCACGGTCCTTCCCGGAGGCACCCCGGCCATCCTCTACACGGGCATCGACGCCAACGGGGAGCAGGTGCAGAACGTGGCGTTCCCCAGGAACCCCGCCGACCTGCTCCTCCGCGAGTGGGACAAGCCCAGCTACAACCCCGTCATCCCGCTCCCCGCCGACGTCCCCGGCAACAAGTTCAGGGACCCATCCACGGCGTGGCTCGCTCGCGATGGGCTGTGGCGTATCGCGGTGTCCGCTGAGGTCAGCGGCGTGGCGTCCACACTCGTGTACAAGAGCCCGGACTTCCTCCGCTGGGAGCGCGCCGCCACCACGCCGCTGCACGCCTCGCGCGCCACGGGCATGGTCGAGTGTCCGGACCTGTTCCCGGTGCATGAGAGCGGCGATGACGTCGGGCTCGACGCATCGACGAGGGGCGATGGGGTGCGGCACGTGCTGAAGCTCAGCGTGATGGACACGCTCCAGGACTACTACATGGTGGGGCGGTATGACGACGCGACGGACGCGTTCGTGCCTGCCGAGCCCGAGCGCGGCGACGACGTGCGCGCCTGGCGGCGGCTGGACTACGGCCACGTGTACGCGTCCAAGTCCTTCTTCGACGCGCGCCACAGCCGGCGCGTGCTCTGGACATGGGCCAACGAGTCTGACAGCCAGGCCGACGACGTCGCCAAGGGCTGGTCCGGCGTTCAGGTACCGCCGGCAACCTTGCTTGCTTCGATCAGTCTCTATCACACTCACCTCTCACTGGCTTTTGTGCGACGTACGCAGACGTTCCCGAGGAAGCTGTGGCTGGACGAGGACGGGAAGCAGCTGCGGCAGTGGCCGGTGGAGGAGATCGAGACGCTGCGGAGGAAGCGCGTCGGCCTGCGCCGCGGCACGGTGCTGAGCGCCGGAGGCATGAACGAGATCGTCGGCGTCGCGGGGTCGCAGGCGGACGTGCAGGTCGCGTTCAAGCTCCCGAGCCTGGCGGACGCCGAGGCGCTGAAGCCCAACTGGCTGCTGGACCCGCAGAAGCTGTGCGGGGAGATGGGCGCCTCGGTGCCCGGCGGCGTTGGCCCGTTTGGGCTCATCGTGATGGCCTCCGGCGACCTGCGGGAGCACACCGCCATCTTCTTCCGGGTGTTCAGGCACCATGGCAGGCACAGGCTTCTCATGTGCACCGACCTGACGAGCTCGTCCACGAGGGCCGGCGTGTACAAGCCGGCGTACGGAGGATTCGTGGACGTCGACGTTGAGGAGGACGAGAGCATCAAATTGAGGACCCTGGTGAGTTTTCTTTTGATGATTCATTTGCTTCACGGTTCTTAGCGATTTGCTGAGTTTGTTTGAAATTTGCACAGATTGATCACTCGGTGGTGGAGAGCTTCGGAGCTGAAGGGCGGATTTGCATCACGGCTCGGGTGTACCCTGAGCACGCGGAGACGAGCAACAGCCACTTGTTCGTGTTCAACAATGGCACGAGCAAGGTGGAGGTGTCCAAGCTTGAGGCGTGGGAGCTTGCCGCGGCGTCCGTGAATGCTGTTGGGGATGATGGCTTGGTTGTGTCTGAATCTAAAGACGAAAGTGAATCCTATTAAAGCACCTAGTCCAGACAAAATTCCAATGGAATTCTATCAAAAATGTTGGGACATTGTTAAAAATGATGTTTTATCTCTTTCATGAAGGCAAAGTGGAGGTTAGCAGGCTAAACTATGGAATCATTACCCTGCTATCCAAAATCACTTATGCTTCTAAGATCCAACACTTTCGTCCCATATGCTTACTGAATTGCCTATGCAAACTGATTACAAAAACTCTGACTCTAAGAATGAAAAGAATAGCTGAAAACTTGATTCATCCCAATCAGACTGCTTTTATGAAAGGCAAGAATATCCTAAGTGGTGTCATGGCATTACATAAAATTCTACATGAAACCAAGATCAAAAAACAAGTTGGGGTGATTCTAAAACTTGATTTCGAAAAAACTTATGATAAGGTCCACTGGAACTTTCTATTTGTCTGCCTAAAAGCTAGAGGATTCTGTAAGAAGTGGTGTGGTTGGATTAAGGAAGTGGTATCTGGGGGAACTGTTAGTGTTAAGATCAACAATCTAATTGGCCCCTACATCAAGAGCCACAAAGGAGTAAGACAAGGGGATCCCCTGTCTCTAATCCTATTCAATTTTGTAGCAGATGGACTGACCAGGATGATTAAAAGAGCTTAGAAAAAATGGCTTGATAACAAGACTCATTGATCATATTATTTCTAATGGGGTGGCCATTCTGCAGTATGCAGATGACACCATCATATGCCTACAACATGATATTAATAAGGCAAGAAATTTAAAACTTCTTCTCTACATGTATGAGATGATGGCAGGTCTAAAGATTAATTTTCATAAAGTGAAGTCATAACTATAAATGATGATCAAAGATAGGATGTAGTGTATGCTGATCTTTTCAATTGTCAAGTGAGACTTTCCCAATCAAATATTTGGGGGTCCCCATCAGCCCCAGCAGGCTACATGTAGCTAACTGGCTTTCCCTAGAAGAGAAAAGTGCAAAAAGACTCAGCGTATGGCAAGGAAATTGCATGTCAATTGCTGGTAGAACAATGTTGATCAACACCAGCCTAAGTAATGCACCAATTTATCACATGTCCACGTACCTCTTGCCTAAATACATTGTTAAGAATCTGGATAAGGTAAGGAGAAGATTCTTCAAGCAAGGAGGTGGGACTAAGAAGAAATATCATTTGATTAAATGGATCAAGATTTGCAAGAATAAAAAGAAAGGGGTGCTTGGCATTAAAGACATCAGAAAGATGAATATAAACCTCCTATGCAAGTGGTGGTGGAAGTTGGAAATGGAAGAAGGTTTATAGCAGTCCATAGTGAAGCATAAATATCTAAGGAACAAGGCAGTTTGCTCTGTGAAACACAGGCAATCAGACTCTCCCGTCTGGTATGATCTTCTAAAGATCAAGGGCATATATCTAAAAGGAAGGAAGGAAATAATAGGGGATGGGAGAAGTACTTCATTATGGAAAGATTCATGGGCTTATGATAAACCACTTTGTCTAATCTTTCCTATTCTCTTCAAAATGTGCCAGCAACCTGATATCTCTGTACATCAGGCTAAAAACAATATTAATAGCATCACTTTCACTAGATGGCTAGTAGATGATGCTTTTGCTGATTGGGATACTATCAAAGCTAAACTTAGAAGCCTACAACTCTCTAATAATGCTGATTCAATCTCCTGGAGATTGAATTCCAGTGGACGCTTTTCAGTCAAATCTGTATACAGGGGGCTTACTATAAATGATGTTGGCTCATATCATAAGAAATTATGGAAAGGGAAAATTCCCTCAAAAATTAAAATATTCCTTTGGTTAATGATACATAATGCTCTGTTAACCAAAGACAATATGATAAGAAGAAAATGGGAGGGTTCACCTACTTGCTGTTTCTATGAATGTGATGAATCCATTAATCATCTCTTCTTTGAGTGCAGCACAGCTAAAGTTGTGTGGGCTATTGTGGCACAAGCCATTGGGGCTAAGAACTTTCCCAGATCTTTATAGCAATGCTGGAATTGGTGTGAACATTGGCTTCCCACTGGATCAAAATTCTACACTCTAGGCATTGCTGCAATCTGTTGGGCCTTATGAAAAACTCGTAACGCTGTGCGCTTTGAAGGAAAAATTGTTACAAACCCTGCTTATATTGTTTGCTACGCCTGCTCGCTCATGGGTTATTGGGCAGGTTTGTTTGTGAACAATGACAAGGAAACGCTGATGAAAGGAGTGGAGACGATGTTGGCCATCGCAACGAAGCTGGTGACTGAGAAGAAGAAGCCGAAGGAAAGCCTACAACTGAAGGAGAAGTCGGACGACGAGCAAAACTGAGTCCATGAAGATCATCAGGTGCAAGGAAGGCTTGGCCGGACCTGGAAGCTGCTCAACCACTTTCTTTTGAAAACGTTTGGCATGTCTGTAACTAAAGTGTACTATTCTCCCTACCTTGCTTGTCTGCAGTATCTCCTGCTGTTGGTGCGAAGAGGGTAGGGTGGTGTTCGCTGTCGCTGAAGCGTTCTTCGCTGATAGTGGTAGAAGTTCAGTCAGTTTGGGCTGAGTCCTCAGCTAGTAGTACTCTGCTCTGGTCTTTTGCTTTGCTTCCCGCCAAAACTCTTGACAATGTATTTCCGTTATTTTGGTAATGGAAATGGGGATGACCTCGTGTCAAAAAAAATGTTGTATGGATGGATGGATACAAGACAATAAGAACAAGATCAAACATTGAGCTTAATGGTTTTAACTAACTTTAAGAAGGGCAATACAAACATTTAGTGCTCAACCACAACCAAATGGGAGCTCTCAGGCAACCTCTGGCCATCTAGGAGTCCAAGCTCCAAGTGTAACAAACTCAAATCACAAGCTAGAGGGAGAACAACCAAGGCTTTAGATGTGACACTCTTGTTCTTAGGCTACCCAATCCACTCCAATCCTAATCGCATAAAGGGAAATCCATAAGAACTCAAAGGCGAGAACAACCATGCCTTAGTCGGTATTGGCAAGCCGGGCTAGCTAGTGTTATCACTATCAACCTGAGAGCCCAACTTGGTATTCAACCGATAGAATTCGATATAGATTTATCTTATGTTATTTTTAAAGACATTAGTTTTATTAGTAGCTCTAATTCAATAGCTAGGGAGAAAGGTAAGTGAGGTGTTAGGGGTGGTAGGTCACCACGGTAGCCCAAATTCAATAGCTAGAGAAGGGAAGTGAGGCATTTGGGTGACTCGTAAGAGATCATGGAAGAGGTTGAATAAACGCAGAAACGACATTGGGTGTTTGATACTTGAGTTAGATGACATCAGCTAATTTTTACTTAGTAATTAAGAAAAACAGCTACATGAATCATGATGTATAGCAACACCATAAAATTCTCTCATTCTCCTCATTGTGTAAATTCTTCTTTATAAAACATTGTATTGGGAATATCAACCCGCAGATAATGAAATAAAATCAGGTGGGGATTAAAATCCCCCCTAGAACTTAAAAAAAGCTACAAGCTAATAAAAGTGAACATGTAAAATGTAACATGCCAAAGCTAATTGAAGTGTAACTTGTCTAGACGGATAAAAAAGAAAAACAAAAACCTCAATACACTCTCATTTTCTTCTTTTCTTACAAAGGCATTAGAGCATATGCATCGGTTGGAAATTAGTGGAATGACATGTGCTTTTAGTGGAAGATGATGTGGATGCTTTGTGATTGTGTGTGCTGTTGGAGTATGTATCTATCTCTTATAAAGCTAATCTTTACTACATGTTCTATCTCAACATGCAAGATATCCGTATCACCTTTCACTAATAGTGATGCCATATCACTAACTTCCAACGTTTTAAAGCAAGCTATCCATGTCATTTTAAGTTCTTTTTTAACATGCAAGTCATCCGCATCATGCCATCATCTTCTATTAATAGCCATGTCATACCGCTAACATCTAATAGATACATATGCATGGGGCTAGCTAGCTATAAATACGAGGTACCTCTGGATGTAGCAAGACAGGTCGGATCAAATAGTACACGGCTGAGGTACACAAAGGAGTTAATACATTGGGAGCCGGGCAGCGCCCGGTGCCATGTCCTCAACTAAGAGATGCATGGTTACCGCCATGGTTCTTATGTTTCTGCTCCAAGCAACCGTTGACGCTGGCCGCCTCTTCCGCTTCAAGAACGACGATGCGAGCGCCGCCATTCGCCTTCCAAGCGGCAACGACAAAGGTGATCTCATGCATGCCACTATATAAATACAAAGTATTACTTGTATATTTCTACTACTAGAAAGTTCAAGGAACTGACTATTTATGCAAACATACGTTAATTACATGCAGATTGTCCACCTGGCTATGTTTATGTTTGCTTCAATCCCGGCGGGTGCCGCTGCTGGAAGGAATACAGACATCTTGGACTCACTGATCATCAAGCCATGGCGGCGGCGAGCTGGCCTAGGAAGAACAACCACGACGACCATGAGTTGCCTTGGGTGAACTGCAAGAATGTGAGATGCATTGGGTATTTCCCCGCTTCCGTTTGCCACTGCGTAGACTAGTAGTATGTAACTACTCCTAGCAATAAGGGTCAGCATAGCAAACGCCTTTGCATCGGTGCTCCGTACACGGCACTATCGCTGTAATAATAATATTATAATTATAAATAATTATAAGTAAGTAAGAAAATAAATAAATGCTAGTAGTAAGTTGTAGCTACTTTGCTCTGCAAGCATCAATTAGCCAAAGATAATGACAAGAATGCACTAAACATTTAGTTGTTGCTGAGTAGCCAAAGATAATGATAAGAATGTAGGCATTTAGCTGTTTCTGATAAAAGATGCGAGCAATGAGATTTGAATCCTCATGGGGAATGTCTTACTGGACCGTTCTTCCAGCCAATTCGCACCCGTGCCACTTCCTGCCTTGCTCTACTTCCTCGGCAAGCTGAGGGATCGATAGCGCCTCCACGGCTCCACGCTCGCGTGCCAGTCCACGCCGTCTGGCCGCGACTGCCCGGGCGATGGCCGTGTTCGCGTCCACCTTGGGGTTGGGGGCACCTGTACGCACGAGTGATGTGTGTGCTCGTGTATACGCATGCTCCTCCTGATGATTCTCGCACGATGACGGCTTGAACTCGACTGGATATGGTTCTGACAAAGGATTTGGAATGCATTAAAACGTAGATGTTGATGGATTTTGATAAACACCCTTAATCGATCATACCCATTAGAAAAAAAATTTACGACGACGAAATCTGCATGTTTCCAAACTCTAACTTATTAGACCTGTCAAAACCGCTTTAGTCAGATTGTCAAACCGGCCATAATCTGCTCGATCGATAACCCAATTCAGTATTCAGCGGATATAATTTGATATAGAATTGTGTTGATATAGCTTTGGTTCTCTTTGTGGTTGCCAAGGGGTTTTGGTCAAAAGCTAAGTGCTGTGGGTCCTACAAAATGTTGAATAACCTTGCATCTGTCTGGATCTGATCAAGACGCTTTCGTAGGAATCTGATGTAAGACCAATTTGTCATTATTGCTTAAATAAAAATTCTGCACATGGTGGCAAGTCATAAATGAACTAAATTAGAGATGGGGACTTAGGAGGCCTGTCGATTTCAAGTACTAGAAGAAACCTTTGCAACAACGCCAACCATCTGCTCTCGTGATCTGTCACTCACATTCGCCGGTGGCAGGGCCGATGGCAGCACTTCCCCTTGCCATGCGCGCCGTCGCGGTGTTCTTGATCGGCCTTCTTCTCCCCACTTCGTCTTCTCCGTCATCGATTTGTGTCGCGAGGACGCAGGACCAAGTGAGAACGGCGTTCCACTTCCAGCCCGCCAAGAACTGGCAGAACGGTAACTTTTCAAATACCCTTTCTATGAATTATTAGTCCAGCCACAGATCGATTTCAGTGAACTCTCTCTAAATACGGCTGTGGAACCTCTCCTCTGGATGGAAATTCATGGCGGTCGCGACGCGAGCTCTTACAGATCCGAATGGTGCGTGTTCTTGTTCTCGTGCTCCATCTGTTCTTTCCTGGCTCCATGGTCGCTAAAGGCCTCGTTGACCAACAGGGCCCGTGTACTACAGCGGCATGTACCACCTGTTCTACCAGTACAACCCGCACGGCGCGCTGTGGGACGTCGGCAACCTCTCCTGGGGACACTCTGTCTCCAGCGACCTCGTGAACTGGGCGGCCCTCGGCAACGCGCTGGACCCGACGGCGCCGTTCGACGCCAACGGCTGCGCGTCAGGGTCTGTCACCATCCTTCCCGACGGCACACCGGCGATCCTCTACTCCGGCATCGATGCGGACCGCCGGCAGGTCCAGAACATCGCGTTCCCCAAGAACCCGCGCGACCCGCTCCTCCGCGACTGGGCCAAGCCCGATTACAACCCCGTCGTCCCGCTCCCCGCCGACGTGTCGGCGAACGACTTCCGGGACCCCACCACGGCGTGGCTCGGCAGGGACGGGCTGTGGCGGTTCGCCATCTCCGCGGTGGCCGACGGCGTGGGCGCCACGCTCGTGTACCGCAGCGCGGACTTCCTGCGCTGGGAGCGGCGCGCGGCGCCGCTGCACTCGTCGCGGGACGCCGTGATGGCCGAGTGCCCGGACCTGTTCCCCGTGTCGGCGCACGGCGCGGAGGAGGGGCTGGACACGTCGACAAGCGGCGCGGGAGTGCGGCACATCCTCAAGGTGAGCATGCCGGACACGCTGGAGGACTACTACGCGGTCGGCACGTACGACGACGCGGCGGACACGTTCACGCCAGACGAGGACGGCGACTACCGGAGCTGGCGGAGGATCGACCACGGGCACCTGTACGCGGCCAAGACGTTCTTCGACGCGCGCAGGAGCCGGCGGGTGCTGTGGGCGTGGGTGAACGAGTCCGACAGCGAGGCCGACGACGTCGCCCGTGGCTGGTCCGGCCTCCAGTCGTTCCCGCGGGCGCTGTGGCTGGACGGCGGCGGGAAGCAGCTGGTGCAGTGGCCGGTGGAGGAGATCGAGACGCTGAGGACGAGGCGCGCGGCGCCCCTGCCGCAGGGGGCGGAGGTGGAGCCTGCCGGCGGGCTGCGCGAGGTCACGGGCATCGTGAGCTCGCAGGCGGACGTGGACGTGCTGTTCGAGATCCCGAGCCTCGGTCGCGCCGAGGAACTCGACCCCAGCCGGCTGCTGGACCCCGACGCGCTGTGCCGGGAGAAGGGCGCCGCCGTCCGAGGCGGAGTTGGCCCGTTCGGGCTGCTGGTGATGGCTTCCGGCGACCTGCGCGAGCACACCGCCGTGTTCTTCAGGGTGTTCAGGCTCCTGCACGAGTACACTGTTCTCATGTGCACGGACCTCAGCAGGTACAGAAACTGAGCAATTCTTTTGTCTGAACATGACATGGCAATCTGCCAATCTGTGAACCTCAAATAAAATGTGTAGGTCCTCCACGAAGTCTGGCGTGTACAAGCCCACGCATGGAGGGTTCGTGAATGTGGACACCAAGAAAGACATGAGCATATCGTTAAGAACATTGGTAAGCTTACTTGGCACTGTTGTTTAGCATTCCTCAACTACTAGTAGAATGTAATCATGATGGACTTATGTACAGATCGATCACTCGATTGTCGAGAGCTTCGGCGGCGGAGGGAGGACGTGCATGACGGCCAGAGTGTACCCCGAGCACGTTGCAACAGGCAGCAGCCACCTGTACGTGTTCAACAATGGATCGGATGCAGTGAAGGTGTCCAAGCTCGAGGCATGGGAGCTTTCCAGTGCGAGTGTCAATGTCGACGACAATGGAGGCGAGGTTGGATCATCCGTGAACATGTGCCACAGCGAGGATTAATACTGGCACTTAGCAGTAGCTGTTTTACATGGCGTTGACCAGCGTGGACTCGTGTAGTTTTTTCTTTTTTTTTTTAAGAATTCTCTAGGGCATCGCCCCTGTCATTTTGCATAGCAAAGACAAAACGTTTACGGTTTGCAGCGCATAGGTTAGGTGGGATTCACCCGTCCATGAGGTTTACAAAGACTCGTTGACAATTGTTCGTGATTTGGATTGTAATTCCTCGTGATTCAAAGAGAATTGGTTGTTGAGGCCCGTACCCCGTATCTTGGGTCGATATCGCGGTACGAGCCTGTCTTTGATCCACTAAGGGTTTTCAAGTTTTCCTATGGCCATGGGCTATGGGGCCTCCCTGCTATACGCCTATACAGGACACAAATCACAGGCCCAATTCTGCTAAAAAAAAGGTCACAGGCCCATAGCACTGCAGGCAGGCTATGTGTTTCTGCGTCAGTCATGGCACAGAGGCTACTGACGCTCCTCGAGCCGGCAGGCCTGTACGAGAACAACAACGAGCCGGCCGGGCTCACCTACGTTGTACAGCAGCATACATACATAGTACAGTACAAAACTGGACACCACAGTCCCCCACCCCCCCCGCCGCGCGGTTAATTACGCGTGCAGATGTTTTGTTCAGCTTCATCAGCCAAGAAAAAGAAGAAGCGAACAGTACTAGTACTAGCAGTATAAAACTGTAGTACCGAGTTCACAGCAGCAGTGACCCTGCAGCACTAGTACATTAGTATATAGGGGGTGGAAAAGATGTCACTCGTGGCTGTGTGACCGTAGGCCGTAGCGAGGGGCATTCCTTCCCTGACCGGCTGACCATGGGACCAAAAGCACGGAGGAGTCGGGGAAGGAGAAGGTCACGAGGGAGAAAATGACCCCAAAAGCGGGCGTCCCATCGTTGCCACTGCCACGCCACGCCACGCCACCAGGACCTTGAAGCCCAGCATGATGGCCTAGAGCCCAGGCCGCCATCGATGGATCGAGCCGGGCCTCCTCCGCCCCGCCGCCCGCGCTCCGCCTTTCCCCCGCCGTACGCAGGAGCGCTCGTGCTCCTCGGTCCCCGCGCCCGGATCGGACGCCGGCCGGAGGACCAATTGGACCGATCATTCCATTCCACGCATGCATCGTCTCCTTCCTCCTCTCCTCTCGGCTCTCGCGGTCTCGCCGTGGCCGCGCGCGCGCGGACTACGAGGCTGTGTCATGCCAGGCGCACCGCATTGCACTGCATGTCATGCGGCGACAACCGAGCACGCGTCCCACCCGCATGGCCCATGCCCCCGCGTCGCAGTCGCAGCCACGGCACAGGCACCGTCGTCTCGTCCCGGATTCCCATGGGCAAAACGGAGCGAAACCGCGAAAGGCAGGAACGGACGAACGGGTCGCCACTCGCCGGCCAAGCCAACAAGCAAAGTGGCCGCCCTTTTCCGCCCGCCGTCGCTTCCACTCCTTCACTTTCGGCTTTGGCAACCCGTTCGGTCGTTCCCTTGCTTTCCCCGTTTCGTCTCGTACTCTCTCGTCTCTGATCTCGTCTGTACTCTCTTCTCTGATCTCGTCTGTGCTCTCTTCTCTGATCTCGTCTGTACTCTCTTCTCTGATCTCGTCTGTTACTTCCACGTAGGAAAGTAACGAAATGCTCCGACGTGGAGTACTGTACCAGTACTGGTACTTCCACCGTGACGAACCGTAGGAATACTCTATGGAGTACTGTACTTACGTACTCCGTATAGGAGTAGGCACCTGTCAAATCCCAACTGAGAGCGTCGCAAAGCGGTCTGGCAGCTAGCCTAATCGTATGTCCGAGATTCCAGGGTTTAGCGGCAGCTACTGTCATGCTGCGTCTTGTCTACGTATATTCCCCTGGCGCAAGGGGCGCGTCTTTCCGGGTGACAAAATGGTTGGAGCTCAGGGCTTGGGGCTTAAAGCTCATCATTAGCGGTGGCGCGCCCGGGGATAATGTCTCTCTGGACCGCCCCCATATGCTCCTTGTTCTCCATGCCGTGCGCCGCGGCGGCTCAAAAAGCTTTTATATTTCTATTTCTGTGAAAGTTGTACTAGTAGCTTCGGTCACTCGGTGAGAATCCTTGCATGCCAGAATCATTTTGGTTGGACTTACTAGCTTGGTCGTATTCAGTCTGGACGACGAATGCTTTTTTTTTTCTTCTTCTGGATGTTGCGTGGATCTCTGGAAATCTACCTTCAATTCTCTGAGGAAAAATGCCTAACATACTCGTCATCAAAGATCATATTTGCATCCAATGAGGCCATGGATTACAAAATATAATCTGATAAAAAAAATTCTCTACCCCGTCCAAATGAACTAGATTATAGGATATATATCGCAGGCTCTAAATGTCTCGGGACATGAAGTTCAAAAAAACCACAGAGAATTTGGGTAATAGTGGATATTGGATTCTCATATATAAGCCTATGGAAATCTGATGTTGTGGAAACATTTGCGCTCAGCATGATTGGTAGTACAACTTTGTGATCCTTTTGGGAAGAGGTTTCTCGTCGATGCCTTTTGGAGCTCCTTTTAGCTAGTTAACTGTAAAATTTAAAATGTTAGAATTTTGGGCATTCTGGTATCTTTGTTTGCATTTGACAAATATTGTCCAATCATAGACTAACCGTTCTTAAAAGATTCGTCTCGTAATTTACAACCAAAGTATGTAATTAGTTATTTTTTTTATCTACATTTATCACTCTACGTGCATGAGTCCCTAGATTAATGTGACGAAGAGACGTTGAAAAAACTTAAAACTTGAAAAGGAACTAAACTGGTGGGCGCGCTCTACCTAGCCTTTGGCCTGCTGTACGTAGCTAGCCACCAACGAGCCATGAGTACAATACAGTACATGCATGGCCTAGCTAGGCCGGAATTTGACGTTCATCAAAGTTGTCCGATCCACGGATATATCGCGTCATGGCTTCTTTTGACGAGACGACGGAGCATACGAAAGGTACCGGCGGTTCTCTTCAGAAACAAAAAAAAAAAAAAAAAAGACCAGTGGTACTGTAGTCGTAGCACACACGAAGAAAAGCGCGGGGATCAATCTCCGCCATGATCGAGCGACGAAGCACGCGCCGCCACTGTGCCTTGACAGCTCGCTCTTCGTCCTCTCCACGGAAACGCATGCAATTTGCACGGTATCGCGTTTGAATGCATCACGACATGACTAGTAGTTCGACCCATGCTGCCGCTCATGTCCACAGAGAACATGCATTGCTTGCTTTCAGCGTACAGTTACCACGAGCAGTTAAATTGTCAAACAGGTGAAATTTGCCCCATTTTGTAGTTTTATTTATAAACCGTATACTAGTCGCTATTATTGACGGTACGAAAACATCCGTGCTACAGTGCTCTTGGTACGTAGAGTACTGCTGTACGCACAGTAGCAGTAGCGGTACATGATGAGCACTCAACTCGTAGCGGCATGCGCAGCAGCGCACACTGTTTCGGTCTTGGCGAGGGCCCGAGGCCGAGGCGTGGAAAAATAAAAGCGACCGTTTGTATGATTATGATTATTACTAGGGAGCTGCTGCCGCCGCCGCCTTGCACACTTGTGGCTACCTGCTGTTTTTGATTCCCCCAGGCGGCCCACTCCCACTGCCGTGTGGCCCAGTGACGTCATGCGACGCGTCCTGTCCCCCGTCGTGGGTCATGGCGCGGTCGCCGGCCACGCCATTCCCGGGATTCTGCCCCCCGCTCAGCCCTTCACACCGGCCCCACCCCCACGTCGTCCCGTCTCGCCGTGGCTGCTGGCGTCGCTGGGTCGCTGCGCGGCATGCCATGCAGATGCAGCGAGGGAGGTGGCAGCGTCGGCGTCGCCGGGGAGGAAGAACTGCCATCTGGAGCCGGCAGGGCACCTGAGCGGTCGTCAGCTGATCAGCGGCCATGCATGTTGCAGGTCTCTCCTGAGTCGTCACCGGAGCGTCGCAGGCCGCGCTGGCTCCATTTGCGAGCTGCGGTCCCTGGCATGGCGTCCTGCCCGCCCGCGAGTGCGGACGGAGTGACGGAGGAGCGTCGCGTCGGGCGCGGCACAGTCGTCGTCGTCGTGTGCCCGTGTGTACAGTGCAGCGGCCGTGCACGGACAAGGGAGGCACTGCGCTCAGCTCTCGGCACTCGCAGTCTCGGCGGCCGGACTGTGAGCAGGAGCAGGACGGGCGGAGGCGAGCCGGAGATCGTAATCGGATTCGGTCTGCCCCGAGGTGGCCTGGCCTCCTGTGGGCGGGGTGCCCTGCTGCTCGACTGGACTGGACTCGCCGAGGACGGACTCATCAGGAGACTGTCCAGAGGCCGTGTGTTTTTGTCCTGCCTGTGCTTTGGACACACAAAACACGTCATGGACATGTCCACACCATGGCAGCCAATCTGTGCACTACACTAGTGTACCTCCGTACCAAGATTTCAGACGGCATGAGAAAACAAACCGGCAAAGATTCAAAACACACCGTGTGCTTGGAATGACCTGTCAAGGGGAGCACACCCCACTGTACTCCAAAAAGTCCAAGAACTGTTTCGTGAGCCAGTATTTCACGGTTTGGTGAGGCCAAAGCAGCAAAGCTGGTTCAAAAGGCAGCCACAAGTCCTGCCAATGCAATGATCTTTTCTACGTAAGTCGCAAAAAAAAAAAAAAAAAAAAAAAGGGTCCTGGCCTGCCATTGCAACGGAAGCTAAATAAACAATTTTCTCTATAACCACATCCGTAGGACCGAAGGAATATTGATGATTGCGGCCATCGATCGATTACTATATCCATCTCCTTTTTTACATGGAGTATTTAGAACAGAAGGGTGTTTGCCAGATTAGATTGGTGGTACGTCTTCTACGAGTAGCACTAGTAGCATTGTCAACTCTTTTGTTCCCACACGCGTAAAAGGCGAAAAAGGTGTGGCATCGTCGTCATGCACTCGAGAGTCACGCGAGCCGGTGGCACGCCAACGCACCACGGGCCTTACAGGATGCACGCCCAGGTCAAAAAAGGCGCTCCCGAGTCTTGACCATCAGGTTTTGCTGTGAACCCGCTCTCGTCCGTTCATGCTATCGATTCGGGCTTTTCCTGGTGTCCTTTCGGATTAGATGGTTGATCACACTACGAGTACATTGCATGCGAGATCATTATTTCATTGTTCAGGTGAAACCCTCCATGTACTCCTAGACCAGTAGACCTAGAGTGCTTGCAGTCGTGCTTTGCAAATGAAGAATGGAACGGTGCAAGCAAGCAAGCATGATTTGGGGGTCGGGTCGAAGCATTCGCATTGGCATCGGCATTGCTCCCTCCTACGAGATCACAGACCAGGCGGCCACCACGTACAGCGATGATGCGTATGATTCCTCATGTTGATTCTGGCCTGGGAGGACGATGGGAAGTAAGGTGAAAAAGCGACTTTTTATCGGCCACAGCGGAAAGAGCGAGCTCGCAGCTCTTCACACTCGCGAATCTCATTATGATCCATCCATCCATCCATCCATTGGTCCGGTCCGGCCCTTATGCGGTTTAGATTTTCGAGGCCAAACAAGTAAAAGGTGTACAGTAGTACGTAGGAGTATGTACGTACTACGAGAGTACGCGCCTCTACCTACGGTATTCCTGGATTGGATACCCTATAACTAGTACAGCAGACGGCCAGGAGGTACGTACAATGCGCGTGCATGCGTGTACAATGACACAGCCACGACGACGTACTGGAACTAACGGCTGCGCGGCGTCGGCCACTACTGAACAGGCCTGTGACCGCCTGGAGGCGGGGCGGCAGGCCTTCACCCATCGGTCAGTCTCCGGGCGGTATAGCGGTCCACGCCAGGACCGGCACGTACGCCGGGGTCGTCTGCGTGCCCGCTGCCGCTTCCGTGCCGTGCGCCGCTGCCACCCCCGTACGTACTCCGGAGTCGCGTGCGTCGCGTCGGCCTGCTGAAGGAATGGATGGATCCGGGCAGGGTAGACCCGGTCACGCCGATCCTGACGAGTCTCCGTCCGTGGCTCCGTGCCATAGTCCCATCCCATCCCATCCCATCCAGTGCACCTCGAGTCCTCGACCGCGCGACGCGACGCGCTTGGCAGCACGCGTACGCGCGCGCACTGCTGCTCTCCCCGTCTGCGGCTGGCTTCACTTGCTGCGCGTAGTGGCTGACTGACATGTGGGGGAAGAAGGGTCAAGGCGGGGCAGAGACGCATAGGCAGCGCACGCAGCGGCGCATCAGGGCGGGAGGACACGCTCGCTCGGCATCGGCATCGGCATCGGCAGGCAGCAAAGCATGCCTGCGCAAATGAGGCATCATGGCATCGCCTTCCCTCGAAAGGTCGGCATCTTTAGCCCAAAGCCGCGCGCGCGGTCACCACTACTTGCCACTCGAGCAGTCGTCGCAGCTCACAGAGGTGAGAGAACGAACACAGAGAGATCGCGATGAACACAAGAGCCAGAAAAAGGCACGGGACGAGAGGAAAGGCGAGCACGGAGCACGGCCACCCGCCCCCGCGCGCGCGTACACGATGGTATCATTGCCGCCCCGTCTAGCTAGCCAGGGCTACGCCACGCCATACGCACCGGACACGCACCACCTTGCTGCTGCTGCTGGCTGCGTCCACTGTTCACACTACGCCGCCACGGCCACCATCAGTCAGTCCACGGTCCACCACAGCGTCTCCAATCCTATCCAAGTCGCTCGCGTGCTCCCGCCCGGCGTGCCGTGCCGCGGCTCGATCGCCTCTCTGCCCCATCTCCCCTCCCCCGCCCGCTTTGCCCGTCCCCTTTTACCAGAGGCACAGGCGCACACCCAGCGCTTCCTGAGCGCTTGGCTTATTTATCGGGGCCTGGAGCTGGGGCTTGGCTTGCTCGCTTCCGCTGTGGTTGCCCTTCGCTCTTCACAGTTCAAGAGACCAACCAGCCTTGGCATTGTGCTGCGTTTCGTGGTGGAGCCTGCGCTCCCTCCCACTCCCGGCCAGTCCCAGGCGAGGAGACAAGCCGAGGTGCGCTCGATCTCCCTCTCCCGCTCTCTCTGTCTCACGTCACGCTCACTCCTTTCCCTTGTCACTTTCCCGGTTTGGTTTCGTCCTCCGCTTGATAAATGGGTAGAGGCTTCTTTTTTTTCTCATGGTTTTTTTTTTTCATTTTTGCTGGTTTCGAGTTCGACGGAACGGACAATGCAGCGGTCCTTGATGCGTCACGGCCGCTTGGGATGCAGCAAAGCTCTCTGCTCTTGCTCTGCATTGCCGTTCCTGAAGCCATGCTTGCTTGCTGCCATTGACCGCGCCTTGGGAAAGGGAAGAGCTACGAGTTGTCTTCCGGGTCTCCGGAGGCCGGCCGCCCATGCGGCCATGCTTCAGCTTGGCCAGCCCGCGCCGATGTATTCCAGGTTCACGACGACAATGGGGCGCTCTCATCTCAGCACATCAGGCAGGAGACGGGCGCCAAGTGGCGTGCACGCCGGCCAGAGTTCATTCGAGCACGCACGCACGTAGCTAGAAGCGCTTGCTGATGACCGAGATTCTTTGCGCCATTCCACTCTGCGCATTCGTAGGCGGTAGGCCTAGCTAGCCCTGTGCCCCCTGCTGGGCTTTACTCCTACTGCCTCGTAGTCGTAGGAGGGCACGCCTTGCGCTACTGCGTGGCGTGAGGACACAAAAGCCGCCTACTTTCTTGGGAAAAAGGCCGGGTCGTGGTGTGGTCTCGCCATGGGGACCCAACCCCACACCTTAGCTTCCATCGCTAGCAGCACTAGGCACTACACTAGCAGCTACTAGTACAGTAGTACTACTATCCGTTTGGGTTGGGGCCTTCTTCTTCACCTGGCCTTTTACTCCCCTCCTCTTTGCCTGCTGCTCGCCAACAGCAACAGCTTGATTGCCCATTTAACACGCTCGTTCTCTATCACAGTGGCATGCAGGCGTGGTAGAGTTCCCAGCCATCAATGATGGAGTGCGCATAAGCTGCTGAGAACCGAGATTGGATTCATCGGCGTCTCGGGTGTCTCGGCATCAAGAAAATCGCGGTTTTCTTTTTTCAGCTTCGGCTTGGTGCGTCAGCGCCTCTGGAGATGATGGCGTCCGCGCAGGAGAAGCCCACGTCGGGTGTGCTGAGGAACGCCGCGGCGCTGCTCGACGAAATGCAGCTTATGGGAGATACGCAGGGTGAGTGCTGATTGCTCATGCAGAATTCTGCATTTCTTTGTCGCGTCTTGGCGTGATGCGAGTTCTTTGTTCCCCGGTGCTTCTTGCTTTCCGTCAGGCGCGAAGAAGGTGATCAACTCGGAGCTGTGGCACGCGTGCGCCGGGCCGCTGGTGTGCTTGCCGCAGCGTGGGAGCCTCGTCTACTACTTCCCCCAGGGGCACAGCGAGCAGGTTCGAATGCATGGATGGATTCTGAATGTTCTTTTCTGAAACGAGGATTCTGAATATACTGCGAGCAGTAGTATTAGCTTCTGTGTTTTCTGTGCTTGAAAAAATGTTGCTGTTGCACTCCATACTATGGATTATGACCTGTGGGCACCGATTTGTCTTTTACTGCTGCGTTGCATATGGATTACGACGCCAACATTCGGTCTTTGTTGTTGAATCCCCTTTGGCCCTTATCTTATTCGTGGAATGCTTGCTGATCAGCTTAACTTCAGAAGTATGCTGAAGCTGTTCTTTTGCAGGTTGCTGCTACCACTAAAAAGATACCGAATTCTCGAATCCCAAACTACCCGAGTCTCCCGTCGCAGTTGCTATGCCAAGTCCACAACATCACTTTGCATGTAAGTGTGAATGATACTATTTCTGTTCCTAATGTTTGCGTAGTCCATTGCCTATTCCCTGATATTTAGGGCCCTAACAGTTAATGCTTGACTTGCACAGGCTGATAAAGAAACTGATGAGATTTATGCCCAGATGACCCTGCAACCAGTACACTCGGTAAGTGAAAGATGCTGCATTGATGCATTGCTATATGCTTTCAGAGTTTGGCCTCAAAATATGTAATCTGAGACTTTCCATACAAAAGTGCACACCAGTTTTGTCTCTAGTAGCTACCAACATAAAGCGCTCTAGTAACATGTGCTGCCTTTAGAAAGTACCAGTAAATGTGGGACATTCATAAGCTGAGGAACTTTTTAATCCTGATGACTATTCCAGGAAACAGACGTCTTCCCAATTCCATCTCTTGGTGCTTATACCAAAAGCAAGCATCCCACTGAGTATTTCTGCAAAAATTTAACCGCAAGTGATACAAGTACACATGGTGGTTTCTCAGTGCCACGGAGATCTGCAGAAAAGTTGTTTCCGCAATTGGTACGAGATCTTTGTTCACTTACTTTTTGCATTGTTGATTATTTTCTTTTTAAGCTTCAGCTCATACCCATGTTTTGAACCCCAGGATTACTCAATGCTGCCTCCTAATCAGGAGCTTATTGTTCGAGATTTGCATGATAACATGTGGACATTCCGTCACATTTATCGTGGTAGGGTCGGACACTGTCTGACTTGGTCTTCTTAGTTGTTGCATAAAAAACTGCAAGATATCTTTGGTCCCTTTGTCTAAGACTTTCTCTCCTTGATGTTCCTTTTCAGGCCAGCCAAAGCGTCATCTTCTAACAACTGGATGGAGTCTTTTTGTTGGGGCGAAACGACTTAAAGCTGGGGATTCTGTCTTATTTATCAGGTCAGCATTTAAACTGAGTACCATATAAGTCTATTCTTTGTCATAAGCAACGGCACATGGCACTGTTGAGAAACTTATTCCCTTAGATTTTATATAGCTTTTCTCAAATGATATCTTATGAAGAGGATACAGAAATCGATTACCGTATATAATCTTTCCTTGACTTCCTAATGTCATGTTACTGTAATGAAGTAAATACCATGTGCATTTTTATGTTACTTGCTGCCTTTCCTAATAGTTGGTCACCAAATTAAACTTAAACTTCATATTTTTTTCAATATCTATGCTGCTGTTACAAGCTATGAACCAATCTGTGCTAATATTTTCCATTGCTATTGTGAAAGCAACGACTGATGCCTACTCCGTGCCAATTGCGGAAACTGAACTTAGTCAGTCAAAAATTAGCTTTGCATGTCATAATCTGCCACATAATAAACTTTCTACAGTGCCAAGCTACCAATGACAGAAAAATGTTGGTGCAGGGATGAGAAGTCACAGCTCCTTGTGGGTGTTAGGCGGGCCACCCGACAACTACCAGCTTTGTCGTCATCCGTCCTGTCTACTGACAGTATGCATATAGGTGTTCTTGCTGCAGCAGCCCATGCAGCATCAAGTGGTGGCTCATTTACTATCTACTACAATCCTCGGTGTGTAATTTGTATAGCCGTTTGACTTGTTATTTAGTACGTTGTTCTGGTAGGCATATTTACATTCATTTGTTCTTGATATCTCTATAGGACAAGCCCGTCGCCATTTGTGATTCCTCTTGCAAGGTACAATAAGGCCACATATCTGCAACCATCAGTCGGAATGAGATTTGCGATGATGTTTGAGACAGAAGAGTCAATCAAGCGCAGGTTTGTCTTCTCTGCACTTTGTATGTAGGTAGCATTTTCTATTTTGGTTCTATATATATATATGCTCTGAATTTAACTGCATCATCTGTAATTAATGTTAGTGTCAAGGTGAATGAACATGCTTTTAAGGTTCAAAAACACAATATCACTGGAATTTAGCTTTTAAGGTTTAACGTGCTCGATTAACCTTGGTTGAATGTAAACTGTGCCATTTAAATTAGAAATTTGTAGAATCATATTTCATCTTACTATATGTTGAGTACTTCTGCACCATAACCATTCAAACCAAACTGCTTTATACTGCAGATGCACAGGTACAATTGTGGGAATTAGTGACTATGACCCGATGCGCTGGCCAAACTCAAAATGGCGCAACTTGCAGGTAGAATGGGATGAACATGGGTATGGAGAAAGACCTGAAAGAATTAGTCTATGGGATATTGAAACTCCAGAGAACATGGTTTTCTCTTCTCCATTGAATTCCAAGCGGCAATGTCTTCCTGGTTATGGAGGTACTTCTCTACCATTCTACCATTCTGTAGATTTCTTTAGGATCAACGATCAAGCCGTAAGCTGAAACAATTTCTGCCTTTTCCTATTGCAGTTCCTGGCCTACAAATTGGATCTGTAAATATGTCATCAATTCCAAGGGCACAAGGAAGTCCTTTTGGTAACTTGCAGCAACTGCCAGGGACTGGCTCAGAGTTAGCTTTGCTGCTTCTCAACCAATCTGGCCAGAACCTTGGGAGTCCAATTGCCTGTCAACAATCATCATTTTCCAGCATTATTCAAAATGCTAAGCACAGCTATTTCCCTCCATCGACATTTGGTGCTTCCACTGGTTCAATGAAGCAAGAAAGCATGCCTTCGAATGAAGCTCAGCAGCAGTTGAATGCTCTTGGTATTCAGAAAGGTGATCAAGTAAACTGTGAAATTCAGCCAGGTATTGATTCAATTTCTGCGCAAGAGATGAGTGTTAAACCAAGAGGACCAAGAAACACAGATTCATACTCAAGTCAAAGCATTTCGGATCAAAACAGCAAGGGTGAGCCTAGAACAAAAACTCGAAGGAGCAAGAAGGGCTCGTCTCACAAAACCATTTCAGATAAATCTGAGCTTTCTTCAGTACCTTCTCAGATTTGTGACAAACAGAGGCATGGTTCAGAACCAGCATCAGCTGCCTGTGGAGCCGACCAGGCTACCTGTGGGAATAATGAAGATTCATCTGGTGCACTTACACAAGGTGATTTTAGGGGAGAGCTCCAAGTTCAGCAGGTTGAACAACATGAACTACTTTCACCACCAAAGTTAGAATCATCAAAGTCACCTGATGGAGGGAAGTCCGTCAGTTCGTTCCCGAACCAAGGGTGCTTCTCACAGTTCTTTGAGGGCTTGGATTGGATGATTCCGCCTTCCTACTACCAAGACTCCAATGGCATTCAATCAGTTACCGCATCGGATAACATTTTTAATCGGTCTGATGGTATACCTTCCACAATGAATACGGATGGCATGGAGGCGTTTCAAACCTCTTGCCTTTCTGAGTGCTTTCCTAATTCCATTCAAGAGTTCATCAGCAGTCCAGATATAAATACAGCACTGACATTTATGTCGCCTGAGATGCAAAATTTGGATGCCCAACATGACGGCAGCAACTTGCCGAGCACATCCAACTCCTATGTGCAGATGAGTTTCTCAGAGGAGAGTCAGAGTGCATCCTTAAGTGGCCTGCACATGGAAGCGATCCATATAAACAGCTCATGCTCTCAACCACTGGCAACAGGGAGCTTTGATGCAGGGGCGTTCTCAAAACTGTCAAACATGAAAGAATGCCAACCCTTGCCTATACAAGAGATTCACAACAGTTCCATGGGAACACCTTCGTGCAGTATGGATGCAGCGGCCGAGTACAGCATGGATCGAAGCGTGAAGCCAATGAAACCACCGGTCCGGACATATACAAAGGTACACTGAAATGAATGATTCTTAAAATGAAACGATGTGTTTTTTCATTACTCTTCATTCTAGCTTATGTTATTATCTTGCTTTCCATGATGACAGGTTCAAAAGTTAGGATCAGTTGGACGATCTATTGATGTCACACGGTTCAGAGATTACCATGAGTTGAGGTCAGCCATTGCATGCATGTTTGGACTCCAGGGGAAACTGGAACATCCTGGCAGTTCAGATTGGAAGCTTGTTTATATCGATTACGAGAACGATGTTCTTCTCGTTGGAGACGATCCATGGGAGTAAGTACTATATTACCATTCTTTGCACTTGGTCCTTTGTTCGTTCTCGAAGTTACAGTAATAATGTATGCATTGGTTCCTGAATTACTCCCAACTCAGATTAAACTTACTGTGTTTCTTTCTACCTCATGGCAGGGAGTTCATCAACTGTGTGAGATGCATCCGGATCTTATCGCCTTCCGAAGTACAGCAGATGAGCGAGAATGGCGTGCATGTGTTGAACGACTGCATCCAAATAGCTTAGCAAGTCAGGGCTGTATGCTATGCAGCCTGCATAGTGTAACGTCGCAATAGGAGGAATGAGTGCCTTCGTAGCCACAACGGCTCTTCAATTATTCTTGTAATTATTCTTGTAAATAAAAGATGCAGTATTTGCATCTAATTCTCTGAACGCTTTGTTTCTTTTCTAGCACGAGAAGAAGACAGCTTGTTGGCACAAAAAAAAAA
>CM041640.1:2989590-3003770 GCA_023333625.1 Bothriochloa decipiens
GGTTTACCTTGTACTCAGTGGATAATGATGGAGAGGTACTGGTAAAACCTAGTATTAGATTCAAAAAAGCAGGAGAATCTCTCATGGAAATCTTTAAATCTCTGAGCTCCTCTATGTACATCTTATGTATTCCACTAGGCTGGAAAACGGAACTAGATAAGATATGGGTAGGAGTCAATTATGACTTTATCTAAATTTATTTACTATTTCCAATGATTACCTCAGAGAAAAGATGAATGAATAATTGTCTGCAAGTCCGGCGCTGATGGAAGGACCCATCCATAAGGGCTTGACATAAGACTGCTTGTGCGTTGGCCAGTCTGGTAAAAGCGCCTTTTGAAAGTGTGGCAAATTGACTCCATTTCAGAAGATAGTGCGACCATCTGAGAAGCTTGAAGCTTGTAAGGGGGTTTGTAACCTTTGGGTTCTTTTCCATAGATTGTACAAGTACCGCAGCAAAGGGCTTCATGAAGGTGGGTTCAACAAGAGCCTGAATAACCATATCATCTACTGCTTTTTGAGATGCCTGATCGTCATATATTGGCAATGTCTGGAAAATAAGATCAACCAACAATGCAGTATCTGAAGATGACTCTGCACATAAACAAAGACATTTAAGGAAAATGGTTTCATAGTGATTGAGCAAGGCAATGGCTCGAATTAGACACACATGTTGAAAACCTGAAAGTGGATTGGGTCTATACAACAAAATGTAACTAGAAAGTAGAAACTACAACAGCTAGTTGGTTCTGACCTAAGCATGATCGACAACTACAATGCACGACATATCAGTTTAGTTAAGACGAGTATCTGAGAACGTATGCATCGCAAAAAAAATACTATGGTCATAGAAGCTCAACAAAGCCACACGCTAATTTCAGCTGAAAACCCACACGGGCTGCTTAGCACATCTGCCCAAGCACGAGACAGCTGAGCTAACAAGTTTCGATCCGCTGCAATTTGGGAGTTACTGCGCATGGAAACAAAGACGCAACACCATCATGATCCACGAGAGATCCACGCAGAGCACTAATCCCTGATCCCCTCACTAGAAAAATTAGTGCGCAGGGACGAGCGCGGTACACGGGAGAGAGACCAAAACCCGAGTACCTGTGGAATTCGCGATCAGAAGAGGTAGGGTGAGGCGGAAGAAGTGGAGACGGCGTTCCACTGAGGAGGTGGAGATCTCGGCGGCGGCGCCGCGCAGCACCTCCTGCAATGCCGCCTCCTGCGCGCCCATTTCGCGGCGGGGAACTTGCGTGGCGGCGGCGGCGCCGCGCAGCACCTCCTGATATGCCGCCTCCTGCGCACCCATTTCGCGGCGGGGAACTTGCGTGGCGGCGGCGGGGAGATGGGTTGCAGTGTGATACGGCGGTTTCGCGGCGGGGAACTTGCGGGGCGGCGGCGGACCGGGGAAGATGGGTTGCAAAAAGGTATGTGCAGCGGCGGGGAGATGGGTTGCAGTGTGATACGGACGGAGTATGTGCAGCGGCAGGCTGCGGGCTGCCACGTTTTTTTTCCTTTTTTTTTTTTGGAAATGCTGCGGGTTGCCCAGTTTGCTTGGGGTATAAGTAAAGTATTATACGGAGTATATATAAGTATAATAAGTCCAAGTAGACTAGATGATACATTTGAATGACGTGTGGGGACTGCATGTCAGCTCATGTTAGGCAAGAGGACGCTTGGTGGAGCTTCCCCACCGGCTCCCGAAACTATTCCAAACGCCTGGAGCCCTGGACGGCTGGACAAGTGGACAGCCGGACAGCCAGACGGGTCCGTCCGCTCAAAGCCGCTTCGGTCCGCTCCCTCGGCGTGGATGCCCCTCAGGGCGTCTATCCTAGGCTCCTAGCTACTTCTCCATAGCCCTTACGAGAGTGCTGTTCCTGACTAGGAATGAATGGTTCATGGTGAGGATTGGCTATACAAATCACACTACCACTCCTAGGAGGGATGGTTCCTGGTCATCGTTCCGTGGCAAACGAACGCAGCCTTAAGAGAGAAGAATTTGTAGAGGTAAGTTGTTGCAAGCTTATACAAAAAGCAGGAGGAGCATGATTTCAAGACTGAAGACCTGTAGATGATGAGAGGTGTGTCGTGCATACCGAACTAAAAGGTATGAACCACTTGTTATTTTGAGTGCACGGTCGCTTTTAAAAAGCAATGTGATCTGAAATTGCTATCATAAAAAAAATTACCAATCATTGACTAAACATGTACATTGGCCTTTGCACTGAAACATCAGCTCCCTCCAGTTATAAGTCTACCTAACTAGGTTTATTCTAAGTCAAATTTATTAAAGGGTAAATTGCATGACCATACGAGATTCTCATCTGGGTCTCCAAACTACCCTTAATATATATATGTCTCTCATCTCAATCCAAGATAGATAAGAGGACAAAAATAGATAAGAGTACAATTAGAAGCAGGTTTTGGATTTCGGCCGAATTCGGTGATAACTGACCGGTTTCATGTCGGTTTCTGTCGGTTTCAGATTTTTTGAAAAAATTTAAATCAAATTTTATACACATTTAGAAACTTTTGGCCAAAAATCGACCTATCTGCTTTACCGCCCTCTTTGATATATCACGCGTGCATATAGGTGCCCCCAAGGTGGAAGCGAACACGACCATCGGCAGGGCAGTCGCGGCCAGACGGAGTGGACTCGCACGCAGGCTTGGAGGCGCTATCCTTTCAGACGGTCCCTCGCTTGTCGAGGAAGTAGAGCAAGGCACAAGCCGCATAGGGGCATGCTGCAGGCCAACATTGGTATCGATGGTACGGGAACGGGACCGAACTAGAGGCTAGAGGGCGAAGTGCTAAGAACGTCTAGAGGAAGAACGCGAACCAGATTGTAAATTTTCAAAAAAAAAAAGCGAGCCAGATTGTAGAAAGGGAAGGCACACGCAGGCTACTGCTACTGCTGCTGCTACTCCTACTCCTCCTACTACTACTACTATTATTATTGGGGCGGTGTATGGAGCATCGATGCAAAGGTGTGTGCTATTCTGACTGAAGTAGTTACATACTACTACTAAGCTGTCACAAGGATCTAGCTAGTCTACGCAACGGCAAATCGGAGCGGCGAAATACAAATGCATTTCACATTCTTGCAGCTCAGCCAGGGCACCTCGTGGTCGTTGTTGTTCTCCCTAGGCCAGCTCGCTCCATGGCTTGATCATAAGTGAGTCCAAGATGTTTGTATTCCTTCCAGCAGCGGCACCCGCCAGGATTGAAACAAACATAAACATAGCCAGGTGGACAATCCACATCTAACTAACGTATGTTTTTGCATAAATAGTCAGTTCCTTGAACTTTCTAGCAGTAGAAGTACACAAGTAGTACTTTGTATTTATATGGTGGCATGCATGGGATCACCTTTGTTGCCACTTGGAAGGTGAATGGCAGTGCTCGCATCGTCGTTCTTGAAGTGGAAGGGGCAGTCAACGTCAACAGTTGCTTGGAGAAAAAAAATAAGTACCATGGCGGTAACCATATGCATCTCTTAGTTGAGGACATGGCTCTGGGCCATGTCCGGCGCCCAGTGTCTTAATTCCTCTGTGTACCTCATTCGATCCGACTTGTCTTGCTACATCCAGAGGTACCTCGTATTTATAGCTAGCTAGCTAGCCCCATGCATATGTATCGGTTAGATGTTAGTGGTATGACATGGCTATTAGTGAAAGATGACGTGAATAACTTGCATGTTGAGAAAGAACTAAAAATGATGTAGATAGCTTGCTTTAAAAGGTTGGAAGTTAGTGACATGACATCACTATTAGTGGAAGATGATGTAGATGTCTTGCATTTTAAGATAGAACATGTAGTGGAGATTAGCTTGATAAGAGATATAGATACACATCATCTCACAGTACATACAATCACAAAGTCATCCACATCACCTTCCACTAATAGCACATATCATTTCACTAACTTTTGAATAGATGCATATGCTCTAAATGCCTTCGTAAGGAAAGAAGAAAACAAGGGTGTATTGAGGGTTTTTGTTTTCATATTCGTCTGGACAAGTTGCACGTCAATTAGCTTAGGCATGTTACATTTTACATGTTCACTTTTATTAGCATGTAGCTTTTTTAAGGTCTAGGGGGTGATTTTTAATACCCATCTGATTTTATTTCATTATCTGTGGGTTCGTATTCCCATTACAAAGTTTTGCAAAGAAGAATTTACACAACGGGGAGAATGGGAGGATTCTACGGCTGACGTCATATCTAACCCAAGTATCAAACACACAATGGCGTTTTCGCGTTTATTCAACCTCTTCCATGATCTGTTATAAATCACCCAAATGCCTCACTTCCCTTCTCTCTGGCTATTGAATTTGGGACCGTGGTGACCAGTCATCCCTAATGCCTCACTTACCTTTCTCCCTAGCTATTGAATTAGAGCTACTGAACCTAATGGTTTTAAAAATAGCACAAAATGAATTCTAAAAGAAAAAATCTATATTGAATTCTATCTGCTAAATACTGAGTTGGGCTCCCAGGTTGATTATGGTAACCCTGGCTAGCCCGGTTTGCCGATACCGACTAAGGTTTGGTTGTTCTCGCCTTTGAGTTCTTATTGATTTCCCTTTATGGGATTAGGATTGGAGTGGATTGGGTAGCCTAAGAACAAGAGCGTCGCTTCTAAAGCCTTGGTTGTTCTCCCTCTAGCTTGTGATTTGAGTTTGTTACACTTGGAGCTTGGACTCCTAGACCCTGACCCTGGATCTTCATTAGTGTCTTTTCAACTTCGACCCTGACCCGGAATCCATCAACAGGCATTTGATGTTTATGTGGAGACTCGATAATATCTTTGCCAAAGCTACATTATTCGGAACATGAGATCAGAAATATGACCTTGTTAATTATATAGTAGTAGGTCATATTCCTGCAGCATCGAGATCCATCCATCCATACGGCATATGAAAACGACAATTAATGGGACGGACGACAGACATACCAAAGCTTTATTTTGACACATGCAAGCTTCACGCACATGATAGTTTGCCCCTATCTATCCGGCGGCAGGACTGAAACAACCACGGGCGATTACAGTGGAGCCAAACGATAGTCTTCTTCGACGTTGACACTTGCCGTCCCTAGCATCTGCAATTTGTGCTCGTGTAGATGAGTACCACCGCTGCGATCGACACAGAGGTCAATTGTTTAGAACACACCTTTAACAAATAGGGATTCCTTTTTCGGCCTGTTTGGTTCCCTTAAATTGGATTACCTTTCTGGCATTTTGAGCTTTTGGACACGCGGTCACTGGGTGAGCTCCGTTGTTGAACAGGTACAGGTGGCTACCTCCTGCTGCCACGTGCTCAGGGTACGCACACGTCAGGCCCGGCCCCCACCTTCGAAGCTCTCGATAATGACAGAGTGGTCGACCTGTTTATTTTTTTAGTCAACATCACGTGAGTGTCACCTTTCTTAATCCTAAGAATGAAGATAAGTTTTCTGCTGCTGCCACTGAAAATCTCACCACTGTTCACAGCGATGTGCATGGTCCTGTCCTTGTCCACGTCCACGTCAACAACTCCTGCATAGACTGCCTTGTGCACCCCCTCTCTTTGTCGATGACCTGTGTACTTCCACATTTGCAGCAAAAATTCATGCAAAAGATAATTCTCATTATGTTTTGTTTGTTTAGAATCTGAATTGGTATCTAAACAAGGGCTGCATGCAATATATACCTTGTCAGATCGGTGCACATATGAGGACCCTGTACGTGCCACCGTGCCTGAAGACCCTGAAGAGAAGACGGTGTGGTCTTCTCCTGCATGTTGCTGGACGCCATCACTACCAGCCCGAACGGCCACTTGGGGTTCAGCTCCTGGGTGTCCTCCAGGCTCGGGGACCTCGAACACGACTTTCCGCCTGCAGGTCATCGACGCCGGCGATCTCACGCAGGCCACCGGATCGGAGCCGATCTCCGCTCCCACCAGCGCGACTCGCTTCCTTCGCAGCATCTCTATCTCCTCCACTGGCCACTGCACCAGCTGAATTGAACATTTGCCACACCAATCACCATGTTGTTAATACTATTTATTACTAGTATAATAATTTTTGAAATGCGAAATGCTATTAGGCATCATGGAGTCACTACAGGGTTCGCTCTCTTTGACGACTGCAATGAGCACTTGGCAAAAGCAGAATTGCGGTCGGCAAAGGTTTTGCCGACTGCAATTCCACGTGGCAGTCGGTAAAGGGCTGTCGGCAAAGAAACCGTCGGCGAAGGAAGCTTTGCCGAGTGCCACGTGGCATGCAGTCGGCAAAGCCTTTGCCGAGTGCCACGTCAGCACTCGGCAAAGCCACGTGGCGCCGTCAAACTGACGGCTAGCTTTGCCGAGTGCTGACGGGGCGGCACTCGCCAAAGAAAAAAAATATTTTTTTTGAAAATTTCTTTGCCGAGTGCCAGCTCGGCACTCGGCAAAGAAAAAAAATTCAAAAATTCTTTGCCGAGTGCTGACACTCGGCAAAGGCATGACCCCTTTGCCGAGTGCCACGCTGGCACTCGGCAAAGCTGGGGATTTTGTGGCCAGATTCCCTGACACTCGGCAAAGCTGGGAAATTTTTTTTCCTTTTTTTTCTGTTTTTTTGCATCCAAACATTGCAAAATCATAATTTATATCATAATTTCACCAGGACCATAAGTAGCACCGTTTATATCATAATTTCATCACATTTATCACCACCGTCACCACATATATCACAATAACACATATATCTCACAATAGCATCTCTTATCACCACCACAAGTCCATTACAACCATGAAGTTCAATGCAACGAGTCAAACACCACAAGTCGAGGTCCATCACATGAAGTTCAACACAACAAGTCTAGGTCCATCACGAAGAGAAGAAATACATGACAGAGACTTCGACGATACTCAAGTCCAGGAGCATAACACAAGCGACAAGTACCTAACTCGTCGCGCCATCCCCGGAGCCTTCAGGTTGTCCGTCCTCAGAGCCCCCAGGGTTTTCCCACGGAACCCACCCTGGATCACGCGGCGCCGACCAGTACGGCCGCCCTCCGCCCACCGGCCATGAGTAAGGTGTAGGAGGGCCACGCGGAGGTGGATACGGTGGAGAAGGGCCACCCGGAGGTGGATACGGCATCATCTGAGGGCCGGCACCTCTAGGAGACGGGTTCGAACCCGCCGACTGTACCTGCACAAGTTAAAGGCCAAGTGATGTCATTAGTATCTGCAGGATGGACGCACAAGCTAAAGCAAGAGTCAATGTACTCACCGGGGTCCCTGCAGGAGCGACAGGAGCAGGCACAGGAAAAGACGGTGGAGGAGGCGGTGGAGCGAATAATTCAGACGGTGGAGGCGGCCTGAAGATCTGCAGGGATTGGAAGTAGCCGGCAAAGCCCTGCATCTGACTATTGTAGTGCTACTGCACGGCTGTCAGGTACTGCTGGTAAGCCATCTGTTGCGCCTGCATCTGCGCCATCTGCTCCTGCACCTGGGCCTGCAATATTACATCCGCAGTGTTGATTGTAAGTATAGGTGTGGAACGAGTGAACGACGAACGAAACCACACTTACCTGGAACTGCGACATGCTCGGCTGCCGAGACACTATGGGGATGTCGGTGGAGCTCGTGGGCCTGGATCGAACCTGGCTCAGCGTGGGAGCATCGGACGGGTCGATGGCGCTGTGGGCCATGTAGTACCGGCCGTGCTGCTTCCCTGGTCCCAACCTCTACAGGAGGTTTGTGTCCAGGGGCTCGGCGGTGGGGTCGAACGTCTCCCTGTAGCGCTGGCGAGCCGCGGCGGTGTACTCGGGCGCCTTCTCGTAGGCGGTGGGGTTGCTGTACGCCTTGGGCCCGTCCTTCGGGTTGTAGACGTTGTCCGGCGCTGTCGCCTTGCCCTTGTGGGAGAGGAGGTACCCGGTGAACTGGTTGATTTCCTGCCCATCGTGCGCCTGCGTCTGCATTGAAAACAGAAACATGGTTACAAGTAATGACAATTGAGGGCTAGAAAAAAGACATGAACGGACGCATACCCATCTTCTCATGTACGTTGGGAGGGGCTGGCTCCCTTGGTGGTGTGGCACCCCTCGCATCTGCAGGCGGCGGCTCTAACGGTCGTTGCGCCTCGCGTACGCCTCGTCCATTTGCCACATGCGCACAATCTCCTCCCAGCAGTCCCTGTGGTTGTCGCACCACCCTAGACAGAACTGCATGACATCAAGTATTTGATATGCGAGAAGATTAGTGTAATGTTTCATTGAAGGAATCTGAACGAATGTTTTCCTACTTAATTACCTGCATGTATTGAGCGAAGGTGAGGTCGGTCTCCCTCGAGTTCATGATCTGGCGGATTTGGGGCTTCTTGATGGACTCTCCATGCACGTCGGCGTAGTAGTCGAGGATAGCCTGTATGCGCGCCTCATGGTACAGGTCCTTGAGACGATCTTTGCAGACCGCCTCCTGCACTCACGCCGCCTGGTTCGCTTTACCCTCCTCGCACGTGAAGAAATCCTGCACATAGACACATCATGTAGCATTGCATTGTTTCAAGAAGTCCAACGAATGCGTACTATTTAGCAATGCGGTGCGATGAAAGACTCACCCAAAACTCCCTCTTTATCTTTGCCGCGAGGGTCTCGCCACCCACGTCGACGAGGTAGAAGTGAGCCCACCTCGTGGCCACCTTCAACTCGCCGTCCACGTCGACAAGGCCAGGGTAGTACTCCTTAATCAGGAGGCCCTGGATGCCATTGATATTCCGTGATTCACCTTCTTCGCTCACAAACGCCCAGGTACTGCACGAGTCATTAAGAACAATTGTTAGTCTGCAGTTCGATTTTCAACATGTCATATGAACAAGTAGTAAAATCAATAATGGTTACTTACGTCTGGCCCACGGGTATAATCATCGGGTGTCTGTTGAATTGCGGCCACACCCTAGGAAGCTGCGTGGGCCCGTGCGAGTACACCTTGGCCACGCCTGACGAAGTCGAAGACGTCTGGCCTGGTGTAGGCACGGCGTCGTCGTCGTCGTCGTCATCGCCGCCGCGGTCCTCGTCACCCGTCGTCGTCCCCCTTGCGAGGACGAGAACGGCAGCCTCCTCGTCGCCTGGCGACGTCCGCTGCGGGGCTGGGACCTCCTACTGGACGACCCACCCACCAACACCTCCTCCTCCTCCTCGTCGTCATCGGCGGTCTCCTGCGGGGGGACCTAGTACGTCGAGCGTACGGCTCGATGCAGCCGCTGCCGCCGTCCGCCTGGCATTTTGCTGAGTGCCTGCAATGACAAAGAACAAAAGAGTTAGCATAAATAAATGACAAGTACTTGTAAAGGAACATAATAATAACAATATAGTATTACATGGCCTCGTAATTATCTCCGCGAATGGCAATATGGCGGGCGTGGAGTCGTCATCACTATCACTATCGTCGTCATCGCTATCAATATTGTCGAGCTCTCTTAAGTCATCACTGTCATCATCATCCTCATTATCTCCATAGTCATCATCATGTACATCCTCCTGGACAACTCCATCGCGCTGCATCTGCCATCGCTCAAGCATTCTTAAGTCCTTGGCATCCTGCACCTCCTCACCCTCGTCCTCATCGATTTCGTTGTCTACTTCCATGCCCATGAGCGAACCAATGTCTATCTCCAAAGTACCTTCTAGCCCCTCAGGTTGATAGAACTCATCTTGGTTTGGGTCAAAGTCGTAATCATCGTCGTTTAGGAGAGGCGCTTTGCCGCGCGGCGACACCAAATGCACAAGGCTCCAACCCGCAAGCTTCTCATCTTTTTGGCACGCCCATGGGAGGTAATAAACTTGCGTGGCGTCTCGGTTGGCCACAATGTAGACATCGTCTCCTTTATAGTTGGAGTCCTGTCGAATCTTGACTTGCCCTATCGTAAGGTCTTGCCTCGTGACATCGAGATCGAACCAATGGCATTTGAATACCACCGGCATGAAAGTCTCGGCACCCTTAAAGTTGAGCTCGTATATCTCTTCGACTATGCCGTAGTAGTCCTTCTAATCCGTGCCGGGCGTACGAACTCCGCTGCACATGGTTTTTAGGTTGGGTCGACTCTCCTCGTGGCTTCTCGTGCGAAAGCGATAGCCATTCACATCATAAACGGTGAATGACTTCACCCTACGGGAGAAGCCACGGCCCACCTGTTTCAATTCATCACTCATTTCTATATCCGTTTGGGCCTGTAAGGGTGAGGACAGGTAGATCGTTACATTACTCGCTCCAGGGAGCAAAGTGGAATCACAAAGTCGGAAAGAGGTTAGTTGGTTGGTACCTTTGTACAGAACCAGGAGATGAAATCGGGCACACCATGTCTAAGAAGATTGTCCTCTTCTTGCTCGGTAGGAGCCCTATTGCCTGTCCAGTATTGACAAATAAATTCCCTGAAAGAACAAGAGACTAGAGGGTCGGATCATGATAGGTGGAGGATAGTGACGGCGTAGGTAACAAGCTCATTGAGAACTTACTTCTGATAAGGAATCACTTCATCAAGGTTGAGCAACAATGTGAACATGATAGTGTGCCACTCCTGATGGGTCAACTACTTGTTGGTACCTATGCTTCCACTTCCAAGATCCCCTTGGAAAAGGCTGAGGGTCGATGAGTTCTCGTCGGCGTTGTAACGAGGGGTTGGATTGTGCATGCTGGGAAGATTCTCAGTATAGTACGCCTGTGTGAAGGTCGACACCTCCTCCAGAACGGAGGCCTCTCCCACGGATGCCTCAATCTTGGCTTTATTTCTACACTTTTTTTGAAGAAGCTTTAGACACCTCTCGATTGGATAGCACCAACGGGCCTGCACGGGACCCCCCAACCGTGCCTCGCGCGGTAGGTGCAAAATCAGATGCTGCATCAACAGGAAGAAGCCGGGTGGAAATATCATCTCCAACTTGCAGAGCAACAGAGGTGCAGCCTTCTCCAGTTTAACACAAACATCCCGAGACAACTCCTTGGCACAATGCTGGTGGAAGAAAAAGCTCAACTCTGCCACGACACGCCACACTGGCTCTGGGAGGTATCCCCGGGTCATCGTAGGAAGGATCCACTCAATCCATATGTGGAAGTCATGACTCTTCATTCCTAAGACTTTCATAGTCTGTAAGTTCACGCCCCTGCTCAGATTCGCCGCATACCCATCAAGGAACTTTAACGTCTTGATCCACTGCAGTACTTCCTTCCTATCGGCCCTTTTCAGGATGTAATCGGCCGGGCCCCTTTTCCATTTCTTGCCGAGCGCAGGGGTCTTCATCACCAGGTTTGATCTATCACAAATCATCTCCAGGTCCAGTCTAGCCTTGACGTTGTCCTTCGACTTTTTACCAACGTCCATGAGTGTTTCCCAGAGTGCCTCGGCCACATTCTTTTCTGTGTGCATTACATCGATGTTGTGTGGAAGAAGAAGGTCCTTGAAGTAGGGGAGCCTAGTCAAGCCCGATATATGAGTCCACATGTGGTCCCGAGCATATCCCTTAAAACCAACTATTTCCTCAACTTCGAGAGCCTGTATGTCGGCAAGGACGGCGGCAGGGCTCTTAACCTGCGGAATGGGGCCGGTGACTTGAACACCTTTCGTGAAGTGCTTTACATCAAGCCTGAATTCATGGTTCTCAGGCAGGAATTGGCGATGCTTGTCGAAAGAAGAATACTTCCCACCCTTGGCTAGCCAGGTGAACATCACATCTGCCTTGCATGTCGGGCAAGGGAACTTCCCATGAACACACCACCCGCTGAATAAGCCATACGCTAGGAAGTCATGCATTGAATACTGGTACCACACATGCATTCTGAAGTTCCTCTTTGTAGCTCGGTCATACGTAAGTACCCCCTCTTCCCAAGCAAGTTGCAATTCATCCCACACCGGCTGCATGAACACACCCATATTGTCGCCCGGGTGTCCAGGTATTATCAGCGTCAAGATCATATTCCTAGGTTCAAACATGACGCCGGGGAGAGGGGAGATTGAGGGGGATCACAAACACGGGCCAACAAGTGTACGGGGCCACCATCATTCCAAATGAGTTGAACCCATCTGTTGCCAGCGCTACGCGTACATTCCGAGCCTCCATAGCCTTGACAGGATTCATGTTATCGAAGTGCTTCCATGCATCACCATCCGTCGGGTGAACCATCTTGTCAGGATGGTATCTTTTGCCATTCTAGTGCCACGTCATTTGTTTCACGGACTCCTCTGTCATGTACAGCCGTTGAAGCCTCGGTAGGAAAGGAAGGTGTCGTACGACCATCTCGGGGACCTTAGACTGTTTTATGCTACCATCAGAGCCTTCTACCAACATGAACCTAGAGGCTTTGCACTTTGGATAGATTTTTGCTTCCTCGAGGTCTCCCCTGAACAGGACGCACCCCTTCGGACAAGCTTGGATCCCCTCATACGGCATCTTAAGTGCACGAAGGAGCTTCTGTGTAGCGTAGGTGTTTTTCGGCAGGACATGAACTGTCGAAAGCAGTGTGCCAACAATGCTCAACACGAGATCGAAGCCGTCTCGACTAATGCCCAGTTGTGACTTCAACCCTATTAGGCGTGAGACGGCATCCAGTTGCGTAACCCTTATCTTCTCGTGAAGGGGCTTCTGTGCCGCCTCCATCATGTTGTAGAACGCCTTCGCGGTTTCCTCCGGATCTTCCTCCACATCCATTCCTTCGCCGAATCATGCTTCGTGGAAGTCTGCCATCATGTCTGCCATCCCGGCATCGGCATCATACTCCTCGAGGACGGGTCCCACCACCTTGTCCCTAATAGGATGGTGTTCACCATGGTGGCGCCAACGGGTATAGTTTGGAACGAATCCGTTCTTGAACAGATCTTTCCCCACCGCAACCTTTACTTTCCTTTTCTTGTTCTTGCACTAGCTGCAGGGACACGACATCCGAATTGACCCTTTCGCAGCTGGACCAAATGCTTGCTCCAGGAACTCATTTGTCCCCCTAACCCATTCATTGCTCTTACTTGCGAAGCCCGAGTACATCCACTCACAGTCACCCATGCTCTGTCATGCGGCAATGTTAACATGTGATAAAACCAGCAAGTGCATCTACAACGCGCTCCTACCATCTAATAGGTGAAGGATAGGGCCTAATCCCACTCGAGGATGCGCAGACGAGGTTAGCTTCCATAATCCACTCCTGTCCGAGACGAAATTTCGGCAGCACCTCCCCGCCGTTCTCCCGATACACGTCCCGGCGGGGAGAGTGTGTATCCGGAGAACAACGGGGAGGTCCTGCCAAAACTCTGACTCGGACGGGAGCGGAACATAGAAGCTAACTTCATCTACGCATCCTCGGGCTGTCCAAATAACGTGGACAATCCAAAACAGATACGGTTATACATATGCAAAGAACGCATACTTCCAACTGTATCCGTTTCGGACGGGAGACGCCTAACTAGGTAACGCGACCTACGACTACATGTGATGGAAAGAGAGGTCATACCACAGGTGCCGGTGAAGACAGGCTAGTGGGGCAGTGCCGAGTCGTGCTCCTCCGGCTAGCCTCCAACGGGAGCCCTCCTGAAAAAGAAAAACAATTAGTGAGAATGAAAAATTTCGGCAGCACCTCCCCTGTACGGGGAGGTTACCAAACCTGCAAGAAAAGACGGCACGATGGCCGACAACCACAGATACATGTCAGGCACGATGGCCGACAACCACACGGCACGATGGCCGACAACTACACGGCACGATGGCCGACATCAACAAAAAAAAGCCCGTGCGCCGCGTACGGCGCCGACGTCGAAGCCCCTGCGCCGCGTACGGGCGCCGGCGTCAAAGCCTGCGCGCCGCGTACGGCGCCGGTGTCGAAGCCCCCGCGCTGCGTACGGCGTCGGCGTCGAAGCCCCCGTGCCGTACGTGGTGTTATTCAGTAAAAAACAACACAGGTCAATAAGTGACCTTCTGGTAGTGTTATTCAGTAAAAAAAACAAAATCACTTTTCCATTGTTTACTAACGAGCTAGGTATACGACCAGTAGCCCAAGTAGATGAAACGATGAAGCCCCGGCTCAAAAGCTGGACAACTAGTTTTTTTAGGAAACATTAACTAACAAGTATTTGAGATTGAATCCATAACAATGAAATGACACATAGTATTTGAGATTATACATGAGTTTATAGTAATGAATTGAAATGACAGATAGTACATAAATCATGCAC
>CM041640.1:3004170-3125183 GCA_023333625.1 Bothriochloa decipiens
AAGGTGGTTTTGTGGGATATGGTGAGCAACACATGTGGACTCATAAGCCTGGCTTGACGAGGCTCCCCTATTTTGATGACCTCCTACTGCCCCATAACATTGATGTAATGCACACTGAAAAGAACATCGCTGAGGCACTTTGGGCAACACTCATGGACACTGACAAGTCTAAGGACAACTCTAAGGCTACAGTGGACCTGGCGACGTTGTGCGATAGACCAGAGCAAAATATGCGGCCGCCTGCAAATGGCAAGAACTGGAAAAGGCCCAAGGCCGATTTCGTCTTGAAACCCGAACAAAGGAGGGAAGTACTATGATGGATCAAGGAGTTAATGTTCCCTGATGGATATGCAGCGAACCTGAGCAGATGAGTGAACTTAGGCACTATGCGAGTCAACGGGATGAAGAGTCATGACTACCACGTATGGATTGAGCGACTTCTTTCGACGATGGTACGAGGCTATGTTCCTGAGCATCTCTGGCTAGTGCTAGCAGAGTTGAGCTATTTCTTCCGTCAGCTGTGTGCCAAGGAGCTATCTCGAACCGTGGTTGCAAACTTGGAGAAAGTGCCACCTGAGTTGCTTTGTAAATCGGAGAAGATCTTTCCACCCGGCTTCTTCTTGTCGATGCAGCATTTGATTGTGCACCTCCTGTATGAGGCACGTATGGGGGGTGTTCAGGCCCGTTGGTGCTATCCAATCGAGAGATGTCTGAAGGCCGTTCGTAAAAAATGTAGAAATAAAGCCAAAATTGAGGCTTGCATTGCAGAGGCTTCCATTCTGGAGGAGGTGACAAATTTCACATAGCTATACTACACGGAGAACCTTCCTAACATGCATAATCCGCTCCCTCGCTATAATGTTGACGACAATTAATCCAACCTCAGCCTTTTCCAAGGGCAACTCGGCAGGTCAAGTGGATCGACCAATAAGAGGTTGGACAATGAAGAGTGGCGCAAGATCATGCTATATCTGTTCCACAACCTACTCGAGGTGAAGCCGTTCATTGAGTAAGTTCTCAAAGAACATGTTTCAATACGCCCTCACTATTCTGTATCGAACTGATTCTTTCTCGATTGCACAGGGAATTTATTCATGTATCCTGGCATCAACCAAGGGATCCTACCCAACAACAAACTGACGCCCTTCTTTCACAGGGTCCGGGAGCAGGGAGGCCTGATTTCATTTCTTGGTTTAAAACAAAGGTATTGTCCAATTTACCTCGTACCTAGTTTGTGATTTCGAGTTTCACGTACTTAGTCCGGCAATCTTTCCTTCTTGCGCTTGCAGGCCCAAACCGATGGAACTATGAGCCAGGAGTTGAGACATGTTGCAAATGGCTTCGATAGTAAGGTGAAAGCTTATTCAGGTTATGATGTGAATGGATATCGCTTTCACACAACAAGCTACGAGCGAGCTCGGCCCAAGCGAAAAACCACAAACAACAGAGTTTGTACTCCCGGCACTGATGGCCTCGAGTATCATGGCATAATTGAAGATATCTATGAACTTTCATTTTATGGTTTGAAACCTCTTCGTCTTATCATGTTCAAATGCCACTGGTTCAATCCTCGACTAACGAAACGGAGCCCTAATATTGGTCAAGTCGAGATTCGACATGATTCCGTCTATCAAGGAAAAGATGTCTTTGTTGTGGCGGATCAGGCCGTGTAGGTTTATTATTTGCCATACGCATGCCAAGGCAACAAGGCTCTTCAGGGTTGGTCTATTGTGCACCAGGTATCGCCACATGGTAGATGTCCTGTCCCAAATGATGAAGATTACAACTTCAACCCAAACACATATGATGGAGAGTTCTATCAAGAAGATGGGCTACAAGGGAGGTTGGTGATAAACTTAACCGAGGCGATCGAAATGGAAGTAGACAATGAAAGGGTTGATGACGAGGAAGAAGGAGATGAGGTGCAAAATGCCAAGGACATAGAAATGCTTGAGCGATTACATTTAGACGATGACGATGACGACAACATTGAACCTTCGGACAGTCATGCTTATTTCGACAATTTTGATAGTGATGATGAGACATTTGATCCAGATAATCCCAATAATGATGATTACTTCTAATACATGCAATACAATGTTATTTTGTAATCGTGTTTTGTTTATTTACTTAGCATCTATTTCTAATACATGGAATAATATGTCTTGTTTGTTTCTTTTTAATTGCAGGTGATTGAACAAAGATGGCAGGCGGTAGTGGGCCAAGGAACGTGAACTCGAGGTACCAGAGGGCACGTGAGGATGCAGATGCCGCATAGTACTCGTCAGACGGGAGGAGGCAGCGCGCCAGGAACAGCGGCAGCAGGAGGGGCCGGCCTCCTCTAGCCTCGCCGAGTGACATGCCAGAGGAGGAGCGCCGTACCACGGACTCCTTGGAGGACGAGCAGGTTCGGGCGACGGACGACGAGGGAGAGCCACAGGAGGGCGGCGAGGCCGAAAGTAGTTCCGCTGCCTCTGCTATGAGGCCCTACTTGCAAGGTCCCTCAAAACTCCCTGGGCCTCTGCTTCCTCCTCTACGCCCAGTGATCCGCCCCCAGGGGGACAGGTAACTAACTTTTGATTTAATCATAACTACTTCATATAACCTGTTGAAAATTATCAGAGAAACTAATAATATTTGTTAATGACTTGTGTAGGCACTAGGAGGTTGTGTCTCCTGGTGACTCACGCAACCCCAACCACATATTGGCCTTGTGTGTAGGCACTATTACCCTGGCATTGTCACACACAAGGGGACTGTGGGGCCGGTCAGATCATGGGACCACTACAAATCTACCCCCGACGTAGATTATGGAGACAAGCAGGAGCAGGTCAGGAGAGAGTTGTGAGTAAGTCTCGTTCGCACAACTTAGATCAACACATCGCATTCATTTCACACTTTTTGACATAGTGAATTAATAAAAGTGTTTGTCTACAGATTTTTTTTAGGTGTGAAGAAGGACAAGAGGAGAGGGCGGAGAAGAACTTAGTGAAAAGTGCCAGGAAATGCATCAGTGACATGCACTATGAGGAGCGCCTCATTTACATCATCAAGTACTACGCCACGCGACTTGGTCAGAAAGTCAGCAAGACATAGGCAAGATAGATGCCTCGGACCCGGGAACAATTTCTTGAGGTAAATGAAAAAAGAATAATATTGATTCGTTTTGAGATTAAGTAGCTTTCATTTGGTCGTCTTACATTTTAAATTCTTTATGACATGTAGATGATTCCATGGCGGTGCGAGTCCTTTGCCGACTGCTGAGAGATGGTTGTGGACAGTTGGTGCACAGAGGGCTATATCCAGGAGCACGAAGCCCACCGGGAACGGGCTTTGCAAGCGATAGGCCCCACACACCATCAAGGCAGCCGCAGCCTTGGCGCGTACAAGAAACTATGGGTACGTGAATACATTTTTAGTATTCTGACGCTTCCTTTTGCATGTTTCTTCTAATCATCTTGTTGACTTTCTTGCATTCGGCGTCGCATGGTGGCCAGTCTTTGTCCACGTTCATGGCATATGGACTGGCCCGCCAGGGAAAGACGACTTCCGCTGTCACCTTTAGCCCAGATGACCCACCCGAGTCCACACTCGCATCAGTTCCTATGCGTCGGAGGCAAGGTCGGTCCATGGGCCAGACTGGGATCCGAGCACCGACGACATAGATGGGATGATGGTCATGAGGCTCGGATAAGGCAAGAAGCATGGGCGGTACTGGCTTGGCGATGGCACCCTCGAGTCTAGCTCTGTTCCCACCCTCTCCGAGGTTCGAGCACAGACCCCGAGCGGCGGGCCGGCCATACGCCAACGGCCGTCCCCTTCACAGCAGCGGGTCGATGCACTCCAGGTTTGTCCCGTTTAACTCTTCATTGATCTTTACATAACTTAGTTGCCTTTGCTTCACTGAAACATTGGATTAAAATGTTGCAGGCCAAGAATGAGAGGCTGGCTCAGGAGGTGCGGGAGCTAGCGACGAGGCATGTGCAGGCCGAGCGGGAAAGACAGGCCGAGCGGGTCGAGCGGGAGAGACAGGCCAAGCAGCTAGCGGAGATTACGATGTTCCTGCAGAACTTTGGGCAAGTGAATGATGTACCTATGCCGCAGTTCGCTCCACCGCCGCCGTCAGTTTTAGCTAGTCCAGTGAGTTCCATATTGCTTCGACTAGTACTTTCATTAGATGACCCACTCTGATAGATGCAATTTCTTATCCTTTATGCAGCCTCCATCGGCGGGTTCGAATGACCCATCTCAGGGGCAACCAGGCAACGACGGCGCTTTTCCTTCACCAAGCACTTAGTTTCCTCATCACCTATAGTTTGTTTTTTGTTTTCACTGCTTGATGGATATGTGATGCACCATGAACGACTATCGACTTGTTACGATGGATATTGAACCTATTATGTTTGCGATGTCGTGTATGTGAGATATTGTGTGCTCGCGATGTTATATATATGTGGTTTTGAGTTTGTGATGAGATGAATGTGATATATATGTGCTATATTATGTTTGTGATGTCATAGATGTGATATATATGTTTTATATGCAGTGTTTGTGATTATAGAATAAAATAATAAAAAAATTAATTTTAGAGGCTTTACCGGGTGCCCTGGCCTTGGCACTCGGCAAAGCTGGGAATTCCTCGTTTTCAGAATTCCCAGCTTTGCCGGGTGCTAGGGCCAGGGCACCCAGCAAAGATTTTTTAAAAAAATAAAAAATCTTTGCCGGGTGCCTCCTTGACAGGGCACCCGGCAAAGAATTTACGAAAAAAATAAAAATTCTTTGCCGGGTGCTAGCACCCGGCAAAAAAATTTAAAAAAAATAAAAAATCTTTGCTGGGTGCCTCTAACATGGCACCCGGCAAAGCAAGGGCTGACGGACCGGCGCCGTCTCAGTCACTTTTCTTCGCCGGGTGCCGAGTTTGCACTCGGCAAAGTCCTTGCCAGGTGCCCGATAAAAAGCACCCGACAAAGAAATCTTTGCCAGCTAACTTTTTACCAAAGGCTGTTTGCCGAGTGCGGCTCCCGATAAATGCTTTGTCGGGTGCAAAGTAGTCTTTGCTAGATGCTTTCTGCACCCGATAAAGCGGCTGAATCCAGCAGTGACAGACTATCCTTGGCGTACTGAGGCGTACCGAGGCAGGCCGGGGATGAGGAATCTGCTCAGCAAGGACACGATAATAATCGAGAGTACGACGCCGATAGTTACGACGTTCGTCCAGAACTTCTTGCGGCTGGCTAGTTTCTGCGGATCCACGTCCTCCACAGTCACCCTCTCCTCCTCCGACGGCATCTCCGCGCTCACCCTATCCTCCGAAAAGACGGCCTGTTGTGCTCCCGGCCGCGTGCCGATCAAAGCCTTATGATCTGATCTTGGGTTTTTTAGATCAGATAAAGTGGCTGTGTATTTATGAACCTGATCAAGGGTTTGTTAGTCAGATAAATTGACTGTGTATTTATGAACCAGCGACAACGGAGGGGCACGGGGTCCTCTGGTCGGACTCGGCAACAATTCGGCACCAGGCCGTACGTATTCGGGTACCCTTATCCGAGTTGGACCTGTTGTTGGGCGCTGTGTACGGTGGTTGGAAGGCATGTTCGACGCGGAGTCGCGGGCGCTGCGGACGGTTGGCCCATCAAGCAAGCAGGCGCGTTCGTTTTTGGAGATCTCGCGCGCGGAGTGGCCTGGAGACCGATCCGGATGCGTACTATGCATGTGGGCAGGGCATGCACACCGGCCTGTGGGCGGCGCGGGCGCGCAGCCACGCACACGACGTCTGGGGACGGACTCTGGGTGTTCCGGTACGTTTTGTATTTCTCGGCTTTTATTTTTATTCTTCTTAATACGATCTGTATTTGCTTATTCTTTTTATTTACGGAATAATTTTTCCTGTACGTTTTGTATTTCTCGCCTTTTTATTTTTATTATCCTTCCTACAATCTGTTTTTGCTTGTTCTTTTTATTGACGGAACTTGTCGATGCCCGTAGGAACATTTGTTTTAAATCAGTGCAACTAGGATAATATTTGTTGGAAATTATAAGTGAGCAATGAAACATATTACATTTTATTGAGGTAGAACTTTTAATCTTGAATCATTTCTCTCTTGAATGTGAAATAATTTTCTTGAAGTTGGAATATTTTTCTTATGAAGTTAGAACACTTTTACTCTAATAAGTCTCTAAACTATTAACAAATTTTCTTTTGAACCAAGAATAAGATTCTTGTGAACCTAAAATATTTTTGTCTTAAACATGGACCAATTGGTTCTGATATTAGGCAGTAAACCATGGGCATTGTTCCACTCAATAAAAAATTTCTGCTAAGAAAATATTGTCCAAATGTACCAAGCATGATCATGTTTTAAGATTTTATCATATTAAACACAAATGAAACAAATGTGATTTCATTTCATAAGGAAAAATGGATGCGTCGACGACAACGGCATCTTCGAACTTTAGTGACTTGTGTGCTCCACCGCTGGCGGACCCTCATGGAAGCGATACTGGGCACCTGCCCCCCCTTAGTTCGACAGAACATCGATAAATGTCTGTTCTGAGCATCCATGACTCATTTCGTAATGTGACTGGGCATTGGCAAGCGATTCGTACAAACATCTTGTCTCCTTCCTCTGCTGTCGAATCAATCTTCTAATGTAAAATCAATCTTCTAATGAAAAGCATCCACTCAACTTCATCTTATCAGTGCTGCTACGCCTGGTAATGGGGTTAAACCCGTCTCAAACCCGTCCCTACTCATATCTCAAGAACTCTAATTATCACTCAATCCGTCCCAATCCGTAGTCACTACGCAAGTTGATTTGTGACGTACACGCCGATCTACAACCACAACACCCTAACCCGTGCCAACCTGTTTGTGTCGTCAACCTAACCCGCCCTGATCCGTTTCACAATGTCACCTGTTTCCACCATCCAATAGTATCTGTTTTAAAACCCGTTTAAAAAACCCGTCCTCCGCCCCATTAGCAGGAGTAAGTGCTACCTTGGATGCATGCTAGCTTTTTAACTGTAGCTCTATGTCATCTGGACTATGCCGATGCCAGGTTTCTTCAAAGAACAACAAAAAACGTCTTGCATGCATGTAATTTGGCGCTAATATTTTTGTCACGCACAAGTAATCTACTGTAGCAGTGTAGCAGGACAAAGGGTTTGGCTCCTCATCAGTCTGTGTACAGGACAAGCCGTATTCTTCCAAGTCTGTCATGATGAAGATTGTTGTCACCATGAACAGCAAGGCCGCGAGCTGCCACAGGCTATCTGGTGTGGTTGGGCAGGCCGGGGATGAGGAAGCTGCAGAGCAAGGACACGATAATAAGCGAGAGTATGACGCCGACGGTTACGAGGTTCGTCCTGATCTTCTTGCGGTGGCGACGAGTTTCTGCTGATCCTCGTCCTCCGCAGTCCCCCTCTCCTGCTCCGACGACGGCATCTCCACGGTCACCTTCTCCTCCGAAGACAGCTTGTGTGCTCCCGGCCTCGTGCCGATCGAAGCCTCTGATCTGATCTTGGTGTTCATTATTAATTATTATTAGATTAGATATGGTTGCTAAAGTATTAGGTTCACCTTTACTAAATATTTTTTTCGAAAAAATTTGTGGGTCAAAACTTAATCAACTAGAACCGCATTGTTGCTTCGTTACAACTAGTTAATCTAACCGCGGAAACAAACGTGTTTATATAGGGATTACAAGCCTCAGAAATTTTTACAGTCAAGTCTATGTATGCTGTATTAATTAATAATGGGGTGAGAGTGTGGCAAGATATTTGACAAACAAAGTTTCTCATAAAAATTAAAGTTTTCATGTGGTAAAAGAAAAGGTGTGATTCTAACCAAAGATAATTTGGCTAGGCGTAATTGGCAAGGGGATATTCGTTGTGGCTTGTGTCATTTTACGAAGACTATTCAACATTGTTTTTATGCCAAATTTTTATGGCGTTCTATACATAAGCTTTTTGAGATTGTCCCTTCGTTAAATATGGTTGACTTGTTTTAAAATTGGTCTAAAGCAGGATTTAAAATGTATAATTCATTGTTATTAACAGCAGCTGTGGTACTTCTTTGGGCAATATGGATAACAAGGAATGAGATGTTTTTTGACGAATATGGACCAAAATCTCTTTTATAGGTACTATTTCGAGGAACGCACTGGCTACGTCAGTGGGCAAGCTTGCAACATTATGATGATCTTAAGGATCAGCTGATCTCTGCGGCTTAGCATCTGGAGATGTTGGTTTTAGATTTCTTCGGTTTTATTGGATGGTTTTTGCAAAGACATGTTGGTTATGTTTAGTCAAATATTGTTTATCTTTTTAGTTTTTGTGCGCGTGGTTGTAATTTATTTACAACCAAACTTAGTGCTTAGTTTAAAGTCTATAATAATTGGTCTGATCCTATCTTTAGATAGATAAAATTAAATATTTTATTCTTTATTAAAAAAATTTTATGAACCCACAGTGGACGGATGCATGATGGTCGGCTCGGGCTTTTGTTTTCCTGATTCGATCAATTGGAAACAGGCTTCCGACTTGGACTCAGGTCCATAAACTGTTTTTTATCTGTTTATTTCTTTTTTTGTAGTTTTTTATTGGAACGGCTTTTTGGTTTAAAATTAGCAGAACCATAATATTTATTAAAACTTTGCAAATGAGAAAAAAGGAAACATCTTTTCGTTTAGAGATGGTGGCACAACTAACTTTCTCATGAATCTTGAACATTTTCCTCTTCGAATCTAGAATGATTTTCACAAGCATGTTTTTAATATGAAGCAACTAGTATATCTTTATTCTTATTTTCGTCTCTCCTTGACGGGTAAGTCTTGTAGTCATGACCTCTTCTGCTTTTGCACTCGAGAACAACCTCTAAAAATCTTCCTTTTGAATATAAAACAGTTTTGTCATGCACCTAAACACTTCTGGTCTAAATATTGACCGACTGTTTTGTAAGGCCCTGAATTAAGGACATTGGCCTACTCAATAAAAAATATATATTCTAGCTTCAAAATAAATATACTCTTTAAGAAAATATTGTCCAATTGTATCAGGCATGGATCTTTCTTAAAACAGTTTATCATAAGAAACACAGTGATGCCCTTGCAATTTCATTTGAATGCATTTTTTAGATGCGCTCGTGTGTTATATGTCCCCCCTTCACCAAAGCTCCCCGCATTGACCTAGCCCCAGGGCTCCTATGCGCCCTCCAACCATTCTCACCATTTAGCCAACCTTCCTCCCCTCCTGAATTTCCCTTCTAAGCATGTCAGAGTTGGAAAAGATGAGAGAGAGAGAGAGAGAGAGCTCATTGGGACCTAGTGAAGAGATTTACGATGAGGAGGCCTACATCACCGGATTCGCCATGGCCGGCTGCGGGTGGGGCATGGGGAGGAGGTCGACCTAAGAGCTCGCCGGGGAGAAAGAGAGGGAGAGACCCTTGCGGGCTTGGCGTGAGTTAGGGTGTGCAGTCTAGAAAAATGGCCGACCGTAGATAAGTCATTACCAAATCTATTACACTAACTTTACCAATCAAGTGACGGGCTACTCATAATGTTTGTGTTATGGCATTCACTCCAAAATTGCCTCGTAGGATACAACTCACCTAGTACAGTACTAGTATTATGGCGTTGTTTCTTGGGCCAAACCAATTAACTATCCCATCTATTTTACATACGTAAAAGTTATGCATCAAGAAGCAACATAATTGAAAATGCAGTGGCTACTTTCGAAATTAAGCACCCATGTCTTGGGATTTCTCTAGCAGCGTAGAGCGTACTCCCTTTTCTTTCTTTTCTCCCACGCAAAGCCTGAATGGCCTAATCCAGTCCGGGCCGATCGCCCATGGCTGCCGCCATCTCTGCTGCATATATACCTACCATTCCACATGCTGCCAGGCCCAGCTGCCCATTCACAAGCCTCTGCAAGCCCAAAACCACCAACCAACCCAAGCTTTTCTTTGCTGCCTGCCGCGGCGCGTCGCAACCCGGGCCGCCAAGATAGGGTCGGAAAGCCCCTCGGCCGCCGGCGTCGGCGACGCCGTGCGCAAGCGGCCCAGCGGCGGCGATGGCCCGACCCCGGCGCCCGCCGACAAGCGCCGCCGCCCGGAGCACCCCTCCTCCTCCTCCTCCGCGGGCTCCCGCGACCGCCGCCACCACCACCACCACCAACCCCACGGCCGCCGCCCGCCGTCCGAGGAGAAGGTGCGCGCTTCCCACATCCTGATCAAGCACGAGGGCTCCCGCCGCAAGGCCTCGTGGCGGGATCCCGAGGGCGTCGCCATCTCCGCCACCACCCGCGACGACGCGGCCGACCTCGCGCGCGCGCTCCGCGACCAGATCGTCTCCGGGGACCGCAAGTTCGAGGACATCGCCGCCGAGAACTCCGACTGCAGCTCGGCCAAGCGCGGCGGTGACCTCGGTCAGTGCTCCGTGCTAAAACCTACTGTCCAAATCCTACTGGCCAACTAGTTGGTGTGTATGTGTACAGCCTGTAGGGTTTGCTATTTGGTGATCGGTTGATTGGGTGCGTGGATAGGACCTCTTGTTTCGGATCCTGATTAGACTTACAAATACAGCTTCTCTAGTACTGGAAACTGGATAACGAAATATATGTGGATAATTCTCCAGTCTGATATAGAAATCTAGATGCAGTAGGTGTGGGTGCCATGTATGTTAGGATGGTTATGCAGTAGGTGTGGCCGTGTCCGTGCCTATGTTAGGCATTTATTTGAATATGAAGTACGTTGGTATCTGATTGTGCACAATAATGGCAAGTTAATGTAAACCAGAATTTCAGATGAGAAACATCCTACTCCTTATTCAAACAGTTGCTGTTAATGTAGTGCCCCCATTTGTCCCAAGTGAGACAAAATATGCCATCATTTGTGCCAAGTAAGACAAAATATTTTGTCGTGCTTCACAAATGTGTGCTTCACTTAAACTTGCTCAACGGCTTGATTGGCTGCTTGTGGATTGGAGGTGTTAAGTTTGGTGTGCTGTGCATGGTATTTATTTTTGGAAGTCCTGTGATTCCTGCATTAAGATACTGCAAAGCTTCATGTCTAAACCTTTCTGTATTTTTGTTGTTCAAGAGAACTATTTTGGCAAGGTTTGTACTATATGCTAGAAGGACCTAGGGTGATGAAGCATGTTTGCTAATTTGGAATTTGTCGCAGCATTAGTTGTCTCATTTGCTCCAGCTGTGAAGAATGAAGAATAAATCACAAAAAAATGATGTTTGAATGAACCAATGTTCGTCACCTTCAAGTTCTGTTCCTGGTATGATGTCATGTGCCTGTGCAGATATGTATTGTCTAAGAGAACAAAAGAGACACTTGTATATTAGGTATTGTCTAAGGAATATCTGTCCTCTGGTGGATAATTCTCCAGTCCGATCTAAAATTCTAGATGCAGTAGGTGTGGGTGCCTTGGATATTAGGATGGTTATTTATTTATTTGAACATGGAGTACGTCGGTGTCTGATTGTGCACGATAATGGCAAGTTAGTGTAAACCAGAATTTCAGACGAGAAACATCATACTCATTCAAACAGTTGCTGTTAATGTGGTGCCATTATTTGTGCCAAGTAAGCCAAAATATGCCGCCAAATAAGATTATATTTTGGCGTGCTTCACAAAATATTTTGGCGTGCTTCACTTAAACTTGCTCACTCGCTTCATTGGCTACTTGTGGATTGGAGGCTTTAAGTTTGGTGTGCTGTGCATGGTATTTAATTTTGGAAGTTCTGTGATTCCTATCCAGCTCTATCACGGAGAATACTGCAAAGCTTCATGTCTAAAACTTTCTGTATTTTTATTGTTCAAGAGAATTATTTTGGCAAGGATTGTACTATATGCTGAAGGTGCCTGGGTGATGAAGCATGTTTGCTTATTTGGAATTCATTGCAGCATTATTAGTTGCCTCATTTGATCCAGCTGTGAATAATAGATCACAAAAAAAATGATGTCTGAATGAACTTATGTTCGTCACCTTCAAGTTCTGTTCCTGGTATGATGCCATGTGCCTGTGCAGATAGGTATTGTCTAATAAGAGAACAAAAGAGACACTTGTAGCATTAATGCGTTATATGAAAGTTATCCTGTTTTAGCCTGGGTGGTGCCTACATGTGTGTTAGTGCTGTGCTGGAAAACGGAATAGCTTGTTTGGGCACAAAAAGGTATTTTGCGTTGCATATCTTGTCATTGGACATAGGAGTTGACATGGGTATGCTGGTTTGGGTAACTGCAGGTGCTAAGTATGGCCTATCTGAAAGGGTAAAGAATGGTGTTAGGTATATCCGGGAGAGGGCTGAATTGATGGGGGTTCCTGAATGCTGCAGATGAGAAAACATGTTTTAGCTGACTGGCAGCTTTTGTGTTCTGTTTTTGCCTTTGTTAAATCTTTGCTTGTCAACCTATTGCTATTCCCACTGTAGTCTAGTAGTTCGGTGTTATATGTGTCTTTGTTTAGAGATCAGGATCCAGTATTGCATGGTATGGGTGGTAAAATCCAAAATCAATTGTTATGTATGTTTCCACCAATCTTAATGCTGCATTATTAGGCATGATTCGTCAAGTGATGGATAAATGCTTATCAACTGTGTGTTAGAGCAGTGCTCGTATTCGATAAAGTAGCCAGCAAAATGCCATTTTACTATTTGCTAAATAGTTTTAGTGCAAGAAATTTGTTGTCAATTTGGTTTGCGAGAAACTTGTGAATTCAATTTAGAAGGCATGAAATGTGGAATCTAATCTCATTGTGGATCGCAAAAATCATCACGTCCAATGCTGTTTAGAGTCATATATTATCTTCTTTATAAGCATTCAAAAATCCATGACCATTAGCGATTTAAGTTTATGGCTATTGTTGCAGGTTCATTTGGGAGGGGTAAGATGCAGAAGCCTTTTGAGAAGGCTGCGTTTGCTCTGAAGGTGGGGGAGATAAGTGACGTGGTTGATACAGAGAGCGGGGTCCATATCATCAAGAGGACCGGCTGATTGCACCTGCGACAGTATCCATATACGGTGGGAACGGGGGATGCCTTGGAGAGGCTTTATGGTTTCTTGCTTCATTGGTGAACTCGTGCCTATTTTTTTTTTTCCTCTTATGGGCTTGAGAAAATGAGATGTTTTAAAACTGTGCTCATGGCCACGATGGGACCAGATTATCTTGAGTATGAAACGATTGTATGTCGATTCTTTCTGTCATCTGTCATTCTTGCCTCCGAGAATTTTACATCAACCCCCTGAGAATGCCCTTGAGTTCAGTGGCCACTGCCCACTGACCAGTTTGTTTTCTTATAAGCAAAATCCAGAATTTGCTGTTGCGCGTCTTGAGTGCAGAGAGCTTGTGATTTTGTGAACAAGGGGCCCGGCCACTGGCCAGTATGGGTATGATGCTGCTCTGTCTGGTCTCTGCAGCCTGCAGATTCTTTCGCATGCGGGGCCATAGCCAAATCAGAGTATGTCCAATTGATGAAGCCAAAATTTTCAATACATGCAAAATATATACTATATATAGGTCTATAGCTGTCTATGATGCGTAGGAAACATGATCACATTGGGATCTTGTTTTCAAGATAAAATCGTACAGAATATAATGGTGAAAAGTGAAAACATTGAAATTGGATAGTAATATTAGCGTTTTAAACTTCATAATCGAGTTTTTTTAAGAGCGTGGCGACGAATAGATGGCTGACAGCTCACCTACATGGTTTGTACCTTTTTTTTTTTGACAACAACATGATTGCACTTTGGCAACTCCCCTGCATCATCTGCTTATTGTGGCATGTTCCTCTCTTTACTAAAGTAGGCACAACCAAATCGAGTGAACATTCATGACGGGCTAAACTTTGGCTTGGCTATTGTTGGCTTAGCCAGACTCGGCCATCTCATTCGACCACGTTGCAAGGCAAAAGGAGACGGCAGTGTGGGCATCAGAGTAGCGAATAGGTTCCTCTACAGTCTGAAAACGGCACTGCAGCGAACCCACAATCTCTTGAAATTTCTTGACGTTCATGTCAATGTCGATAGATTATGCGCCAAAGTGGATCATGACGCGCGGTTGTAAACCTAGTGAGTTTCAGAGTTCCATTGAGAATTTCATTCAGAAAACCTTAGGGCGATAGAAAATACATTCAAATCAAAGCAGCAACTAATTGAACATGCATGCACCGTCACGTTGGAAATCAGAACGACCGAGATGTTCAAAAATCAGTTATCGATAATAATCATAGGCCATCACCAAGCAACCGATCTAGTCACGCTACTGAACTAGATACTGGCTTGGGTTCTTGTGCATAAGGCTTAATACAAATCAAGACTAGCGCAAGGAACCAATCTGATGATCCTCCGCTACCGACCTCGGTATACTTTCCTGTGTATGTGCGAATCAGCCACACCTATAAGGCGACGACGGCAGCGATGACGGCGACGAACAGGCACACCAGGGAGATGAGCATCCACATGCGGACAAAGGCAAAGAACACGGGAGCCGTGGCCAGCCCCCCGAGGGGCACGCCGACCCAGATCCAGCCGACATCGGAGAGAGCGTCCCGCGCAGCCATGGGCGCGCGCGGAAGGAAAAGCTCCATGTACGCCACCAATGCCCGTACCAGCGCCATGTAGACCCCGCACAGCAACAGGGGCAGCAGCCGCCACGGCCCCCCGTCGGTGGGGATGAAGGAGGAGGTGTAGTACAGGAAGTAGGCCAAGACTGTGGGCGGGGCGAGGAAGGCACATGGCAGGTAGACACCCAGTGTCCACAGCACGTCACGCGGCGTGCGCAAGACTTCCCCGATCGTAGGCAGCGGCGCCACCGCGGCCGGTGGAGTCGTCATGATTCTGTTATAGATGGATTATTGGATGGGAGTGGAGGGTCTTTTCTTCTATGTGGGCCTTCATTGCTATATATATACAAGTAAAACGTGACCAAAATAAGCTAATGGCCTGTTTGTTGAGTGACAAATCCTCAAGCAAGCCCTACAAAACCACTTCAGGTGTGTTTGATAGCATCGGTCCGAGCGCTATCTACGCCGTTTGAATTTTGAATATTTGAAATACTTTCAAGTGTTGACAAATTTGAAGGTTCAAATTTCCAAACAATCTTATTCGGAGATGTGCCATATTATAAGTATATAACCAAATTGTAGTTGTAGTGCTCAATAGGTCTAGAACTTCATAACCGAAGTTTAAAATATAGTAGCACAAATTCACAGTGCTCGTGAGGTCTCCTTTTTTTTTTTTTTAGAGAAAAGGGTTTCCCTCGCTTTTGCATTACAAAAGCACCACAGGTTTACAATATTTGCGTTTCACGCACAACCCGCATCGCAATGACTTATAGGTTCAAATCAAAAGGAGGACGAAGCTCATGCTTCGCAACACTAGTTCCAACATTTATCGCAAAAGACTGACACCAAAGCTTGACACTCTCTCCGCTAGACCCAGCCTCACCTGAACCTGTGTAGCCCGTGGCCCAAGGCTGAGCAACCAATGGACCCGACTCCGATGATGAGTTGCCCGTCAGCGACGTCCACTGGAGCTGAGGCAGTAAGCTTGCTCTGCTCTCCAGGAACTTCTCGAAGTCATCCAGTTGCACCCTTTCTTCTTTCCTTGTACAACGGCAGCCATCCCTTGATCATCTTTGCAACTCTCAGCACCAATCTCTCGTGAAGTACTCATGTTCGTCTCTCTGAGATACAATTCTAAACCGGCTCGAATTCCAAATCTCGTTTGCCTTTTGAGATCGAGCTCGAAAAGCTCCAGCAATCTCGGGCATCATTACCACCAAACATTGAATCTCTAAGATGCATAAAAATGCATTTTATTTTATTTTATTGACTAATTACATTTTGCAAGTCCCACGAGGCTAAACATTCACGCCTAAACACCGTATAGACTGAAATTATATAGTTAAGGTTATTTTATAAGGTAGATGAAATGTTAAAGGTCGTGAAGTAGCGAAGAAGAAGAAACGAAATCCATTTTTCGCCTGAAACTTAAGGGCAACGTGTGCTATGAAAACCAGCCTCTTGAGTAAACTATGAAAACCTGATAAGACCACGCAAATCTAATCTAATGGCTAGAGATGGAGGGGTTTAAGTGCTAAAATAACCCACCTTTAGAATGAAATGAGTTAGGGGTTTAAGTGTTAAAATAATCTCCCATCTCTAATTATCAGATTAGATTTGTATGGTCTTATGAAAGTTTTTATAGTTTGCAATCTTAACTAAACCGAGTGGCGAACCAACTAGGGACACGCGTTGCCGCCACGCACCTCCCTTCCAGCCTTCCTTCACTTCTCCCCTTCCCCGATCTCCGCCCCCTCGACTTGCCAAGGGTCGGCTTCGGCTCGGTGGGTCTCCAAGCTTTTCACGCCACCATTCTCCCCAGTTCCCACCCGCGCCTCAGCAATACAGCGTCGCCGAATCGCCGCGGCACCGACATCTCGCCCGACCAGGGGCGCGTCCTCCTCGACCGGCAACCCGTCCCCCGAGGCGCACGGGCAGCGGGAGCAGGAGACCCTCGCCTCCGCCGCCCTCTCCCTCCCGCTCCACCGCCGCCGCCAACGCGCTGCCTAATGCCCTCGCCCCGCCGCCCGCCTCGTTCCGTCTGTGCGGATCGCCGCCGCCGCCGCCGCACTTCCACGACATCCTCGCGGGGCTCGGCCCCGCCATCGCCTCCCAGTTCTTCGGCCACGGAGCCGGGGGGACGCCGGGTGGGTCCCGTTCCTCAGGGGGTTCAACCGCTGCTGCGCGCGCGTGCCGGCCTCCCGCTCGCTCGCGCTGCTCCTCCGCGTGTACGCCGCCGCCTGCGCCGTCGCGGGGGCGCCCTGCGGCGTCCTGCTCCAGCCGGACGACGAGTACGGGAAGGTCGTGGGGGACCTCGCGCCGGAGGAGATCGCCGGTGTTCCTCTGGATGTGCTGGGTCATGGCATGGAGCGCTTCGGCCTCGAGGGTGGCCGGCGACGGAGGGGAGAAGCCGGAGCCCGTCGCGGTGCTCCTTCCGGACGTGACGCACCTGGTGCTGTCGGTGCTCGTCTCGGTGGGCGCCGTCGCGGATGATGCGGCCGTTTGGGGCTGGGACATCTCCAGCGGTGGGAAGGGGGTGAAGGTCCAGGAGTTCACGTCGTGGGTGCTGTCCACGCCTGTCGGCCTTGGGAACTGCCTCTCGGGGTATGTGCGGGACAGATTCAGATCCCTGCTGCTGACTCTGTGGAGGTAACCAAATCATATTACAGAATTTGTAGATACTGTCAAACATTGGATGAATTCTGTCAGTAGAATTTGTGCCGTTAGATCATAGATCATACTTAAGTGTGGAGATGGGTTATCTATTGTTCTGTTTCTACTTGTTTTTTACTGACCATGACTTGGAGGCTAAGATTTTCCATTGTCATCCGTGACCTGTTATTTATAGTTTGAAAATTGTCTCCAGATTGTCCTGATTCTGCAAATTACCAGCAAAATCTGTAATTTTATAGCATGGACCTTTTTTTTGTACTTGACAGTTCAGAATTAGCTCTGAAGAATTCTGGTAGAAGTTGTCCACCCACAGATTGTACAATATAATGATGGTCGATTTATAACTAGGTCCACTACTGAGGGGGTCGGGGTTTATGTCATTCTTTAACATACAAAGAAATGTTGCTCTGGAAACATTGCCTGCAAGTTTTGAGAAAAGGGTTTCGATTGTTCTGTTTCTACATCTTTTTTTACTGACCGTGACTCGAGGCTAAGATTTTCTACAGTTATGCATGATCTGATATAGTTTGAAAAAGGTCTCCAGATTGTCTTGATTCTGCAAACCATCAGCAAATTCTGTAATGTTATAGCTTGAACCATTTTTTTTTGGGGGGGGGGGGGGTGTGCGCTTGATGGTTCAGCAGTAACTATAAAGGATTTTGGTACAAGTTGTCCAGCCACATATTCTACAATATAATGATGGTCGAGTTATAACTACGTCGACTACTGGGAGGGTCGGGTTTACGTCTCCCTTTATCATATTGTTGCTCTTGAAACATTACCTGTACTAGGTTTGAGCAGCATGCAATTGTTTATGACATTCTCTCTTCTAGAAAAGTAGAGCTTTACTTATTTTTCCTTTTTAAAGGAACCATGCCTATGATTAACTTTAACTGAACCTTTCTGTTTTGTTATCTCATGAACTAACTAGAGTACTTACTCATCACAAGCAGGAGAGCTCTGTTTCAACTGTTAACACAACCTTTGATACTTCTGATGTTTATCTGCTAACACGGGGGAGAGCATGGGCAATCGCTCTCAGCGTAAGAAACAAGTTGAGTGAAAAGCTGTTGTCGGCTTCTGTAATTGGAATGGATACAGAAGACCTTCTTTATAGGTAACTTGGTGTGCTGATGATATTTATTCTTGTGATTATATCTGTAAGGTAGTTTTCATACAACATCGCAGTTTTTAGTTGACATGAGTATAGTGCAAGTTTTTTTTCCTAATCTGAAAGAATTTATATATATAGTATCTCATTGTTAGTTCTCCTAAGGATCTAGTAAGAATTAACATTGATAAAATGTTTGTGTGTAGGTCATCTGTTCATGGAAAAGGACTCAGCCGGTTCTGGTCTTGTGTTGAGGGGTACAAAGGGCCAATGCTGATTCTACTTTCGGCATTCTCTAAGAGTGGTGGTGACAATGTTGATTCTGATCGAAGATGGGTGATTGGTGTATTGACCGAGAAGGGATTTGAGAGCAAAGATACCTTTTATGGTAGCTCTGGGTTCCTTTGTGCCGCACATCCAATATTCCGCATGCTACCACCATCTGGTATGACTTTTTATTGACAACAACTTTGTCCGACCTGACAGTAGCTTACTATACCTCTAACCTAGCAGGTAAGGAGAAGAACTTCATATATTGCCACCTACGTCCTCAGATAAGAGCTTATGAAGCAAATCCCAAGCCTGTTGGCTTAGCATTTGGTGGAACACTTGGGAATGAGAGGATCTTTCTTGATGAAGACTTCTCGAGAGTTTTAGTTCGACACCATGCTGTTGATAAAACTTATCAACATGGTTCTCTCATCCCCAATCAGGTTAAATTCTGATTTACTTGTGTTCATGGAAGACAGTATCTGATTGCTCTATGCACTATTCCACCTTATTTGCTTGCAATCTTAGATTCAGGCTTTGCTGAAGATATTTAGTTAGCAATTTTCCTCCCTGTTTGGCTTCAAATATGTTTTTATCTATCCCAAAAGTTGCATACAGATGTGGATTTGAAATGCCACTGCATTTTCAGCGTATAGAATAGTGGGATTGACCACTCCCATTTAAGTATTGCTTCTACATTCTCCCAAAGAACATTCCACACTTCATAACTCACCCTATTTGTGATGAGCACAAATAAGACACACTTAGTTACCATGTTACCATGTTTATGTGCTGAAATAGATTCTGAATGTTTCATTTTTGTAGGATTACTATCTATGCAACCAAATGTAGATTGTGATTTTTATTCTCTCTCTCTCTCTCTCTCTTTTTGTAATGCAAGGTTATTTACCTGTTGAGGCTTCAGTGCTTGATGTTGAAGTATGGGGACTGGGTGGAGAAGCAACAAAAAGACAGCAGAATATGTACAAGAAGAGGGAGGACATTTTCTCAGAGCAGCGAAGAAAGGTGCTACTAAGAGCAAACTTAAACCATTATCTATGTACATCATTATTGAAATGTGCAAGTATGCTAACACTATTTCCATTTTCTCTTTCAGGTTGATCTAAAAACTTTTGCTAGCTGGGAAGACTCTCCAGAGAAAATGATGATGGATATGATGTCTGATCCAAACACTGTTCGACGAGAAGATCGGTGATTTTGGTTTACACCTGGAGATGTACAGATCACTACAGAGTTCGTTGCACATATTTGCTTGCCCATTTTGGCTGGGTCAGAGGCTATTTAGGTTGAAGAACTCAAAAGAGAATTGTACAGAACATAGTTTCCAGTAATAAAATTGAGATTTTCTGCCTTTCTGCTATATTGTCTGTTTCATGGGAACGCAACCAATTATCTGAAACGTAAGGTTGCTGACATGTCATCTTATTGTTGAATACATGTTGATATATATTGTACTTTTACGGTTCACTCCAGAATAATGGACAGGTTCATGCTGATGTTGTATGGCACAATGACTGCCACATACTCTGCTGTACTGGTTATTGTTGAATGAACTGATGAAACAGTGCTGGATTTTCTCCTTTGGAGCTTTTATTGTGTTTGGTATTCGGTATATATAAATATAAAACTATAGATCGCTGAAGATAAGGGTTCCACACAGAATGACACGGAGTAAATACATTCAAGGGTAAGGGGTTAAAGTCATCATCACCGTATTCTGAATTTGGTTTTGCAAAGCTCTGGAACATTAAACACGGATACGCAAATCCATCTACGTATGACTTGGTACGCGTGCACGTCTGCGCGCCCGGCGCGACAGAGAATCCGATCGTCGCTGGATTTGCCCATCCCAAGGCCTTTGGCCATGATTGGTACACGGAACTCAAACACGGATACGCATGCATGCATGCATGCATACGGCCCGGGTGACAGGACAGTACTAGTAGTAGCAATTAGGGCTTCCCCAACGCTCCATGCTGGCGTACTACCTCAAGCTCCACGTCCGTGTACTGTAGCCGAATCAGAAAAGGTGGTGGTTCCGCAGACCTCCAGAGCCTCTTGCAGAGGAGACGGTAGTCTCATCTGACGAAAAGGGCAGGCAGCTATCGGAGCGAGCGTTGCAAGAATAGGGCAGCGCTGCTCTGATGAAAATACAGACTAAAACTGGAGCAGATGACCGAAAAAAAGAGCGTCATGGTCCTGAAAAGTGCAGACTACAGATCACGCAGGACGATGTGAAAAATAGTGGCTCTATCTGCTGCTGTCTTAGGTGGAGGCAAATTTTTTCATGGGGCAGTTCACGCGTACTGCCGGCGATGGGGGTGCCCTAAAAGTAGGACGCCGGCCGGGGGATCTGTTCATGTCGCAGACTTTGGTGCGACCACGGGGTCAAGGATTTGTCCGGTCCGGTTGCATCGGGTGGATCCATCACATGCCATCGATCAGTCCGAAATTCTTTCTTCTCTGCGGGCATCGTCCAGCCGTCGATCCTGTTCCTGTCCATCGATCTCGGCGACAGCCAACTTGAATCCAGCAGCATGCCCTCTCTCTTTTTTTTCAGCTGCATCGTCGTCCATACCGTGTGGATCGGAAGATTTGAGGTTCGGCAACGTATACATCTATGGTAGCCGCAACCGGCCGGCCGATCGATTTGTGTTGCCCTTGATTTTTGGTCTACTAGCTGGTCGCCATCCGTCTTTCGATTTGTGCTTCTGGCCGGTGAATCTTTTCTTCAGATTACGCAGCACGCTGATAAGGAGAGAGACCTGTACTACTACTACTAGTAGTAGATACAGCTACCTCTATCACAGGCTAGCTAGTAGCGGCAGACGGCCGGCAATACAGGAAATGATACGACGTGTAGAGTGAGAGACGATGGAGTTTTCGCTAAACAAATCCCGATTGGTTACGGTTTTCAGTGTAGCCTCGGGAAGGCACGCACGCCGGCCCCGTCTCGTCTTCGTTCCATGATCTCCCTTCGGCCGCCATGATTGGCGCTCTGAACCAGTGCAAAATCCAACTCCTACAGTACGGTCTAGTACGTCTACGCTAGCTACGCGAGGTTACCATAACTCGATTTGACGGGTGGTTTTCTCTGCCGAATACCGATGCTGCGCTGCCTGTCGATCCATTCAATCGCCGCACGCCCAATTCTCCGTGCACCATTCAGGCACAAGGGTCCGGTCGGCCGGCCCTGAAAGAAAAGGGGCTAGCTGATGGGGAATTTGGGGGCGTGCTCACGTGGAAGATGGAATCCACACAGACAATTGCGTGTCATGCTGTGTTGAGGAGCACTGTACGTACTACTGTCTTTTTAGTTTTTACTCTCAGTTGTGTCTGTTATAGAGGGATTCAGATACTGTTATTATCTGCGTTTCTTAGTTGGTGTGTTGTTTTGCGTCATAGGTCTTGTCTAGATGACTTTAAAGTTCTAAGTTTTTTTGCTTTTTCTTTGTCATATCAATCTTTAGCCGCTTGCACGAAGTATTAAATGTTTATACAGTTTGGTTGTAAATCATGAGACAAATCTTTTAAACCTAGTTAGTCTATGATTGTACAATAATTATTAAATACAAACGAAAGTGCTATAGTATTAAAATTAAAAAATACTAACATCTAAACAAGGCCATACTCTATGTATTTCATGTTGAATCTCATGGGAATCTAATGTCTTTCTTTATTTCATCCATTCATGCGGAGGACTTAGCAGTGTTGCTACTCTAGCATACCACAAACAAAGGTTGCAAATAAATCATCTAGTGAATATATATAGAGTTTGTTAAATTATCAGAAACCCGAAGTACGTCTTGCGTTGATAGCATATGTTCACTAATCAGTTCTAATCTTCTAATGGTCAAGGGCCCTCAGTGATATTAATCCTTCAATCTCAAAATATAAATTGACCTTTAGAATTATCATATGCCAAACATTTGACCAAACTTATATATATGCAGAAAGAACCGCCGATATTTATGACATAGAAATCAATATCATTATACATGATGAGATACATGCATACTTACAGTATTTTCTGTCATATGCTAGTAGCACGTTAGTATTCTTTTATGAGTTCAAACAACTTGACTTAAATTATAACTTTAGATGTTACTAGTTACTGTGTATTTTTGGAGGAGATAGTATGTAAAATTTCTGCTATGGCTGCTAGCCATAAATTGGTCCATTCAATTCGGAGCTACTACTAACTACTAGCAAGAGTTCTTTCTTTCAACAAGCTGGGGGACCTGGGGTTGCTCGAGGCATCATTTGTTTCCCTGACAGACACCTGCAGCACTAAACCCCCAGCAACCCAGAATAGAAACTTCTCTTAACTATGCCTCTTTCCTCTCCTCCTCTCTCACTCATGGTATAGGTGGAGAGTGGTACCCTTCAACTTCAGTTAACTGCCTGCAGCTCGACTTCTTGTACTGATAGTGATAGCAACTGCTCTCCGTGTCTCCCACTCAAGTTACTCATTCCTCTCCCTGAGTGTTGCGGCTGTTGCAACTAGCAGTCCAGCACATTCTCTGTGTGCTGTGGCCGGCCACAGGGATGCTCTCCGGCCAGTCTCCACTAGTGTCCTCTCCGCTTTCCTTATCACCATTACTGTAGTACACATAAGAAGAAGCACTTGATGGCCTAACTTAAGTTAGACATGCCTGCATGGTGTAGTATTCATTCTCTCTCATAGCTAGCTGCGGCTGGGCAGACCTATGGAACAGGCCCTCTAATAGGAAGGACCTTAGGTTCCGTAGGTGCAGATAGGGTCCGGGAAGAAAGGGCAGGTGAGGAAAGAGAGAGATCGAGAGACCTCGTTTAGTTTCTAAATTCACCCTCAAATTCCCTATTATATTAAAATATCAGCACATATATAAAATACTAAATATAGATAAAATTAAAAATTAATTATATAATTTTATTGTATTTTATAAGACAAATATTTTAACCTTAATTAATTAAAATTTAAATAATTTTTATTAAATATAAATAAAATACTATAGTATTTATTTATTGAGCACCGTAGCAGTCACCGATTCGGTGAACTGGGCAGAGACAAGTTTCAACAGAGCAATCATGATCATCTTTTCAGTCCCTTGGCTGGAGAAGGAGGAGAAGGATAGCTAGGAGCTAGGAGATCAAAGTAGCATCACTGATTCTGTGGGAAGATACACAAGCCGCCTGCCTGCATGTGTTCTGTCTGGGAACTGGCAAGCACAGTGACCTGCAATACATCTGTCTCCTCCCAAACCCCTCTGCCACAAAAAGGAATATGGCACCATACATGTATTACTACTACTAGCACTCTAGTACTCCATCCTACTGAATATGTAATTCTTATTTTCTGAGAAGCTAATTTTTTAAATTTTTGGTAATTATATATTAAAATGTATAAATATTTATGCTAAGTAATTATTATTATCAGAAAGATCTTTAACTCTAGTTTCTAATAAATTTATTTTGAGACTTAAATATTAATATTTTTACTATAAACTTGGTCAAATTTAACGAAGCTTCATCGGCATGTTTCTCAGAATTGCATTATCAATAAGACGGAGGGAGTATATGCTTTGTTACAAACACACACGAAAAAATGCATTGCATACTGCTTCAAAAATATCATTGTGCATAGAAATACTCTGAGAGAACGTATATCTTATTTTGATTGGAATCTATTATCTCCGTCCCAAAAATAGTATAATTTTAGATTAAATCAAAATCAAACTATCTTAAATTTAACTAACAAAAATAGTAGCACACACTTTTGACTCTAAATATATATAGATATACTATAAATATATATTGCATCACGAATCCGCTGAAAATCCTACCAGCTTGCATGCTCTCATTGAAGTGGTAGAATTAATGAGGTGTTTCCCATTGTACAGACGTTTCCATGCCCCAATTTTCGTTTTAGGAGAAGTCAAGCATATTTAATTTTAACTAAATATATATAAAACATATTAATATTTAGTATTATTAGATAGATTGTTAAATTTATTTTCATAATAAATTTATTTAAAGATATAAATATTATTAATAATGTTTTACAAAATTTTTAAACTTAAGAAAGGTGAATGTCACGTGAATTATAGCGATAAATATTGGCGCGAGAGAGTGGGAGTAGAGGTGATCTCGTGATCAGCGCAAGGATGAAGTGAGACTACACTACTACTGCCTAGTACTCAAACTGTGGTACTAGGGAGCACTGTGTGAAGGCGGCTCATGCTGGCTACTACTGTACGGAGTACTTGACTAGGGCAGCTTGGCAGGGCAACGTTTATCATTGGAGATTTGGGGGCCCTCCAAGTTTCCTGTTTGTTGAGCAAGAAAACTACGTCCCGCATTGAAGGCCCCTTTTGGTTTTGAGAAAAAAAATGCAAAAGGAAAAATGTATGATCCCATTTCTATAAATTGAGTTATAGAAGCATTATTTTGTTTCTTTTAATTTCTGTTTTTCTTGTTTTCTATGCCACTCAAACATCATGTTTCTTGTGTGTTTTCTGGTCCAAACACAAAAATCTATCCTGCTTACAAAATTCTTGCGTTTTCTATTCCACTACTTTGCATATGTGTGCATCATATCTTATTTATTGCTTCATTTTCCAATTCTGCATTGCAAAGGGGCCCGGCATGCAGGTTCAAACGCCCGGTTCCAAAATACGGAGTATATCAACTCATGGTCTGAAGACCTACAAACGCCTATCAGAAAGACATGTTCATAATCTCATGGAGAGAAACGATGAACAGTAAGAGATTAGCACTTGGAATTGATGTACACACAAAAAAACTCTAAAAACCGCACAAATATCCTACTTGTTGGATTCTACTTAGCTCAATTTGGTTATCAACGTATGCCCTTTGTTTTTAGGTGAAGAAACTTATTCCCTCTGTTTTAAATTATAGTTCGTTTTGACTTTTTTGGTGCATATATTTTGCTATGTACCTAGATAAATAATATGTCTAGATATATAATAAAATACATGCATTAAAAAAGTCAAAGTGAACTATAATTTAGAAGGAGTACGAATCTAGCTAAAAACATATAACAACCATAAAATATCTAAGGGTGGGATGGCAAACAATCATTTTTAAGGGCCATATATTTACATATACTGGGTACTATTTAACTTTTTTAGGGAATACTATTTAACCTTTGAAGCGTCATTATTTACTTTTTTCAAGCGTCTTGCCATATACGCTCGGGTAACACATTTCTTTATAACTTGATTCAAATTTATACTAACTGCACTTTTTTATGGGAAGCGAGAGAGTACTAAATTAGAGCTGCATGCATGTATTTCCACACGTACGGTTGCACAGAATTCCTAGAGCTGTGTCCTGGATTGGGTGTCGGGATCGTATGCCACAGGCCAGAGGCCACAGCGTAGACCGGTACTGGTAGACTGAGGCAGTGAGCCACAGTACGTACGCACGCTTGAAAAAGTGCCGCGGTTAGTTCAATGCCCCGCGAATATTATGCATTTATTATATGCCGGACGCAGGCTACCGCACGTACCTAGCTACGACTTTACCAGTTCACCTGCCCATGAAGCAATCATGGCATCAACGACCGCCGGAAATCAGGACTTTTGCCGAGTCTATATTATTTATCGAGTGCTAAATCTCATAACTTGTTTAGATTTTAGATTTTATCTCTAAATTTTACTATATAAAAGAAAATTTCTCATCACATTAAAATACCGGCACATATATGAAATACTAAATATAGATAAAATAAAAAACTAATTACATAGTTTTATTGTATTTTACGAGACGAATATTTTAAATCTAATTAATCAATATTTGGACAATTAATACCAAATAAAAACAAAATTGCTACAGTGTTTAACAGAATTTACTATGCAAATTTGGTGCACCAACTTTGGTATCTAAACAAGGCCTCAGTAAAAAAAAGTCTTTACCGAGTGTCAGACTTGACACTCGGCAAAAAGATTTTAAAAAATATATTTTAAGGCATTAAAGTAACTTAAATGAAAAGATTTTCTAATACAAACTTTCATAACTTCTTAAAATCTATAAAGTTTATATTGATCATTTCTTTATTTGACAAATTGATAGTAAAGTTGTTTATAAATTCTATATCTCTCTATAAAGTTTTATGAAAACTATTAGAAAGGATATATGAGAATTGTGAATTATGTAAGAACGACCATGTCGGATGAACAAATGATCAAACAACCAAAATCTTGAGAAGTTATGAAATACTGCAGTTGAAAACATTTTATTTGAGTTCACCTTTGCCATGTTAAACTACGTTTGAATTTTAAAAATTCAAAATACGAATTTTTTAAATAACCTCGGATGGAAAAATACCCAAAATAAGGTCTGTAGATCTCGAAAAGTTATGAAAGGTTGTAGTTAACAACTTTTCCATTTGAGTTCATCTTGCCATGCTAAACCTAGTTTGAATTTCTCAAATTTGAAATTTGAATTTCTCAAATTTGAAATTTGAATTTCTCAAATTTAATATTCAAATTTTGTAAACGACATCAGATGGAAAAACTTTCTAAACGAAAAGTGTAGATCTCAAAAAGTTATGAAACCTTGTAATTGACAACTTTTTGATTTAAATTTATTTAGGGCATCAAAAAAGCAATTTACACTTGGTTTGATATAATATGTAGGGAACTAAAACTACTTATAGACACATAGGATGGTGTAGTGCAGTGGTTAAGGCAGAAATCTCACGAGAGATTGGTCATGAGTTCGAAACTCTTTTGACACAAAGTGTGCAAAAATTTTAGAAAAAAGACCATGGCTAGGGTCGCTTTGCCGAGTGCTGGCACTCAGCAAAGAACCCATCTCCGATAGCGACGGGTCATATAAAAGCTACGTATTGTACTGTACGTAGTAGTATATATACTGTGTAGGAGTATATACCTGACCTCCAAACGATATACTTGCATTTCGTATTTGAGTAGGAGCATCGGCTCTTGAGTAAGTGTTGGAACACCATAATTACAAAGAGTTATGTAGAGCAACACGTGATCGGACCATGTACGTACTCAGGGTATCCAACGAAATCCCTCTCAAAAGAGTATGCAACTAACTCTTGAGTAAATGTTGGAACATCACAATTACAAGTAAGGCCTCGTTTAGTTGCTGAAATTTCTAGTCTGAAAAATACTGTAGCATTTTGTTTGTATTTAATAAATATTTTTTTAATTATTGTCTAACTAGGATCAAAAGATTCGTCTTGTAATTTACAACTAATCTATGTAATTAGTTATTTATTTTATCAATATTTAATATTTCATGCATACGACACAGTATCTGATGTGATGAAGAGAGAATAAAATTTCTAGCCTTTTCAAGGCAACTAAACGAGGCCTAATTTAAGGCCTTGTTTAGATTGCGAAAAAATTTCAACCTGATAAATAGTAACTCTTTTGTCTTATTTGATAAATATTGTTCAATCGTGGACCAACTAGGCTTAAAAGATTCATCTCGTGATTTCAAACTAAACTATGTAATTAGTTATTTTTTTACCTATATTTAATGCTCCATGTATAGTCCAAAAATTAATGTGACGGAGAGAGAGTAAAAAAATTTGACAATCTAAATAAGGCCTAAACTTTCCAAATAAATCTAAATATTGCATCACTACTCGAGATCATTTCTGTCGCAGAGGCAGGCAAAAAATTTCCATTCAAATTTGTCAAAACTGGTGATCAGAGTCAGAGGAAGCAGACCCGGCCACATGTTGTCTCACATCTGATTCCTCTCCTCACACAACGCATACGGTTTGCCCTTTGTCGCCGGCCGGTTGCCCCCAAACCCAGCTTCCATGTATGAACACGTCTCGAACTTCTTCCTTTTCAAACACGAGATCGCAGATTCACGAGAGAGAAAGAGAGAGCAATGAGCATTGAACAATGGAGCTGCAAGTACAATGATGCACTAGCTAGTGTATGCAGCAGTGCTATACGGCATGGTTGCATGGTAGCCTTTGCAGTTTGTACCAGCAGCTGGAAGTGCAGTTGCCACAAGGGGAGCCACCCTACTCTCCATGCTCACATGCTTCTCTCTCTCTCTCCAAAATGGCCAATACAAGAGCCCTCGTGTGTCAACTTCACTCGTCTCTCTCCAAAAGATATGGTATCCCCATGATCCTCCCCTCCCGGCCCCAACCTATATCTCACCATGCACCTAGCACGCAGCTACGCTCTCTCCCTCTCTGCATGCTAGTAGCTCCTAGCCTTTAGCCTCTAGCTGCTATGCTATGCACCTATGCAGCCCCTCCATATAAACCCCTCCTCATGCCTCTTCTTTTGCCAAGGCAAGGCCAAAGGCAAAAACCCTTCCTCCTCCTTGCCACACACAGATCGGAGAGATCACAGGAGCTCCCAAAGGCAAACCCTCCTCTCCTTGCCAAAGATCGGAGAGATCACAGGAGCTCAGGAAAGGCCGGAGAGATCGGGGGCATGGCGGCCAATGTAGGCGGGGGCAGGAGTGCGTGCGGCGGCGGCGGCGGTGGAGCGGGAGGAGGCACTGCTGCTGGCAGCGGCAGCGTGGCGGTGTGCCGCCCCAGCGGCGCGAGGTGGACGCCGACGCCGGAGCAGATCAGGATACTCAAGGAGCTCTACTACGGCTGCGGCATCCGGTCGCCCAACTCGGAGCAGATCCAGCGCATCACCGCCAGGCTGCGCAAGTACGGCAAGATCGAGGGCAAGAACGTCTTCTACTGGTTCCAGAACCACAAGGCCCGCGAGCGCCAGAAGCGCCGCCTCACCAACCTCGACGTCAACGTGCCCGCCGCCGGCGCCGCCGACGCCAGCACCCACCTCGGCGTCCTCTCGCTGTCGTCGCCTTCAGGTACTAGTCTAGCACTACGCGGGCACGCGTTAGTATGCGATTCGTTCGATCGCCCGTATGAAAATTTGTGATTGCAATTGCAAACTGACCGATGCGTGGGCATCATCAGGCGCGGCGCCTCCCTCACCCAACCTCGGCTTCTACGCCGGCAATGGCGGCGCTGGCTCAACGACCGTGCTGATGGACACGAGTTCCGATTGGGTTGGCAGCGCTGCCATGGCCACAGAGACATGCTTCCTGCAGGTACGTTCTTGGATCGCACGCAGTTTCACACCTACAACAAGTCCACACGTTCCATTGTTAATTAACTGCAGTGCGTGCGCGCAGGACTACATGGGCGTGACGGGCACGGGCAGCGCGGGTGCCGCCGCGTCGCCGTGGGCATGCTTCTCGTCGTCGGACACGAGGGCGGCGGCCGCGGCGTGGGCACCGACGGTGACGCGGGCGCCCGAGACGCTCCCTCTCTTCCCGACCGGCGGCGACGACGACAGCCAGCCCCGGCGCCCGCGGCACGGAGTCCCAGTTCCAGCAGCAGGCGAGGCCATCCGGGGTGGCAGCAGCAGCAGGTACCTGCCGTTCTGGGGTGCCGCGCCCGCAACTGCCAGTGCCACTGCCAGTGGTGCCACTTCCGTTGGGATCCAGCACCAGCACCAGCTGCTGCAGATGCAACACCAGCACCAGCTGCTGCAGATGCAACACCAGCACCAGCTGCTGCAGATGCAAGACTACTACAGCTTTTACAGCAACACCACCCAGCTGCCCGGCACCGTCAGCCAAGATGCGTCAGCAGCATCCCTGGAGCTCAGCCTCAGCTCCTGGTGCGCCCATTACCCTGCAGGGACCATGTGAGAGCAATGCAGGCTGCCACTGCTCGCTCTTCACTTCACAGGAACAAGGAACAATGTGTCTGCTGTGAGTTTATGTCTCTGAATTCTCATCAGGAGTAGTAGTGGCCATAGTGTTGCTGTCATTGTCCTAGTTTAGTATCTACTGAAGCATCAGGCATTAGGAGTATGTAGAAGCATGTCTGAAGAAAGGCAATAGTGTTTGGAGATCTCTAGTACTATTTGGTAGAGAATTTGCAGCTGCAGCTGCACAGGCATTAACATGCATCTTGTTGCCGGCTGGGCTTTAGCTACTGCATGCGGTGGTCCGTGGTCCACTCCGTATGTGTGTGTTTTGTGTGTGTGGTGGTAGCAGCAACCAGCAGTCCAGTATAACAGTGTGGACTGGTGAAGTGAATTCTAGTGCACTGGTGGTGGTTGTAAAAATGTGCTTGCATTGGCGGCTAGTTTGGGCAGGGGAACAGTTGTGTCAAACTTGTCCCTCCCTTTTGTGACTTCCAGAAAAAGGAATGAGGTCCCTCTGCATGTCTGCTTTTCTATGCTCACCTCGCCTGTTGTCTGTTGAAACTGAGTCTTCTCTCAGATGCAGGAAGTGATGTCTCTACCACTGCTAGTTTTCTCAGTTCAGCCTTTCAGGGTTTCAGGGCTGGGACCGGTTTTAGTTGGGCTTGTAGGCTAGTCTTCCATGATTCTAGTGTACTTCGATTCACATTTGCTTTTGCTCCCCTCGTATCTTTGAAATGATCATGTTTGGTTATATATAAGGGCATGTCTGGTTTTGGTTTCTTTCCGCCTTGACCATGCAAAACATGTCCATGCATCCGCTGCCATGCATTTTATTGGATTACAGAATGTCATATATAGAGTACTTGATAATGTATGAACGAAAGTAGGCCATACGGTTAGATTATGGATTTCTCACACCGGAAGAAGTCACTGGGGCCTTGTAGATGCCTTCAAAGTTTCAAGTTTTTCGCTCTTTCTCCACCGTATCAATCTTTAGCCGTTTGCATGAAATATTAAATATAGATAAAAAATAACGAATTGCACAGTTTGATTGTAAATCATGAGACGAATCTTTTAAGCCTAGTTAGTCCATAATTAGACAATAATTATCATATACAAATAAAAGTGCTATAGTGCTCCGGATTGCAACAACTTGCAATCTAACCAAGGCCCTTACAAAATTTCTCACTCGGACAGACGTATATAGAGAAGAGTTATCCTTGCCTAGTCACTGAATAAATGTACAATATATTCTTTCTCCTAGCCTAGCCACTGACTTAAGATATTTTTAGCCTTTTTTTTTCATATTTAGTCCACATATATACAACATGACATATTGAAACTAGCATCGCAAACTAGCATATTGGACGTACGAGAGTACTAGAATAAACAAATATGAACTTTAACAGAAATTTCAAAAGCGATATACCCTATAAGGTCCTCCACACAGTGTGTTCTCCGAGTGATATCCACAAGAGAGATAGAAGAACATGGCATCACTCGACACGGCGATGCCCATTAGAAATGTATTTTGTTGCTTCTCTTGAGTTCGGTCAAGAGAGAACAAGTAGGGTGGAAAAGGAGAACATTGACCTTACTTTATTTTACGTTGGTCCCAGCTAGCGCAGATGGCTTCGGTGCGTTTTGAACACTTCAGTAATTCAAGATTCGGCGCTCATTATTTGAAATGGGCTATAGTTTTTCTAAACCAGCTTGTGTCAATGTAATTGATCTTAGTTGACGAAGTGGAACAACTTAACACGTGTGGGGTAGCGAAACAATCCATGCAGCCGCAGTCGCGAGTCGTTGGGATGGGACCTAGTTAACCCGTGTAGACTATCGTAGGGATTTCTTTCTGAACTTAAGGCAATTCTCATCATATCTACATACGCGCTGTGTACTCTTTCTATGAGGTAGGTCGATTTATATTATGGAGTTAACAACGATACCTCCTTGTGAATTAGCAATATGGAAATAATAATTAATGATTCATCTTCTACCTTCTTTTTTTTTTTGATACTCATCTTCTACCTTCACTTCACTCATGAGTTTTAACTGTTTATATGCATCGTAATAATCATAGTCGCTTGTGGGCCTTAAACATCATGGCCCCATAATCGTTTGTGGGCCTGAAACATTATGGCCCACAAGAGAACTAGAGAATACACAAGCTGATATACTTCAACAGTAAAAATTCAAGGGATTCGGCAACTGTGACAACAAGGTAAGGAGCTTCACGGGCAAGGGATTCGGCAGGCATAGACCCATAGTCCGGGAGATCAGTGATAGGAGGAGGAGTTTCATAAGAGCAGAGTTTGTTTTTTGAAGGGCAAAGATCAAATGTGTAGTTTCTGGAGCCTCCTGATGGAGTATGTAATTCTTATTAAATAAAATCAAAGCTCTCCTAAAAAAAAGGTAAAAATTGCATATATTAACGCCTATCACAGGTAGAGAACGGAGTAACTGACATACAGTAATGATTTGTTGTTGTCCTTCTTGTAATATCTCGTTTTTTTCTTTATTTTCCCTACATCTACAAAAGCTACCAGTCCTCGAGAAAAAAAAAAACAAGCCACAGTGACATAGTCAAATGTTCCCATGGAAGTACTCTACACGGGTTAATTATTCATGGAAATGACCACACTACTTGCTCCCTATGCTCCATGTATAATCCATATCCTTCCAGTCAACTGACATAGTCAAGTTTTCGAACTTTCGATCACTTTTCTGAATTGACAACACTACTTGCTCGAGAAAAGGATGATGTTCGTGATGCTTGGCACCAGCTTTGCCCCTATGTTTAGCTAAAAAATCACGAGCTGGGGTTACGATTTCCTGCTAAGACCATGGAAGAAGCGGTGCTTTCTTCTTCTTGAGTGCTTCCGATGTACTCTGGACATGATGTGGGGCGAGAAACAGACCTACATGAGCAGAGGCAGAGATGTGAAATTTTCTTTTGAGAGGGTGGGAGGAGCCTTGTTATAAGTACCAAAAGTTTATAGCAAAATATTAAAAGTGGGGACTAAAATGTCCACAACAACCTAGAAAGTACACATAAAACTAAGGACAAAACACTACAGAAACAGACGCAATTGTTAAAGGGCGAACAAAACTGGTTGATGCTTCTAAGTGGTTGCTCTTGTTTTCAGGAGCTACCTTATTTGGTCTTCCAGAAATGAACATGTATATTTTCCGTAAAATAATCTAAGAAGAAATTATGTATTTCTTTAAAAAGAACTACCTTAGAGTTGTTCCGAACACCATAAGCAGAAAGTGCTGAATTGTCATCTATCAGTTTCTCATTGTGATGTGTCAAGCAGTAGTTATCCCAGACATGCTTCCTGGATGAAACAAATGAAGGTCCAAGAATTAATAGAACATGCAGTGCAAAACTCAGAATTGTCATTACTATTCAGTATTTCAGTGCACACCAACACACAAAAGATTCCACAGCACAGTAGCTCTCCTGATTAGAAAAAAATGTAGTTCACAAAGCATAACTGGACTTCAGAAATCGGAACTGCCAATCTCACAATATTACATTTATATTAAGGACACGATTGGTTGGAAATTGCACCTTCAGTGAGGATCCTGCTCTAGCTTTTACATGGATGGTACTATCATTCTTTAGCCTACTTAACATCATAAAGGTAGAACCAACAATGAGTTTTACTTCCTCTTAGTGAATCGTATATATGGCCATATGGGCTTAAACATACTTGTGAAAGCACACAGACATACTATGGGATGTTGATCTTTTAGCAGCATTTTTGCACAAATAAACTAGTTTGACCCGCTCAGAACTTATAGTTCGCCAAAAAAGCACACAATCCGGATAGGCTTACTCCAACAAACAGGCACCACACTTTATGCTGAAAACTAGCAGCACTAAATACTAAATCCAGTTTTTAGAAACCCTTTCAACTGACGACTACCACCCATATTATTAGGTAAGACAGTAAGAGTGCTATGGAAAGTGGCAACCATGGAAATGGGATCACACTTTATCACTTTGGAAGGCCCCGGGAAATGGTTGAAGGAAAGCTGCAGGAGGGTAGGAGCCAAGGATGAAGGATATCATGTATTTGGGTAGTAGATAGTCTGACAGTGTAGAAAGTAACGGGTCATGTGGTTCTGAACAACTGAGAAGCCAAAATTAGGTCAGCAACTTCTTTATGTACACAGCAAAATGAGCTAAAAAAAAACAATCATGGAAAAATATATTTACTTAAGTTCGAACTGAAAAAGAAATCATGAGATAAACTACAAAAGGTTTGCCTGTCCATATGTATACACATTCAACTTTGAAGCCTAAACAGGTACACCTCGGGTGCAAAATGAAACTAAATCAACATAAACTTCAGCTTTTGTGCTTCTTAATGTCTCTGCTCAGCCATCAGTATATACCTTACAGGACATACATGTGCAGTAGTATAAGATTGCTCAAGTGTTCAGTGTATGAGATATATGGAATAATAAAGATCCACTGGTAGCATGCCAAGAACATTCATCAGAAACTAAATTAGGACAACCCAGCTTAGATGCCAAGGTAACAAGCATAACAAAGAGTAATGCACAGTACTGATAACCATTTAGAAGCATGCAATTGTCCACAGGAAATGTTGACCTTTTTCAAGAGTAAACAGGAATGGTTGTTTCCTTACCATGAGATATGACGATGCCCCATCTGCTCTTGTTCAATTTCATTTATCTTCTTCCTGATAGCCAGCTTCAGATCCTTGACAGTGGCAGAATTCAACACCGCCACCTCTTTCACAGGAATAAAAGAAGTTGAATTAAAAATGTAGAGCAGCATACAAGGACTACAGCATATACTGAATACTGAATGGTAATTTGATGAAAAGGGGAACAAAAATGTGAGGTCTGAACTCTGAAGGAGATCGATGTGTACCGAAGGAGGTGTTGTCCAACTTGACAACGGTCAGCCTCATGGCGCTGCCGAGCTCGAGGTTTATCAGCGTGTCGACGTCGGCGAGGGAGGGCTTCCTGGGGACATCCGCGAGTATGGGGTCGTCGAGGAGCGCGGCGAGCATGGACTGAAGCCTCGCCTGCTTGGCCTCTTTGCTCTGGTAAGCAGCCACCTCCTCCGGCTTCCCGGAACCCGAATCCATCGCTCCCGCCGCCGTTGCGAACGATTCCCTTTAGGTCACAGAGCGGAGCTCCCCGGCGGAAGTCGCCCCGTACGCGTCCACAACGGCGGCGACGGCGAGCTCGGCAGGGACGCTGAGATTTTTGTTACCGACATCTAGGCCCCAGTATCATTCTGAGACCGACTTGTGGGCCCTAGTATCAGTGTCCCAACGCTCGCGTAGTTGACAGCCGTCCGATTGGAATGAGTCCCGGTATTGGACGGCATCTTTCTATAAGCTTCTAGCAGCATCGGTCACCGCCGCGGAGGCCCAAATATATCTCGCCGCGGCCGTTAGCCCTAGCCGCCGTCCGCCGCCTTCCTCGTCGCCGTCGTCTCCTGTTCTCCACGCGCTGCCTGCGAGAAGTGAGGCGAAGGCTCCGTACATCACCTACGTGAAAGGTACGTGGGTTATTGGAGCGGTTTGTGCGGGCGTTTCGTAGATTAGTAGTAGCTTAGAGGTGCGTGGTCGCCTGATCTTGCCTACGGCGGCCGAGGAGTTTGGGATTGCACTCGCCGTAGTTGAACCCGTTACCCTAGGCTGTTTCGCTCTGCAGTCTTCTCCAAGTGGGTTCCGCCCCGTGAGCCATGGCAAGTTTTGGGGCGAGGGGGATGGGGAAAGCTTGAGAGGTGGCTTTCGTTTAGTTGCTGGCTAGGATGATTTGGTTGACGGTGAGGATTTATAATCATTTAGTATCCAAAATGTTAAGATGCGGCATGACAACGTGGGAAGCAATAAGCAGTAGTGGATAAGTTCATCGGAGTGCTGTTTGGTTGTTTCCATGCGACTTCAGCAACAGTTGTCTGTATAACTACTAGTTAGGTTATTATGGCAATTGGAAATGCTACGGCCTGCTGGCATACCCCAACTTTGTAGCTGTATTTTTGCTGGTTAGTGTAGCAGACACATGATTTATCTTGCAGTGGGGATCAGGGATTATGCTCATTTAAACTGTAGTACCTTCAATTTGTAGTTTACTGTGCAGTGAAAATTTCATGGATTCAGTAGAAACATGTCCATTTGAACTGTAGTAACTTCAATTTGTAGTTTGATCACTGTGCAGTGAAATTTCCATGGATTTAGTAGAACATACACCTCATGCCTTGTCAGATGTGTTTATGTGATATCATGAAAAATCTGATATGGGTTTAGTGGGATATGGACTTTTAGTCAAATTTTTCATATAAGTATCCTGTATTCAGTAGTCTTCACCTTTTATAAGTGAGTTATTCTTATTTCAATTAGCAGACCTGTTGTAGTTTCAAAAGAGCCTTAGTGTTAGTGATGAATGATTGAAATGTTGTTTTTCATCTTTTGGGATTTCTACACTAAATTGGTAGTGTTTGCAAACAACTCACTCCTTTGTGAAGAGTTGCTGCATGTATTGATGATTGGATTAACATTTTGCTTCTCCTGGGTATGTTTCACTGCAGTTTAGTTCTTGTACATATTCTACCTTTTGCAAAGGGATTTGGACTCGGACAGTCCAATTTGCCCTACAAGTATCGTGTATTATGTAGTATTAATCTTTCGTAAGCGATTTATTCTTATTTGAATTGGCAAACCTGATGTAATTCCAAAAGAACATCGTGTTAGTGATGAATGATGAAACATTGTTTTCTTCTTTTGGGATTGCTACACCAAAGTTGCTAGTGTTTGCAAATGAAGAATTGCTGCATATATTGATGATTAAATTAACATTTTGCTTCTCCTGTGTATGTTTCACTGTAAATTTAGTTCTTGTTTCTGCAAAGAGAAGTATGCAGTGTGCGATTCTTATCTGTATGTCATTTTACTATGGTCTCGCAGGTTAAAATCCGACAGCAATGGCAAAGCATCATCCTGATCTCATCATGTGCCGGAAGCAGCCTGGCATTGCGATTGGTCGCCTGTGTGAGAAATGCGATGGCAAGTGTGTCATCTGCGACTCATACGTGCGCCCATGTACGCTTGTCCGGGTCTGCGATGAGTGCAACTATGGTTCATTCCAGGGAAGGTGTGTGATCTGCGGAGGGGTCGGCATCTCAGACGCCTACTACTGCAAGGAGTGTACCCAGCAAGAGAAGGATCGGGATGGTTGTCCCAAGATCGTCAATCTCGGAAGCGCCAAGACAGATCTCTTCTACGAGCGCAAGAAGTATGGTTTTAAAAAGAGATGATCGAGAAGATGGACCTGTGTGTGGTTCTCTTTGGCCGTGTGTTCTGTTCTATCGCTATCGCACTGAATACTGATACTGAGACTGAGAGTAGGTAGCTGAGGCAGCAGCTTTGTATTCCTGTTATGATTTGATAATTGATACGGATGTGAGAATACAGTCCTGATAAGTTACATGTGTTGTAATAACTGGTTCTAACTGTTGTGTAAGAGACAGCTTATGTAATTCGTGTTTGATGGTATTCGCCATAAATAGACTTGAAATATTGGCATGACCTTTCTCATCATATGGCAGCTTACTGCTCTAAAATTCTGGCTGTCCTTTGGAACGAAAGAAATTGGGTGCGCGAGTGGGCTCTTAGCTATGTCAGGACTCTTAGGGTGTGTTTGTTTCTGATTGTTGAGCTACTCACTATTCCTCTCTTACTATTTCTCACCTGATTCATCTGATTTTGAAGTTGAAATAAACACACCCTTAGTACATGATGTACTTTGGTTTGAGTATCAGCTGGACGCAAAAAGACGATTCAGTTTGTTGGTTTTGGGAATCAGCTGGAAGCAAAAAGACGATCAATCTGTTGGAGCCTGCCTGAATGCAGGGCTAGCAAATATTGCACGTCTGGAAGATGAGGGTTGGTTGCCTTATTGGACTGCGTCCAAGATAATCTTCTACTCCATATGTCAGTCTAATAAGGGACATTTTTTTATTTGTTTTATTTACTCGCATTTGTGAACATATGTATATATTCTCCTGAATTGTATGAACATGATAGTTGCATGCCATTGTCACCACCAGTCACGAGGTAATTGCTGGCCGATCAGACGCACTTGGTTAGTTGAAATGGTGGTAGGTTACCTACTCGCTGCAAATTGCAATGGCTACCTGCGTTTGAGTTTGACCACCCTCATAGTCATATAGGCCTGCCGTTTTCGCCACGGCTTATCTACGTGAGGAGTCAAGCCAGACAGATAGATCATGGCAGATGCAGCGAAAATGACACATCAGCAAGTAAAGCACCCAAAGCTTAAACAAAGCATACAAAGGTCCAAGTTAAACAACAGTACAAAACTCTGCCGAATACAAAAATCCAAGCCGTCGGAAGGAGTAAAGAAGAGTTGGCATCTGATACGTCTCCTCGAAGCAGACGCTAAACTCCTCGCTTATAAAAAAAACTAATTATATATAACCTGTTTAACCAAAATCATGGTCGAAAAAAGAGCTCCACATGACCTGCCTGCCTACATCCGGACGAACGGGACGACACGGCGGACTCCGTATGCGGTATGCCCTGACCTCGCTCCTAGATAGAATAGAATAGAAGGGGAAAAAAGGAAAAGCCGCAGAAGCCGCTGAAAATTGGGGGTAACCCCACCGCGCATTATCCTAGAAAACGGTGGGAAATCGGCGAGAAAAAAGGGCGAAATCAAATAGAAATCAGATCAAATCGACGCGACGGCGAGAGAGAGAGCCACCCAACAAAACAGAGCCGGGCAGGCAGCCGCCGACGCCAGCACATCCATCCTCCATTCTGCCTCTTCCCTAGCTCCACCACCACCCCATCTCCTGGGCTCCTTCCAAATCCACACACTTCCGCCGCCGCCGCAGCTATCGGCACCGGTCACCATCCGTCCGACGAGGCGGGAAGGGGCCGACCGGCGGGAGGGAACCCTAGATGACCCGATCTCGGCTCGGGACCAGAGAGAGCCGGCTTCCGGACTGCTCCTTCGTTCGCCGCCGCCTAGGGTTCCCGCGCCTGTAGATCGGATTTGTGGGACGAGGAAGGGGGAGTGCCAAGTAATGATGGGGTCGAGGCGCGCCAAGCGCGTTTCGTGGGCCACCGGGGCCAATCTCTGCAAGGTATTGTGATAGCACCTTCACCGGAATCGGTTGTTCATCCGCCGCCCAAAGAGGCGAGGAGAACGATTCGCGCCTCACCCTCCTCCCCAATCCATCCATCCGCAGACAATTTTTTTTTGTTGGGTGTGTTCCTGACTTCCTGTATTGTTGGTGTACGCTTGGTTTCTCCCATCTCTGCAGAACACGTACGTTCTGATCCTTATTGGTTGCGCAATGTGTTCGACTTGCCTAAAACGGACATGCAATCTTACATTACGAATGCAAATGCTCTGACTGAGATGGCTTCATCTGGCCTCCACAATGAGCCAGGATTGCCGTTGTTCCTTGCATGAATATCAGTCAATCAGCAACAACTCTGAGAAATAAATTTTAAAGAGAATGAATGGTCTTCTCAGACATATATGAGTTAAACATAAGAGATGCAAATCAGAGGAATGTGACTTGGGGCCTAAATAATAAGGAAACAAATGCAATAAACAACTCGAAAATAAAAAAGACGAAGAGTTTCAGGAATTCTGTTATACCGAGAATTTAAATCCTCTATATAAAATCCATCTTTCTCTTTTTTTTTAAAAAAAATGCCATATATGCTTATGTATAATCAATCAAAGCTCAACTCTCACCTTCTCTATGTAAAGTTTGTATGATTGAGTACTTTATTTATGCCTTATCCAGGGAAAAAAAATGGGAGTTCAGGTTATAAGCATGCATTTAAGTTCTAAACTGGTGGGCGTTATAAAAGTGTATTGTTCTAATAATTTTATTCTCTACTGTGCTTGTTTTCCAATTTATCCTGTATAGTCTTTTTAATGCTAGCCAGTGTAAACAAAAAAAATTCAGTTTTGCCACTATTGGGTATTGTAGATTGATAAGATTCATAAGATTGACTTGAGTGATATTGGCAAAATGAAATTATTTTCTCACAGCGCAGCGTTAGCATGATAAGACATGATTTTTGAAAGAAAACAGATCATCATTTGTCCTTTTTTTAAGCTTGGCTGAAGTCATCTTTATATACTCAAGGCAGAAAGTCCAGAGCCACCTAATGTCTATATAAACTATAAATAAGAAACTGTTTTGGATACAGTTTTGGAGAAAAACATGTATCTTTCGATTTTTCACAGTGAAAATGATGAAAAAAAATCATTGTTTGTTTTCATGAACATGAATGCTTTTCTCTAGTGTTGTCGATTGTAAAAAAAATAATGTTTTTGTACATTTCTCCAAGTAGTGAAGTATCACAAGATACTGGCCGTATTTTGCACAATAGCAGAGGAGGAAAATATTTTGAGAAAAGTTCTTTGGAGAAGTATATCTTCCATATCACTAGTGAGCATAGTGCAGAATATATTCTGCTAGCATCCTACTGTTACTCATTTTTAGTGCATAGGCGAACATTTTACTTGATGTGTGCAACTAAGTTGTATTGTACGAAGGGCGAAAATTCCGCTTGTGTTTTGAGATGACAATGTCCTCAGCACAATTCAATGGTTTTGCTTACATTGGACTGCACTGGTAAGCTCATGTGCTGTTATATTCCTAACTAATTGATCACACATTGAGTGAATGGACTAATGCAGCATAGTTGTCCCCTCTTGTGCTTATTTAGAAAAAAAAACAAAACAAAAAGGTCTTCCTAATGAAGTTTTGGCATTCTTATATGGAAGAAGCTCTGTGTTTCATAGCTAAACAGGTAGACATGCAAATCCACATCTCAGATGATTTTCATATGACCACGGGAATAAATTACTTTCAGTAGATCTTGAGATTTGTCGTGTTACTCTGTCACAAAGGATCATTGTAGAAGGAACACTAAGTTGAGGGAAGGCATATTTATGGCATGCATGGAGATATAACACCATCTACATATAATGTATAATATTATTTATAAGTTAGCAGATAGTTAGTTTGCATCAGAGACATAGCTGCATAGATTGATAACTGAAGTATAATAAAAGTTGTTGGTTCCTGGAGCGTGAATCTGTGATATGTTGGATACGGCTATGAATCATGCAGGGCACCACTTTGGAGATTGACAAATTATTGTAAAATTCAAACTCGTGAGAAAATTTAGCATTGAATGGAGTAATTAATAACCTCCAGTGGTCCACTACAACAATTTTCTTACATGATATCTCATGAATAGTAGCTATCTTATATCTTATATCTTATAACTGAGTAACTGACATTTTATCTGCATGTCTGATGTAGACACAAAGTATCATAAATTAGTATCTGGCTACCCGTCTGTATTGAGTTTAAAAAATGCATGGTGTATTTGTTTTGGAAAAGCAACTCCATAAGCGCAGACCAACAATTGGTCACATTATCCTCTTTACTTTTGGACTGCGTGCTTGTAACTCTAGTAGTCTAGTGTGCTTAATTCTTTTTATTTGTCAAAAAATGACTAGCTGTGGGGAAATTTTCCATTTTCCTTTAAAAAAATGGACCACGCTGTAGGTATATGTATATTAGTCATTTAGTGTATAAACTTCATATACTATTAGATTCACGTTTCAAAATGTTGTCACAATATATTGGTTTTCTTGCTCTAGTGAGGTATTTTATGCAAAAAGTAACAGCCAGGGTCTGAACATTGAAGGGTCAATAAAAACAAGCCTAATATTCTTCAACATTGATATGATTTCCAGAAAGTTGACCTCAGTACAATAAACCTTCTACTACATGATTTTTGAAATGGTCAAAGAACATATAAGTAAGGATCAGCAGAACTCATTTGGAAAATGTGCAATGTGTGGTACTACATGGGGAGAGGGGGTACCCAACCCTTAGTGAAAAAAAGTTAATAACTCTTTATTTTATTGATGAATTAGTTTGTGCCACTAATGAGTGCAATAAAGTTTGCATGGCTTAGTGAATCACTGGCACTAGTGTCCTTTCTTTTGGAAAATAACTTATCTTTCCTGTTGTTTTTGGTGTCTTATTTGCTAAACCCATACTAACTGTTGTAAATTGTAGTTCATTTTAGTTATGTTCGAAGTCAAACATCTCTAACTTTGACCAAATTTATATCTAATATATTAGCGTCTACAATACCAAACTAATGCACTATGGTTTTGCACAAAAAAAAAAAGAAAAGCACAATGAAAGACATATTTCACTGTTGAGCCACATATCATATAAAAATGAACATAATGTATGAAGAACCATTTAATCACATAAGGTACTACAAGCAATTACAGTCATGTCATCGATTCAGAATGAGATGTTTAAACATTGTGATGGAGTGCCAAATCCTTCACTGTATGGAACCAAGCAAGTAATACGTCTGTGTGTCTTTGTCAGAAATTATCTTCACACTACAGCTGGATGTATGGAATTTATATTTGGCATGCCCAGAATCTTATGCATGGAAGCAACACAATGTTAGTTATGGTATTCGTTGTTAATAGGTTTGCTTATGGTTTCCATTGCTTGTTTTTGTCTCTGTATGCACTGGCATTATACAGTATTGCATGTTGTTTGTTGTTTGTAGATCAAAATATTTTACTGCTAATCCAATTAACTATCTGTTACGAGCCTGGATATAGTTTTTCTTAGGGATCTAGAGGCCTTTGTTTGTGTCATCATTTCAAATTTATGCTTACTCGAATCAACACCTGTATTTTGTCATATATTGTGGCAGCCATGTGATGAATAGATGTGTGATTAGGATGCATGCACTGGCAGTTTTCCTGACTCTTTATATTATTGTATTTCGTGAATGTGTCAGGTAAGGCTTTTTCTTTCAGAGGATTCCCCTTCTCAAGCTGGATTAAGACCGCAGGACAATCTCCAAGCAAAAGGCTCATGGTTAATGCATGCAGCTGGCCCAAGCTCAGATGATTCGCTGCCACCTGGTTTCGAATCTTTGCAGCCAACCAGCGATCTCAAAATTGACATATCCCAAATTCCTCTTATTAGGTGGAGATGCCCACCACAGGTAATTAGGACTTGTAATCTTGAATGTTGCATTCTACTAATGGCAACTTGCCAAGGTGACTTCAGATAATTTTTGCAATCCCCCACAGGTCGAGCATTTTTTTTAAATTGTTGTCGCTATCTTTGGTTGCAGATATTGTATGATCCTGATTGGCTTGTTGTTGCTGGAGAAGAAAGTGAGGAGGTTGCCTTGCAGAATGAGAGAATGTTTGGAGCACTTGAGGCTATATATCCACGGCCATCGAACATTCCTCCAAAGTAAGCAAGTTGCATTTTAGTTTGCCATTCTCCAGATTTCTCTCTTCTCATTTCTTATACTCTGTTTTCTGTGCTAATCCAGCCCGTTGGTTACTCGTGAAGTGAAAGACTCCCAATATGATGATTCCCGAACCCAGTTGGTTCCATTGATCCCCGTTGAAGAGGATGATGCCTCTGACCAGTTGGAAGAACCACCTGTTGGTCTACCAAGTAGTTACCACCAGTCAGAGAAGTATGAGTCCGCAATATTCAGGGCCCCACAAGCCTCAAATGCTCCCTTTACACAGCGGAATGGTTCCATCAACATAACAAGGTCTGGTGTCCCCGTTGAGCCTGATGCGGTGGCTGCTGCATCTGCCGCTTACACTGCAATAATGCAAAGTAGCCAAATGGGGAACATGATTGACCAAGATCTGCTCATCAAAATATTAAGTGACCCCGCCCAAATTGAGAGGTTGACGAAAGAATATGGTGCACTTAAACATGAACAGTCAACCAACAGTTCTGTCGTCCCAATGGTGCAAGGTCCACCGCCCCAGATGACAGCTAGTGTTCCGGTCTCCTTCCCAGATCATACCACTACATTTCATCACAATATAAACCCTACACTGCCACCTCCACCTCTTCTGAATCGTCTACCTCCACCTGTTCCTTCAGTTACCATGAACCCCCCAGCTAGTTCAAGTCAAGCAATTAGTTTTCCAAGTGGTCCAAACAGGGGTTTGAACTATTATCAGACCCTGATCCATCAGCATGGAGGGGAGAGGCAGGAGCCACTTCAGCACGGAAGGCAGTTTGCAATGCATCACCAGCCTGTTGCGGCGCAGGCTAGTGCCACTGATTTTGTCAGCAGTGGTACTATTGCAGCTAGGGATACTAAGCAAAGGCCTACGAAGCCTTGTGCATATTTCAACAGTGCCAGAGGATGCCGGAACGGTGCCAACTGCACGTTTCTGCACGATGTGAATGCCGCGAGGAAAGAACAGCCAAAGGGATCCAAAAGGATTAAGCTAGACAGCAGAATAGCCGGGCGGTATTGACGTGGGCTACTGCCGGTTGAATTTTGACTGTTCTGTGGTTCAAAATCCTTATTTTACTTTTCTTTCTTTCCTTCAAATGATTCAGTAAATATTGCGCCCAAGCTTCTTGTTTCCTTCTCTTAGCCCATTTCTCTTTGTTGATTAAAAGAAAATGTTTTAGAAGAAAGAAAAATATCCCATGATTATTTGGAGCTCTGTCGTTACTGAACCAATTGAAGCACATGTTAATGTGTGGTAGCTATGTCGTGGTCATTTGTGTTGGTTTTGTTTTTTCTTTTGTTTTTTTTGTGAAAACCGATAAATGCATGATTGCATATTTTAACATATGCTGCATCTATCCTAAAATAAGTGTCATTCTTAATTTTCGAGAAGTTAAATATTAACTTTGATCTAATTTTTTTAAATATTTATGATACATAATAAATAAATATAATTAGATGAATCATTTATCGGTGTTTCGACTCCGGGGGTCAACACCAACGAGTAAATTCGTAATTGCGTGCTCCCTTAATCCGGTGGGTGATGCAAGGACATAGCAATTTGTCCTGGTTCGGACAAAGAAGGCCCTACGTCCAGCAGGGGGCCCTACGTCTAGCGGCGGCGGGGGGGGGGGGGGGGGGATAGTTCGTGTTATCTTGCACCAAAGCGCTAGTACAAGAGTGAATATAAGCGGGTGTGAGAAGCGTGAGCTAGAGCTTGAGCGTCTCAGGCGCTTAGCTCTCTACTTCACACTGTCTCACGACGTAGTTCTGTGATCTAAAGCCTTAGCGTATGATGCTTTCGGATCTCGGATCCTCTGTCCCAAGCCCTGGCGCCTCCTTTCATAGGCGAAGCGTATGATGCTTTCGAATCTCGGATCCTCTGTCCCAAGCCCTGGCGCCTCCTTTTATAGGCGAAGGAGAGGCACAAGAGTACATATTTCTAGTGCTAACGTGGTCGACGTATGACGCCGATGCCGATCATGTCGGTGTCGCTGTAGAGGTGTACATCGGCATGGGAGGTCCTGCAACCGTCGCGTTGGGAGTTGTTGAAGTCTTGACCGGAGTTGTTGAAGTCCCGCTCGAGGGTCGGCGTGACAGAGCCGACGGGCGACGGTCGAGGCCTCAGGTCGAGTCGAGGGGGTCGAGTCGAGGGGGTCGAGGCCCTTCGGATAAGGCCGAATCCCGGGAGATGCGGGGAATGTGTTGACTTTCGAGCCTCGAGGAGGTGCCGGACGGGACACAGTGCTTGGTATGGCGTAATAGTGAGGTACGATCCGCGGGATTCTGGGGTATGGGCGGCAAAAGCAGGATTCGACTGCCATACTCACAACTGTTGCTGTAACTGTGACCATACGGTTAGGCGGGAGCAGGTAAAATGCATTGAATGCGCTGGATCCGTACGGGGGGTAGGTAGTCGAGGGGTATACTGTGCTCGAGGGCTGCCTATTCGCACGGGTGAAGTTTCGTCCTCGAGGGCGGGCTCGTTCGCTCGAGCGAAGTTCTATCCTCGAGGGGTCCCCGAGTTGTACCCTCGAGCGTACAGTCTCGGTCCGCGTGGTAGCCCGTCGAGCAGGCTGTGGCTTTGGGCTGTCGACGCCTGTTCGTGGGGCGGCCCAATATGCCTTAGCCTGTGGGCTTTCGAGCGATAGTGAGGGATGTCGTTGGAGGGTTTTCGTTGCTGACTTTGGGGATTAGTCTGATTAATTGAGGGTTTGGGGTACCCTTTTTCAGGTACCCAACAGTAGCCCCCGGGCCCCTGCGCGGGTGCTGGCACTCGGGCAGGGGGTCAGGAGTCGGGAGTGAGGTGTGGTTCAGATCTTTCCGTGGGGGGCGCGCGAGCGTCCCCCGCGGGGGTAGCTCCCGAGGCCTCGGAGGAGTTGGGAGACTCCTTCGAGGGCTTTATTTGTCTTTGGTCGAGGGGTGCTCGTCTAGTTAGGTATGGACCTAAACTGGAGTCGTGGCGCTTTACCGAGGGGTATGTCGGAACATCGAGCCCCCAGGGGATTTTCGACCCTCTTTCGTTGAGGGGTGCCGGACACGGTCGAGCTCCCGAGCCTCGTGCGGCTGGGGCGCTGCCGGCCTCGGCGTTCATCTCACGAGTCCTTTCGATCAGACGTGAGGCGAGAAGCATCGGACTACCCTCGATAGGGCGAGCCTCGAAGTTCTCAGTGAGCTGGTAACGGGAGAATCCAAGGGAGAGCCCGATCCTCGTTCGATAGAGGTCGCTGGAGGCCCGGAGGCGGTCTCATTAAAGCAAAACGCAATGGACCTACGGATATCGATTCCATTCGATAGGTCTCGGCGGCTCGATGCCTCCCTTCGGGGGGTTCCATAAAAGTCCGTAGCATTTCTCCTTGGATATGTCCAAAGGGGTCTCGAGAGTTCATTCTCGAGCGGGGCCTCGTGTTGGCTCCCCCTTGGTCACCCCTGACTCGGGTGCTCGAGGGCGGCTGTCGAACCCTGGTCGAGGGCCAGCCTTCGCTCCCTCGAGGCTTATTGTGGGGCCGGAGCCCATTTACCTTCTCCTGGAAGAGTCCGTCGGCGAGCAACGTTTATTTTTCTTACCGTTGGACGCGTCTTTTGAGGAGGCTTAAACGGTGCAGTGGTGGAGATCCCGGTGGGCCCGAGCAACGGCTTGTTGCCTGAGGTGCAATGCGTGCATCCGGCCGAGGATTGAGGGGGAACGGGTAGGTAAGCGCATCAATTGCGGGGAGTTACCTTTTTCTGCCGCTGGATTCCGCCTGTTGCTCTTCCTGGGTATAAAACCAGGGGGGACAGGCACTGTTCGCCCCTGGTTTTGCCTTCCTGCCTTCTCCACCGCTAGTGCTCTTGAGTTCCTGCTTTCCTGCGCGCGAGGGTAGGAGCTTAGAGCGGGAAACCGCGATTGGGAACCTTCCTGGCCGCCCGTCCGCCGAGGAGATCCGCATCATTGTCGCCGCCACCGCGTCCACCGAACAGATCCGTGCCGCTGCCACTGCCGCTGCCATGGCCCCCATCTTTCAGCCGGTGGAACCTTGGCGCCCGTCGATCGTGACACGGCAGAGGTTGAACGAGTTGGTGAGAGAGGGACTTCTCCGCCCCGTCACCGATCTGACTTGGCCGGAGTGGATCGCGCCGCCGAGGGGCCACCCGGAGCCAAACCCGCCAGAGGGCTACGTGGTGAGCTTCCTCAAGTACCACCGGCACAGGCTCGGAGCGCCCCCGAGCGAATTCATGCGGGGGTTGATGAACTTCTATGGCGTCGAGCTCCAACACTTCTCCCCCAACGCCATCTCCAACGCCGCCATCTTCGTGGCCGTCTGCGAGGGCTACTTAGGGATGGCGCCCCATTGGGAGTTGTGGCTCCATCTCTACAAGGGGGAGTGGTTCACCTCTCCGGTGGGGTCAGACGTGAGGCGGATCGTCAGAGCGGGCTGCCTCAACTTTGTGTTGAAGATAGGCAAGTCAGAGGTGCCGCGCGAGTACATCCCCACCGGGTTGATGTCCAACCATTCCTGGTGGGACAAGCAATGGTTCTACCTCCGCAATGACGGAGGCTACCTCCCGTCGTACACCGGGCGGCTCATCACCGAGCGACCATTCAACTGGCCGCACGGTGTGACGGGGGATCTTCAACGTCGACTACGTCCCCTCATCGCCGCGATGAGGACCCTTCGAGAGGCGGGCCTGATGACGGGTGTGGTGGTCTCGGCCTTCCACAGTCGACGAGTGCTCCCCCTGATGGAGCGCCTGCTGCGGTTGGACAAGATGCTCCCCGAGGTAGCGCCCGAGGTGCTCGAGAAGTGCCGGATGTCCAGCGAGGGGATATCAGCCGTGGAGATCGTTGCGCGGGTGAAGGGGATGGTTACGGGTTCGTTCAGGGCAGAGGACTTCAACCGCCTCCCCATGCGGCTGGAGGAGGGGTGCCTCAACCTGGTGAGTGCCTCAACCCATGCCTTTTGCGTTTACGTTTCGTCCCATTTTTTCCTTATTCTTGTCCTCGCGACCGAATGTTTTCGTGCAGGGGAGAATCGACTACCGGAGATCGAGTCCCCCGTTGAGGGAGGATGCTCCCGATCGTCAGGTGAGATGCTTCAACGCCCAGTAGGAAAAGAGGTGCAAGGATGAGGAGAGGAAGAAAAAGGACAAGAAGCTCCGGGAGCGCGAAAAGCGCGAGAAGCGTCGCGCGCAGCAGAGGCACGACGGGCTCCCAGAGGAGGAGTCTCCCTTCGAGGATGAGGGAGACGAGGATGATGATGATGATGACAATGATGATGTTGAAGGGGTCGTGCCTAGGAGGCCTCGTCGGGGTAGGGAGACACGACGACCTCACTGACAGCCCCTAACAGCCCCAGCCCTGGGAAGAGCTCGGCCTCGGGTGGGGCCTTGAGGTCTGCTGGCGGCTCGAGGGGGACCCAAAAGGCCTCTATCCCCTTTGGGTAAGTGTTGTCGATTTAAGTCTCTTCTCGTTGCTTCCCCATTCTGCGGTTCATTAAGTTCTCTACTATCCTGCTTTTCGTCTAGGCCAAAGTGTCGCATCAAGGGGGCGACCCTTACGCTGGCTAAGCGGCTTAGGGTGGACGCGGCCATGAAGATGAGGGCCTCGGCCACAGGTGCGACATCGAGGCCCTTGGCACCGTGGGAGGCGAGGTGGCTGTCCTTAGCCTCGGGGCTATGGCTCGCGGTAGGCTGATGGGTTCTGCTCTTGCTGCAGGGTCGAGCGACTCGGGAGCCGTGACGGGTGGCGACTCCGAGCCGAGGAAGACGCAGGAGGGGGGAGCGCCTCCCTCATGTCGACGTCCGTGGTCCCCGAGCTCGGCCCGGTGCCAGAGAGCGGAGCCCCGGTGTCGGGAGCCCCTGACCTGGGCCAGCCCAAGGTCTCTGCTTCCATGCCTGAGGCGGGAGACCCCGAGGGCCATGAGCCGGGAATGGAGGTAGCCCCCATTGACCTCGAGGGTGAGGAGGCCATCACTCCTCCCCTTCGACGGGGAGCGGAAGCCATGGCCGACAGGGCTACGCGAGTTGGAGGCTCAGCAGAAGCAGGAGCGGCCATGGACGCAGCAGGAGGAGAAGGAGCCGCAGGAGCGGCAGGAGGAGGAGGTGACCGGGGAACGGCCCTAGCACCATCAGGAGCAGCAGACACCGCCGGGGGACGTGACGCTGCCGGACCTATCGGCGTAGCAGCCGCCCAAGCCGTCGAAGGGGAGGAGACCTTGGGACTCCTAAAACAGTGGGTGTTCGTGATCACCCTCGACGAGCTGCTACAAGAAGCAGCGCTGAAACCCTCGACGCAGCTCGAGGAGGAGACCTCGGCACCAAGCCCGCTGGCAGACGTGTCGATGGTGGACCTACCGGCGCCACGGGATGTGGCGTTGGAGGAAGCAATGGCCTCGTCCCCTCTGCCACCTCAGGAGGCGCCTGAGCCAGCATCGGGCCAGCCACCGCAGCCATCAGCCGCGCCGTCGGAGGAGCCAGCGTTTTCTGGTCAGCAGGCGAAGCGATCGGAGGATACGGCGGCCGCCATCGCTTTGGGGGCTCCTGGCCCGTTGAGGAGGAGGTCGATGTCCGACCCCGGGCTGTGAGGCACCGGCGCCGCGTCGGAGTTCCCCACCTCGGCCGAGTTGGCTGAGCACCACGGCGCCCCACGCGACGTGGCGGAGGAGATCGAGTCCTTGGCGCGAACCAAGGTCAAGACGCTCTTCTCTCATTGGGGCAAGGAGCGTGTCTTGCTCCAGGAGCTCGGCGACTCTAGCGCTCCTAGGATCGAGATGGATGACCCGACGGAGGTCGAGCACTGGGAGGGCGTGGAGCAGTCCCGGGCGTGGCTGCAGCACTTCCTCAAGCTAGGTGTCGAGCTCGTTGGGGATCTCGACCAGAGTCGCGTGGTAAGTCCCCGTTTAGATCACATACGGTTTTTGGCTTTTCCCGTATGGATCTCCTTAACCCTCGATTTCCTATTTCCAGGACTTGCGGAGGCATTCCCACTCCAAGTCATACTTCCTCCATGAAACGCATAACAGCCGGGAGGAAGTGCTTCACCAACTTGAGGCCAGCCATTCTGCGCAGAGCAGGGTGGCCGAGGTCAAGGAGGAGGTGAAGCAGGCCAGGGAGCAGGCCGCCAGGGCCAAGGAGGAGGCCGCCCAGGTGAAGGAGGACGCCGAGGCAGCTCGAGGCAATGCCACCCGAGTCAAGGAGGAGCTCCGGCGGGTCAAGGAGGAGGTCGACGCGGCCAGGGGTGAAGCGGAGGAGGCCAAGAGCGATGGCGCTCGCGCTCAAGAGCACGTCAAGCTGCTCGCGGAGGAGGCCCGAGGCTCCGTGGAGCGTATCCGCTCGCTCGAGGCCAGTCTGGCTCAGGTCTCCACGGCACGCGACACCCTCTCCGCCTTGGTCAAGGAAGAGAAGGGTCGAGCTGATAGCCTGGATGCCAAGCTCGAGGTGATGAAGGCTACCCTTCGAGAGAAGGAGCAAGCCATCATCTTGGCTGGTGGTGCCCTCGAGACCCTCCGGAGCGAGAAGATCGACTTGACTCGGGCTTTCAAGGAGGCCCAGCGGGAGCGAGACGAGGCTCGGGAGGAGCGCGATGCCATGCTGGAGGACCGCAGCACCCTCCAGACCCGCTGTGCCAGTGAGTTGCTTGGTGGGCTTTGACCTTTTTCTTTCTGTGTGACTTGTTTAACTCTTGTTTTGTCTTTCAGGCCTTGAGTCCGAGCTGCTCTCCACTCAGGCCGCCGCCAAGGTGCTACAGGAGAGCCTCGTGGCGGAGGGGGCGCTTCTCGACAGGTTTCGGGTTGCCATCAACAGGCTCTGTACCTCCTGGGAGGTCGAGCCCGTCGAGGTGGCTGAAGAAGATGTCCCGGGGGTCGCGCTCGTCGACTGGCTCTACCACCTCGACGCCACCCTTCAGGATCACGTGCGGGAGGCGCTCCACACCGGCGTGAAGCGCGCGCTGGTGGTGGTTTCCTCCGGCTTCATCTTCAACATGGACATCGTTGCCCAAGGCTTCGTCCCCAACATCTCGAAGACCGATGCCGAGAACGAGGAGCGATGCCGGGGGCTGATCCAGGATGCCGAGAGGCCAAGGGAAGCACTGGCGAAGCTGTTCGAGGATGAAGTCCTCCCTCCGAAGATGAAGGGTACACCGTCGAGGAGGGCAGCGACGGAGACGGCGGAGCGGGCCTGTAGGACAAAATTGGGTGAAGGTGCCCGTGTAAATAAGTTAGTTTTTGTAACTTATATTCAGTATGGCCTCAGGGGCCTTTAAAACATCTATGCATCTATCGTATTGCATTTGGATATTTCAAGTTCGAGCCTTCTCTGTTTTCTTTTGCCTAGATTTTGCTTTTTTGACTAAGTGTTCGACGCGTGATCGTATCCCTTGAGGGAGAGCGAGTGGAGGTACCGTAGCCCAGAGGCATAGGAGAGCTCCCGGCTCGACAGCCCTTGACCCTTAGGGAATTTGAGGCGTTTTCTTCTTAGTCACGAAGCGCGTCGAAGCGAAGGAAAGAAGAGACGCTCGAGCTTCGATCATCTGACCTTTGCTTTTCGACTAAGTGTTTAACGCATGTTCGTATCCCTCGAGGGGGAGTGAGTGGAGGTACCGTAGCCCTGGGGCGTAGGAGAGCTCCCGGCTCGATAGCCCCCATCGACCTCGAGGGAGTTCGAGGCGTTTTCTACTTAGTTACGAAGCAAAAGGAGACGCTTGATTTTTTGAAAAATCATTTGTATTTTTTAGGAACTTAGGGGTTCCCCCCCGTTAGCCCCCGAGGGTGGCTCAACTCTGGCGAGACAGGGTCGAGGCTACCTATTGCATGTATAATAATAAGTTTGAACTTATAATCAAAAGTACTTCTTATATTTGTCATGTGAAAATGTACAAAACATGCAAGAATGTATAAGGGCATCGGTGCCCTAGGGGTAGAAACAATTTAGCTGTTCGATGTTCCATGCGTTGGTGAAGGTTTCGCCCTTGTTGTTTGCCAGCTTGTACATTCCGGGCTTCAGCACCTCAGCTATGGTGTATGGACCTTCCCATGGTGGAGTCAGCTTGTGACGCCCCTTGTTGCTTTGACGTCGACGTAGGACGAGGTCTCAAACTTGGAAGTCCCTTGAGCGCACGTGCTTGTCGTGGTAGCGTCGAAGCTTCTACTGATACCTCGTGGAGTGAATCAGCATCATGTCTCGAGCTTCCTTGAGCTGGTCGACGGCGTTTGCGAGGGCTTCTTCATTAGTTTGCTCGTTGTAGGCCTTTAGTCGAGGGAAACCATACTCGAGATCAGTGGGGAGGACGGCCTCGGACCCATAGACCAGGAAGAATGGGGTGAACCCCGTGGCTTGACTAGGTGTTGTCCTTAAGCTCCATAGGACCGAAGGCAGCTCCGCGGTCCATTTCTTTCTATGTTTGTTAAGGCGGTTGAAGATTCTTGGCTTGAGGCCCTGTAAAATCATGCCATTGGCGCGCTCGACCTGGCCGTTAGTTCGAGGATGAGAAACCGCAGACCAGTTTACACGGATGTGATGGCGATCGCAGAAATCCAAGAACTTCTTGCCAGTGAACTGTGTGCCGTTGTCAGTGATGATGATGTTCGGGACCCCGAAGCGATGGATGATGTCGGTGAAGAACTCGACCGCCCGCTCGGAGCGGATGTTGCCGATAGGCCGGGCCTCGATCCACTTGGTAAACTTGTCGACAACAATGAGTAGGTGCGTGTACCCCTTGGTGGTCCTCTTGAGAGGTCCCACGATGTCGAGCCCCCAGACCGCGAATGGCCAGGTGACGGGGATCATCTGTAGGGCGCGAGCTGGGAGGTGCGTCTGCTTGGCATAGAATTGGCACCCCTTGCACGAGCGGACAATGTTGATGGCGTCGAAAACGGCGGTTGGCCAATAGAAACCATGTTAGAAGGTGTTGCCGATGAGGGTCCTCGACGTTGCGTGGTGGCCGCAAGCCCCCGAGTGTATGTCCTCGAGGAGCTTCCTGCCTTCTTCGATAGTGATGCAGCGCTGGAGGATACTTGATGGGCTTCGCCTGTAGAGTTCCCTGCCATCACCATAGATGACGTAGGACTTGGCCCGTCGCGTAATCCGGCGAGCCTCGGTCTGGTCTTCCGGGAGTTGCCCTCGAATGAGGCAGTCGAGGAAAGGGACTCGCCAATCCGGAGGTGGGCTCGACGGAGGAGGTGTCCCCTCGATCTCCATGACCTCGGCCCCGGTCGAGGGGACCTCGGTCGAGGTCGCGGGTTCGAGTTTCGAGGGTGTGGTGCCAGCCCCCAAGCCCAAGTCGACGGAGGGCTCAAAGAGGTCTCTCGAGAATACATCCGGAGGTACAGTACCTTGAGTTGATGCGATCTTCGCGAGCTCGTCCGTAGCTTCGTTGTAGCGTCGAGCAATATGATTGAGCTCGAGGCCGTGGAACTTGTCTTCCAGTTTGTGCACTTCTTTGCAGTAGGCTTCTATCTTGGCATCGTGGCAGCTCGAGGCCTTCATCACTTGGTCAATGATGAGTTGCGAGTCACCTCGAACGTCAAGGCGTCGGACCCCGAGTTCAAGGGCAATACGCAATCCGTTGACAAGAGCCTCGTACTCTGCAACATTATTGGAAGTGACAAAGTGGATGCAAATGACGTAGCGCATGTGGACTCTGAGGGGTGAGATGAAGAGCAAGCCTGCGCCCGCTCCTATCCTCATGAGTGACCCGTCGAAGTACATTGTCCACAGCTCGGCTTGGACTTGAACTGGTGGCAACTGGGTGTCGGTCCACTTAGCGATGAAATCCGCCAGCACCTGAGATTTGATGGCCTTTCGTGGTGCGTAGGCGATGGTCTCGCCCATGAGCTCGACCGACCACTTAGCAATTCTTCCAGCAGCCTCCCGGTATTGGATGATCTCCCCCAAGGGAAAAGAAGACACCACGGTAATCGGGTGGCTGAGAAAGTAATGCTAGAGCTTGCGACGCGTAAGGACGATGGCATAGAGCAGCTTTTGCACCTGCGGTAGCGGATCTTGGTTTCCGAAAGCACTTCACTGACGAAGTAGACCGGCCGCTGGACGTGCAAGGCATGCCCTTCCTCTTTCCTCTCGACCACTATGGCCGCGCTTACCACCTGAGTGGTCGCGGCGACGTAGAGGAGGAGGGGCTCGGGCGGTTCAGTCGACGTTGCTGATCGAGGAGGGACGAGGATCAGGGCGGAGGTCAGTGTGCTCTTGAGTTTGTCGAGGGCCTCCTCGGCCTCCGCGGTCCATACGAAGCATTTGGATTTTTTCAAGAGGCGGTACAGGGGCAGGACCTTTCCCCCAATCGTGAGATGAAACGGCTGAGAGCCGTGAGGCAGCCCATGACCTTCTGTACGCCCTTGAGATCTCGAATCGGACCCATTCGTGTGATGGCTGTGACCTTCTCGGGGTTGGCCTTGATCCCGCGCTGGGAGACGATGTATCTGAGGAGCATGCCCCGAGGCACTCCAAAGACACATTTCTTAGGGTTGAGTTTTATATTCTTGGCTCGCAGGGATCTGAATGCGATGTAGAGGTCATGGATGAGGTTGTCGACTTTTTTGGATTTGACCACGATGTCATCGACACAGGCCTCGACCGCGTTGCCTATGTGTTCACCGAAGACATGGAGCATGCATCGCTGATACGTCGCCCCGATTTCGAAGGCCGAAGGGCATGGTGACGTAGCAGTACATGCCAAAAGGTGTGATGAAGGAAGTCGCGAGCTGGTCGGACTCCTTCATCTTGATTTGGTGGTAGCCGGAATAAGCATCAAAGAATGAGAGGGTTTCACATCCCGCGGTAGAGTCAACAATTTGATCAATGTGTGGTAAAGGAAATGGAACTTTGGGACATGCTTTGTTTAAACTAGTATAGTCAACACACATTCGCATTTTTCCATTCTTTTTCTTAACTAACATGGGATTAGCTAACCATTCAGGGTGATGAACCTCCTTGATGACTCCAGCCGCCAAAAGCCTGTGTACCTCCTCGCCGATGATCCTGCGCTTCTCCTCGTCGAAGCGGCGCAGGCGTTGCTTCACCGGTCTGGACCTGGCCGTATCTCCAAGGCGTGCTCGGCGACTTCCCTCGGTATGCCCGGCATATCCGAAGGACTCCACGCAAACATATCGGCGTTTGCGTGGAGAAAGTCGATGAGCACTGCTTCCTATTTGCTCTCGAGGTCACCACTGATCGTCAGCACTTTCTCGCTGGAGCAGCTCGGGTCGAGGGGGACTTTCTTGGTGTCTTGCACTGGCTCAAAGCTGCCAACGTGACACTTGAGGTCGGGCACCTCATCGGCGAGACGCTCAAGGGTCGAGGCTATCATCGTATTTTGCTCAACGGCCTCTCCGTACTCGACGCATTCGACATCGCAGTCATACGCGTGCTCGTAGGAGGAGCCGACGGTGATGACGCCTCTGGGTCCCGGCGTCTTGAGCTTGAGGTAGGTGTAGTTTGGGATCGCCATGAATTGCGCGTAGCCCGATCGGCCGATGATGACGTGATAAGTTTCGTGAAACCCGACCACCTCGAAGGTGAGAGTTTGCTTCCTGAAGTTGGCGGGGTGCCAAAGCAGACGGGGAGGTTAATGCGGCCGACGGGAATAGCCTTCTTCCCTGGTACGACGCCATGGAAGCCCCCAGCGCTGGGTCGGAGTTGGCACCTCTTGACTCCCAGGAGGTCGAGGGTCTCAAGGTAGATGATGTTCAGGCTGCTGCCACCATCCATGAAGACCTTCGAGAGGCGGGTGTTGATGATGATTGGGTCTACGACGAGCGGATAGGCCCCGGGGTTGGGGACGCGATCCGGATGGTCATCGCGGTCAAACGTGATGGGTGCATCGGACCAGTCGAGGTAGTGGGGTGTCGCGACTCGGACAAAGAAGACTTCTCGATGCTCCCTCTTGCGCTGTCGAGGCGTGAGCTGGGTCGAGGGGCCTCCGTAGATCATGTAGCAGTCATAGACTTCGGAGAATTTTTCGTCTTCCCCGTTGTCTCCCTCATTGCCGCCCTGGTCTTTCTTGTCGTCACCCTTCTTGACGCCCAGTTGCTCGAAGTGCTTTCGAAGCATGCGGCAGTCCTTGAGTTTGTGTTTCGCCCTGTCCTTATGATAAGGGCAGGGCTCCTCGAGCATCCTGTTGAAGATGGCCCCTTCGGGGGGACCTCGAGGTTTTTTGCGCTCGGCTGCTGCGACGAGATCGTCGTCTGCAACCTCACGCTTGCCTTGCTGATTCTTCTTCTTCTTGTTCTTCTTTGAACCTTTGCTCGAGCCCCCAGCATTGACTGACGGTGCCTTCCTCTTGTCTTTTTCATCGTCGAAGAAGGCTCCGACTGCCTCCTCGCCAACCGCGTAGTTGGCGACCACATCCATGAGCTCGTTAACGGTGTTGGGGCGGTTGCGCCCCAACTTGCGAACTAGGTCCTTGCAGGTCATACCCGCAACAAACGCTAGAATTACGTCAAGATCAGAGATGTGGGGGAGTTTGGTTCAGAGCTTGGAGAAACACCGAGCGAAGTCACGCAGAGACTCCCCTAGTTTTTGCTTGCAGTTGCGCAGTTCCCAGGAGTTTCCAGGATGCACGTAGGTGCCCTTGAAGTTCCCCTCGAAGATCCAGACCAGGTCGACCCAGTCATGAATCTGGTCAGGGGGAAGCTCCTCGAGCCACCTAGGCGTGGTGTCGGATAGGAACAGGGGAAAGTGACGTATGATCACGCGATCATCACGTGCCCCGCCTGCCTGACAAGCTAGTCAAAAATTGGCTAGCCAGAGCTCGGGTTTTGTTTTGCCGTTGTACTTGACGACGCTCGTGGGGGGTCAAAACTTGTCGAGCAGCCGGGCATTGCGGATCGTCCTGTTAAAAACTCGGGGACCCGGTGGCTCCGAGGCCCGTCGGTCTTCATCGCTGTCGTAACGTCCCCCACAATGGGCGTTGTACCCTCGATCCTCGGCGTCCCCATGTTTGCGCTTGCGGTTCTCAATGATATCGAGGTGTGCGTCACGCGGGGCACGGTTGTCGATGATACGATCTCAGGCTGGTGTCTTCCTCGCTCGGGGGGCCGCCTCTTGATCGACCGAGCCCTTCCTTTCGAGCCGGGAGGGCTCGTCCTGTGGTTCAGAAGCTGCCCCTCGATGCCTCGAGGCTGAGCTCTCGGCTTGCTGAACAGCGCAACTTCGAGGAGACCCTCGATCTCACGTTGTACCCGTTGAGCTTGCGAGTTGGATGGTGCCGGCATATTGCGAAGAAGCATAGCCGCCGCGACAACATTCTGGCTTGCTCGAGGGTAACGGTTGACGGGATGTTCGGGTGCCCTGCCCTCGTTGATCTGTCGGTTGACCTCTTGGGCCCTGGCTCGGGCTCTTCCATCGGGTAGTGGTCGCTTCTGCTCGAGGGTTCGCTCAAGCTGGCGCAGTCGTTCCTGGTCGTCGGCGAGTTTAGCCTGCAACTCCCGAATTTGTGCCAGCTGTGCGTCCTGCTCGTCAGGATGGGGGCACGCCTCTCGGGGTGCGACTGGTTGTCGAACCTCTGCTCTAGGGGGAGCCCCTCCCGCCGCAGCAACAGCCACATCGGTCATCGGATCGACAGTGTCCTCACTGGAGGCAACGTCACCGTCGATATGGAGACACTCGCGGGTAGGGTCCCAATGGTCAGAGCCAGAGTCGGGGTCGCCGCAGTAGAAGACGGGGAATTGTCCCCGCGCCTCCTCCTGCAACTGTTGTCGGAGTGTGCCGACGGTGTACCTCCGAGGGCCGGGTGCTCTCGCAAAGCCCAAGTCCATGGAGGCCGGCATGACCGCCCCCACGTCCATCATTGCTCGAAGGAGGGTGCCTGGGCGGTCCCCTATCGTGCTCATGTTGGCGCGGGTCAAGGTCGAGAACGCCTTTGTGGCATTTTTGAGGCCGAATGGGAACTGTCGACGACGCTCGAACAGCTCGTGCGGAAGTAGGCTCGATGTAGTGGGGGTTGCACGCATCGGGGGAGCTCTGCCGGGCTCCCTCAACGAGTGCATTGCGAAGGTGAAGTTGAGGTTATCGTGGAGCCCTACCGGTCCGTCCTCTGCTCCTAAACTTAGGTCAGATAATCCCCCAACAAGGGGCTCCTCATCACCGGTCAGGAGCAAGGGGAATGCAGCGGGCACCAATTTCAACTCAGGTTGATGGCGATGATGGCGCTGATCGCGCCTCCTTCTAGTTGCGACAGCATGGTGGCAGGACCGACGAGTGGCCTCTCCTGAGCGTGGGGCACACTGCGACCTCCGCTTGGGTCACTGATCGAGAGCAGGGTCATGTCATAGCCCTGTCCGAGGGACATGAACTCCAGGCTCGTGAACCAGATCACTGTAGCGCGAGGAAGTGGTGAAACAGAGTCGCCCATCCGGAAAGAATGGCGGGAAATCGTTGGTAACACGCAGGACCCCTACCTGGCGCGCCAACTGTCGGTGTTTCGACCCCGAGGGTCAACACCAACGAGTAAATTCGTAATTGCGTGCTCCCTTAATCCGGTGGGTGATGCAAGAAGGACACATCGATTTATCCTGGTTCGGGCAAAGAAGGCCCTACGTCCAGCGGGGGAGGAGGGATATAGTTCGTGTTATCTTGCACCGAAGCGCTAGTATAGGGGTGAATACAAGCAGGTGTGAGAAGCGTGAGCTAGAGCTTGAGCGTCTCGGGCGCTTAGCTCTCTACTTCACACTGTCTCACGGCGTAGTTCTATGATCTAAAGCCTTAGCGTATGATGCTTTCGGATCTCGGATCCTCTGTCCCAAGCCCTGGCGCCTCCTTTTATAGGCGAAGAAGAGGCACAGGAGTACATATTTTTAGTGCTAACGTGGTCGGTGATGTATGACGCCGATGCCGATCATGTCGGTGTCGCTGTAGAGGTGTACATCGACATGGGAGGTCCTACAACCGTCGCGTCGGGAGTTGTTGAAGTGTTGACCGGAGTTGTTGAAGTCCTGCTCGAGGGTCGGCGTGACAGAGCCGAGGGGCGACGGTCGAGGCCTCAGGTCGAGTCGAGGGGGTCGAGGCCCTTCGGATAAGGCCGAATTCCGGGAGATGCGGGGAATGTGTTGACTTTTGAGCCTCGAGGAGGTGCCGGACGGGACACGGTGCTTGGTATGGCGTAATAGTGAGGTACGATTCGCGGGATTCTGGGGTATGGGCGGCAAAAGCAGGATTTGACTGCCATACTCACAACTGTTGCTGTAACTGTGACCATACGGTTAGGCGGGAGCAGGTAAAATGCATTGAATGCTCCTGGATCCGTACGGGGGGTAGGTAGTCGAGGGGTATACTGTGCTCGAGGGCTGCCTATTCGCACGGGCGAAGTTCCGTCCTCGAGGGCGGGCTCGTTCGCTCGAGCGAAGTTCCGTCCTCGAGGGGTCCCCGTGTTGTACCCTCGAGCGTACAGTCTCGGTCCACGTGGTAGCCCGTCGAGCAGGCTGTGGCTTTGGGCTGTCGACGCCTGTTCGTGGGGCGGCCCAATATGCCTTAGCCTGTGGGCTTTCGAGCGATAGTGAGGGATGTCGTTGGAGGGTTTGCGTTGCTGACTTCGAGGATTAGTCTGATTAATCGAGGTTTTGGGGTACCCCTTTTCTAGGTACCCGACATCATTCAATGTACTTCCGTAATAAACTTATTTGGAGATATATAAACATTGTCAACATTGTCAACGTGCTCTACAAATTTGACCACATCCTAGAGTGACTTATTTTACACGTGGGTATGTGTTTGTCAAGCCGTTAGCTAATATTATGTGAGCCAATAAGCTGTTTGAAGAATATGATTTTTCTTAGCCATTTCTTATGCATGAAGAGTTAAATTTTATAATCTTTAACTAATTCAGTTTAGCTAACAATCTATAATTATTACAAGACAAACTTGGTAATATTAGATTTGTAATTAAATTTACTATATAATAATCATAAGTTTAATTATAAGTAATATAATATAAAATAATTAATAAGTTAATTTGCATGGATACCTAGATTTATATTTATTTATTATAGGGGAGGTAAGGCTAAAACTTGAGTGCCACGTGTTAGTGACTATAGAGTAATTTTGTCCAAAACACTTGGGGGGCAATAGTGATTATAATGAATGGGTCCACATGTTAGTGTCATAGTTGAAAAGCTAGGTTACTAGTCAAATCAGTGTTGTTCTATTTATCGATCGTAATGTGTACTTACACTGTTTGGCACAGCTCTAAACAGCTATAGCACGCTCCTTGCTACGATGCATAGAGAAGTTAGAATCAGCAGAGATGTTCAGAGCTCTACCAAACGAGACCTTGCTAGGCCCACGTTCGTACGTAATAACTCAGGTACGAATGGATTTTGCATAAGATATAAATAGTTACTTTCTCTATTCTAAAATTTTAAATTGTTTGACTTTTTTTATTCTAAGTTTGACCGCTCGTCTTATTTAAAAATTTATGTAAATATAGTAAACTGAAGACAGTCTTGAAAAAATTTAATTAATAAAGCAAGTCATGATAAAAGAAATAGTATTTTACACGAATTTTTGAATAAGACGAGAAAATATTAGCTTTTGATTTGATGGGACCGAGCTTCAAATGTCTACACAGCCCATACTACTGAAATGGTACGCCACACGCCGGCACCACACCACTTACGTACGTCATCGGATCAGGATGCATGCCTGGACTCGCAAACTTGCGTCTCTCGTCTGTTGCTGGTTCGGCTGTTCGGCACATGTACCGCATGCAGCATGTATGCTGCCTCGTGCCTTGGCAGCGCCGGCCGGCCGGCGGAACACCTGGGTTCTGCGGGTGACGAGATGCCCGGCTCATCACATCACATCGATCATGGGCATCGATACGGGGCCTCGCCGGCCGTAACTAACGCTCTTCCCTAATGAGTAGTCGATCGTTTTAAACTTGGGGCTTCTTGTTAGGAGGAGCCAACGTTACGCTTACCATCCACGAGAAGAAGACCCCCGGCGAGCTCTGCCTCTGCCGCTCGCTGCATCATCTTTCTAGGAGGCCACTTCGGCCGGCGATGACCTCTACGCCGCTGTCGAGCTCGAGCAGCATCAGCCCTTGTCTTGCCCCTCTGTGTATCACAGTATCACACAGAGGCTCACGAAACCACGACAGGGACGGTGGTGACCCAAGCACATGATGGCCCGAACAGCTTCGATTGGGCTGGGCCCAACAAAAGCCGTTCCGTTTGCATATATAGTGCCACATCGCCCGCGGGACGCTGAGAGCACCGGCTGATAATCTAACCACCTTCATGACCAATCATCCTGTGGCAATCGCGGCAAGCAATTACTTTGAATATGAACTAAAATCACATTCTTCATGCCTTGGCCAGCTCGGCTATCGCGCAACATGCGCGTCTCGCATTTCTTTTTGTTCAAAATTCTAACATGTGTGACATATTTCCTTACTGTCGAGAACGTTTTTTTCTGTCAAAATTCTAACATTTGTGACATATTTCTTTACTCTCGAGAACGGATTTGACTCGTTATTATACGCTTTTTTTGTCGCTAGAACTATTTTGTAAGCAACAAACATAGCTCACATCACGTGCGAGTGCGATGAAGCAAACAAATGGAATGAGACTATGAGAGCTATATCCACGCCAACAGAAACTTCAATATCGCCAAATACAACAGACCAATCCATACACGCTTGATGCCATCGTTGCATTACAAGTCAAAGAGGGCTTTGACTCTTTGCTGCATTGCATGTCGAAGCCCCTAACGAGACCTGAATAAATTCTGTGACACAGCCATATCACGTTAGTAGGTACTACCCCTGTCCAAGAAAGGATGCAACTATGTTTTGTGTGCCTAATACTGTAAAACATTTCATATTTGATCAAATTTTTAGTAAATAGTATTTATAACAATCAAATTTTTAGTAAATAGTATTTATAACAATTATCACTTCAAATTAATTTATTATGATAATAAATTTTATAATTAATCTAATGATATTTGTTTAATATCATAAATTTTTATAGTTTCTTATATATAATCATTCAAACTTGACATACTAAAACATAGTACCGTGCTAGAATTGTATTCTTTACCGGAAAAGATTTTGCATAGATACAAGTACTTAGTATTAAGCTTTTGATTTGATTCGAGCTTCAAATGTCTACACAGCCCACACTGCAGTAGTACGCTACACGCCGGCGCCGCACCACTTACGTCATCGTATGTCTCAGAATGCATGCCACCTGGACTCGCAAGCTTGCGTCCCTCGTTTGTTCTTCCTACCGCATGCCGGCACGCAGCATGCATGCGACCTTGTGCATTGGCAGCGCCGACGGCACACATACACCTAATCGCGTTCTGGGTTCTGCTAGCGGTGACGAGATGCCCGGCTCGTCACATCACAATCACATGGATCCATGGCATCGACGACGCCGGGCTCGCCGGTCGTCGTAACTAACGTTCTTTCGTAGTGGCAGGGTAGGACGGGAGGAGGAACCAACCTTTTTTTTTTATCCTTCCAACCGGCTCTATGGCCTTGGATTAATAGACTGAAACTTAGTCAAATCACAAGTACATAATTGAATTACAAACTCCGGGAGGAGGTCTACCCAGAATTGGTATTGAGCCGGGTCCCAATTTATCTCTAAAGAGGCAAGATCATGAGCAGTAGAATTAACTTAGAATATTTTCCACACACACACTAAGCTCTCCATGATAAGGTCTCTAATCTCCATAAACATTCCACCTCCTACTGTATGATCACTCTCTGTCGACGTGATTGCCTCTTTCAGCAGCGACGAGTCTGTCTCCAGAATGGCCATAGAGATGACGAAGTGTGAGGCAGCCTCCAAAGCTTGTTTGCGGGCCAACGTTTCCGATAACAGCGCGTCATGGACATGGCCTGCGTTCCCTGCACCAGCCAAGACCGCCACCCCTTCATGATCGCGGACTATAAAGGTGGTCTTCGGGTGGTCGGGAAGCATGCTATGAGACATAGACAGTCAATATGGAATTTGCCCCTCTCTGCATGAGAGAGATATCAATGGATCGCTCAAGTGATTGGATCAACAAATGCATGGTCGTGCTTGGGTTAAATGTTAACCCACGAGTTGAACCATATATCGAGTGGCAAAGGAAATAACTTATACGTGGTCGTAGCGGTTCGTCTGATATGATCTTTGTGTATGCAGAGAAGTTGCCATGCCTTTCTAGAGGCCGCTGTCAACTATTGTCATGCCTTGCTAAGGGTTGGAAGCCTAATTCAGGTTGGACCCGAATTAGACAAGGCTTAAGGATTCCTGATAGGCCTCCAGATGGGGTCGTATAGGGACGCCTATATAAGCAAGGGGTAGGGGCGAGGCAAAGGTGATTTGTTTTGATCTATTGAGCCACCATCGCCCAGCCCACGCTCACATCTTAGTTCCTCGTGGACCTAGCAGTCCGGTTACGCATTGCTTCTTCCCGCACATGTGTGATACCTCGGAGGTGCTGCATTTGCGGCACTAGGATGGACCTGGTCGTTCACAGTGGTCGGCAACTGGTCGACGACTAGTTGGACTGGTCGGGAACGTGCTTGAACGATCCGCAAGCGAAGGGTGTAGTTGATGGATGACCATGCAACTGCACGGCACTGCTGCGACGCGTTCGACTACATCGAGTCTTCCGCTGCACCTGCGCGTCTAGTGGTAATCCCGTGACCTAAATCTAGCAGTAGATCCTAGTTTATGAGGTAGAAAAGTTTTGTTTTCTGGCTTGCGTAGCACCCTCATAACCCTACAGTGGTATCAGAGCCATAGCTGCTTTGTTATAGGTCCAGCTGTGGGCATATGGTGATATGCGTTGTTGTAGATGAGTCTCTGATCTTGGTTCATCGTCTTGCCACATTGGTGTTGTAACGATCTACTCGTACCAGTTGGAATTCCACCATCCGAGTTAAGTGATACATGTAAAACCAGTCATGGCGAGTTTGAGATCAATCAGATTGATCGAATTGAGCCTTAGGTCAAGTGCTGAGCACATACGATGTGCGGCGGTAGTAGATGGGATCTATTACCAGGCACTGGGTTGCCAAGAAAAGTGTTGTTCGGTAAAACAGCTGTAACTTTTGAACCGTAACTCAGATTGAGACGAACTCTAAACAAAAATCGTAGAGAACAAAATTTTACATTTGATTCTCTACTGCGAAGCCATGGTTCAACAAAACTAGATTTGTGAAAAACTGCTTGGAAAATAGAGTTTTAGGCCTTGCAACGTTAGACATCTATATCGGCTAACTCTATTTTGCAAAAAATCATGACTGGTATAGCCCTTATGTGTATGAGATGCATGTATGTAATTAATTCATGGCTTGCACGTCATAAGGATAATATGGGCAGGAGCCTATAGATATTGTCACTTTGATGTAATGGCCTGCATGCCAATCTGTGATGATTCTGACTATGTAATTTTTATTCACGGTAGTGAAAGCTAGTCTTGACGGATGCATCACTGATGGATGACATACACGGACCACGGAGATGGAGATCACCATGATGAACAGATTGACATTGAGATGGAGATCTCAAAGGAACAATGGGCTATACCAAGTCATAGTTCTTACTATATTCTAATTTCACATGCTATAATGTTTTGTCTATGTTTGTGCGGTAGTGAAGTAGAATGATCTCTCAGTAATGTTTAAGTTGCATGCTTCCCCAAACCTTGCACTGTCACAAGTCTTGTACGATCGGTGGTGGGTCTATGAAATTAGGGTGCCACTGGTTTTCCTTGACTAGACAGGTTCGTATCGGATACTTACTGCAAGAAGGTTTGGTTACTTGAACAAGGTCATCCTAGTGGTTAGGGATCTTGAAGCATGGAAAGATTGAGTGTTCGGCATAGAGATGCTAGCCCAACAACAAGAGTCATATGAGATATGATTAGCAAGGTGTTGCTTACCGATCTACTATATCGACCAGCGGTGATGCTAAAGCTCACTGGTCGGCATGTTAGTTGTGGGTCTTGAATCACTAAGTGTCAATTGAGGGATATTGATTTTAGTGGGAGTAGATTTTATTTGATATGATTTACTCTTCATAGATACATTGTCTTAGTATTTTGTATTATTTTTGTTGTAGATAAATGACCGCCCGCAATCAACCATTTTCTTTGCGTATAATTCTTGAGAAAGATAAGTTGAATGGAACAAATTACGCGGATTGGATCCGCAACCTGAGAATTGTTCTTAGGGCTGAGAAAAAGGAAGAAATTCTAGACACCCCATTACCAGATGAACCTGATAAAAATGCAACTGCTGCTAAAAGAACCGCTTATAGGAGAGCATTAGATGCTGACCTTGAAGTGAGTTGCCTTATGCTTGCTTGCATGGAACCTGATCTGCAGATGCAGTTCGATAATAATTATTCAGCGAACGATATGATCGTGGCACTTCAAGAGATGTTCCGCACACAAGCCAGGACTAAAAGGTTTAATGTCTCCAAGGCGCTTGCTGAAACCAAGCTTGCAGAGGGCGCAGCAGTCGGACCACACGTAATCAAGATGGTTGGTTACACTCAGAGGTTGAAGAAGCTAGGCTTCCCAATCGGTCAAGAGTTGGCTACTAATTTTATCCTCTCGTCTCTTCTGCCTAGTTATGGAAACTTCATCTCAAACTACCATATGCATGGGGTGGAGAGGCGCTTGAGTGAATTGTGTGGCATGCTGAAAATAGCAGATGCCGACATCAAGAAAGGTGCCGGCAGTAGCCAAGTGTTGGTGGTCCAGAATAGGCCTCGGTTCAAGAGGAAGGGCAATTCTTGGAAGAAGAAGAAGAAGGGCAAGGCTAAATATGAGATCTCTAAGCCAAACCCATCTGCTGCCAAGGCTGGACCATCTGCAAATTCAGATTGCTTTTACTGTAAGGGGAAGGTCACTAGAAAAAGAACTTCAAGGAGTACTTGGCGTCCTTAGAGAGGGATGGCGGCGGTGAAGGTATTACTACTACTTGTACCCTTGTTGTTCACGTTACGGATATTTTTCTCGCTAACTCCTATATCAATTTCTGGGTATTTGATACTGGATCGGTTGCTCATATTTGCAATACGATGCAGGGAATGATAAGAAGTAGAAGTGTTGAAAAGGAAGAGGTTGACTTCCACGTGGACAACAATGCAAGAGTTGCTGCGTTGAACGTCGGGGCGATGCAACTTCACCTACCATCAGGATTTATCATGGAATTGAATAATTATTATTTTGTTCCTAGCTTAAGTCGAAACATTGTGTCACCTTCATGTTTGATGAAGGATGGTTATTCTTTTTCGAGTAAAGAAAATGGTTGTGTGATCTCCAAGAATGACATGTTTGTGTCTTTTGCATCCATTGTGAATGGATTATTTATTTTAAATCTTGATGATGCTCCTGTCTGTAATGTTACTGTTAAAAGGCCTTGACTTAATGAGTTAAGTACTACATATATATGGCATTGTCGTTTGGGTCATATAAATGAAAATCGCATGAAGAGGCTCTATGCTGATGGGCTTCTAACTTCGTTTGATTTTGAATCTTACGAGACATGTGAAGCTTGCCTGCTCGACAAGATGACCAAGGCGCCTTTCACAGGTTTTCCTGAGAGAGCATCTGACTTGTTGGAACTCATACATACTGATGTGTGCGGACCACTAAGCACAACAGCTAGAGGCGGATTCCAATACTTCATTACTTTTACTGATGACTTTAGTAGATATGGATATGTCTACCTAATGAAGCATAAGTCTGAAATATTTGAAAAGTTCAAAGAATTTCAGAATGAAGTAGAGAATCATCGTGGCAAGAAAATTAAAGCCTTGTGATCTGATCGTGGAGGTGAATATTTGAGTCATGAGTTTAACAATCATCTTAAGAGTTGCGGAATTGTTCCACAACTTACGCCGTCCAGAACACCGTAGAGAAACAGCGTGTCCAAGCACCGTAATCAGACTTTGTTGGACATGGTTCGATCTATGATGAGCCGGTCGGACCTACCTTTATCATTTTGGGGATACGCTTTAGAAACAACCGCTTTCACATTAAATAGGGTACCATCTAAGTCCATAGAGAAGACACCATATGAGATGTGGACTGGTCAGCGTCCTAGTTTGTCTTTTCTAAAAGTTTGGGGTTACGAAGCTTATGTCAAACGGTTGATATCTGATAAGCTCACACCAAAGTCGGACAATTGTTTCTTTGTGGGATATCCAAAGAAAACTTTAGGTATAACTTCTATAACCGATCAGAGGGCAAAGTGTTTGTTGCTCGGAACGGTGTCTTTCTAGAGAAAGAGTTTCTCAAAGGAGATAGGAGTGGTCGGAAGGTATATCTTAAAGAGGTTCAAGATGAGTCATTAGTGAATGACTCGACGAGTGATGCTAATATAGCGAAACAAGTTGATATACCTGTGGTCGGAACACCACCCCAACCACCTGTGGTCGGTACATCCCAACCACCTGTGGTCGGTACTCCACCCCAACCATGAAGATCAGCAAGACTTCGCAAATTGCGTGATGATCTGTTGTTGTTAGACGATGATGAACCTGCAAATTATGCGGAAGCGATGATGGACCCTGATTCCGAGAAATGGCCGAGTGCCATGAGATTCGAGATAGATTCCATGGGAGACAATCAGATTTGGAACTTGGTTGACCCGCCTGATAGGGTTAGATCCACTGAGTGCAAATGGATCTTCAAGAAGAAGAAGGATATGGACGAAAATGTTCACGTCTATAAAGCTCGGCTTGTCGCAAAGGGTTTTTGGCAAGTTCAAGGGATTAACTACGACGAGACGTTCTCGCCGGTAGCGATGCTTAAATCTATTCGGATCGTTCTAGCAATTGTTGCATATTTTGATTATGAGATATGGCAGATGGATATTAAAACAGCCTTTCTAAATGGGTATTTACAAGAGGACGTGTATATGATACAGCCCAAAGGCTTTGTTGATCCTAAAAATGCTGAAAAAATATGCAAGCTTAAGAAATCCATTTATGGGTTAAAGCAAGCTTCTCGGAGTTGGAATATTCATTTTGATGAGGTCGTCAAAGGTTTTGGCTTCCGTCAGAATGAATAAGAACCTTGTGTTTACAAGAAGGAAAGTGAAAGCGCTATTGTGTTTCTGATCTTATATGTGGATGACATATTACTGATCAGGAATGACATTTCAATGTTGCAATCCGTAAATACTTCACTAAATAATAGTTTTTCTATGAAGGATTTAGGAGAGGCAGCATACATCTTGGGCATTAAGATCTATAGAGATAGGTCGAGAAGGCTAATAGGATTAAGCCAAGACACATACATTGACAAAGTGTTGAAGCGGTTCAATATAGAACAGTCCAAGAAAGGGTTCTTGCCTGTGTCACATGGTATGCGCTTCAGTGTAAGCAGTGTCCTTCCACTAATGCTGAGCGCGAGCGCATGAGTAAGGTTCTATACGCATCGGCAGTTGGTTCCATCATGTATGTCATGATATGTACTCACCCAGATGTCGCATATGCTCTAAGTGCTATGAGCAGGTACCAAACCAATCCTGGTGAGAGTCACTGGACGCTGGTTAAGAACATTCTTAAATACTTGAGAAGGACTAAGGATGTGTTCCTAATCTATGGAGGTGAGGAGGAGCTCTTTGTAAATGGTTACACCGATGCTAGCTTCCAAACCGATGCAGATGATTCACTATATCAATCAGGTTTTGTGTTCACAATAAATGATGGTGCAGTAAGCTAGAAGAGTTCCAAGCAGAAAACGGTCACCGATTCTACAGTAGAAGCCGAGTACATTGCGGCTGCTGGAGCTGCAAAGGAAGGTGTTTGGTTGAGGAGGTTCCTCATTGAACTTGGTGTATTTTCTAATGCGTCGGGCCCATTGAATTTATATTGTGATAACAATGGGGCAATTGCACAGGCTAAGCAGCCTAGGGATCACCAGAAGAACAAACATGTACTCCGAAAGTTTCATCTCATTCGACAGTTTGTGAAACTAGAAGAGATAAAATTATGCAAAATACATACAGATTTGAATATAGCAGATCCTTTCACAAAGGCTCTTCCACAGCCTAAGCATGAGGTGCACATGAGGTCTATGGGGATTAGACATCTTAGAGATTAACTCTAGTGCCAGTGGGAGATTGTTGAGAATATACCCTAGAGGTAATCATAGAGATGATGATATTCCGATTGTATCTATGACATGCATTAAATGTTCATTGAATATCTATTATAGAGAACTTGTGTTGATTGGCAATTATGTGAATTGTTTGTGGAACTCAATTACTTGAATGGTTATTCTAAAGTTATCCCTGGTCGGCGTTCTTGTGAGAACACACTTGAATATTAGACCAGCACATGTATTAGTTGATGGCTATATTTCACAAGTCATGGACATGGAGATGTCGAACTAATAATGTGGGCACATGTGAGACATGTAGGCTGGACTGACCCAACATGAGATTGTCTCTATTCACATCATGTACGTTATGTCCTTAGACCTGAGATTATGGTATGTACTTAAGATGTGAAACGGCCTACTTAGGGATTATCAAACACTGCTCCGTAACTGGGTAGTTATAAAGGTTGTCTTCGGGTGGTCAGAAAGCATGTTATGAGACATAGATAGTCAAGATGGAATTTGCCCCTCTCTGCATGAGAGAGATATCAATGGATCGCTTAAGTGATTGGATCAATAAATGCATGGCCGTACTTGGGTTAAGTGTTAACCCACGAGTTGAACCATATATCGAGTGGCAAAGGAAATGACTTGTACGTGGTCGTAGTGGTTCGTCTGATATAATCTTTGCGTATGCATAGGAGTTGCTATACCTTGCTAGAGGCCGCTGTCAACTATTGGACGAGTAGGAGTACTCGGCCCATGTCTATGTGTGCGTGAACCCATAGGGTCGTACGCTTAAGGATTGGAAGCCTAATTCGGGTTGGACCCGAATTAGACAAGGCTTAGGGATTCCTGATGGGCCTCCAGACGGGGTCGCATAGGGACGCCTATATAATCAAGGGGTAGGGGAGAGGCAAAGGTCATCCGTTTTGATCTATTGAGCCACCGTCGTCCACCCCACGCTCACGCCTTAAAGTAATCAAAAAGGAGGTGGGGGTGCAAAGACAGCCAGGAGGTTTGCCTAGAAGCAGCCACCCTTTAAAGAGTGCGTAATAGCTCACTGATCGAGCGCCTTGCGCTGAAGATGAACGGGGCTAAGCGATCTGCCGAAGCTGTGGGATGTCAAAATGCATCGAGTCTTCCGCTGCACCTGCGCGCCTAGTGGTAATCCCGTGACCTATATTTAGCAGTAGATCCTAGTTTATGAGGTAGAAAAATTTTATTTTCTAACTAGCGTAGCACCCTCATAACCCTACGATGAATCCGGATATTGGATCAGCCTCTAGCATTGACGAGCTAACATGGCTTGGTTAAATAGATGCAAATCCCGATAGCCTAGACCACCTTTATCCTTCCTCGATGCCAAAGTTTGCCACAGTATCCCGTGGATCTTTCTCTCATTATCTCGCTGTGCCCACCAAAATCTACAGACCATAGAGTTGATATCATCACATAAGGCCTTGTTTAGATCAAAACAAGCCATGGCATAGCTTAGGATTGCTTGCGCCACAGCCTTGATTAGTGTTTCCTTCCCAGCCTTGATCAGTGTTTCCTTCCCAGCCTTAGACAAAGTTTTTCTTTTCAACCTTGGATCTTTTTTCATACTCGGTCCTTCAGATATAAAAACATCTTACTCTTGGAGCGTCCCATATAAACAGGTAAACCCAAATACTTCTTGCATCTTGCTTCTTGAGATAAAATGAGTACTGCTTTGAATGTGTTCTTGCTTGATGCATCACAGTTCTTACTAAACAGGATGATAATCTAACCTTACGCTCACCATCCACGAGAAGATCCCCAGCGAGTGCCCTTGCGGGCTTGCGGCTTTGCCCCCACACACAGGCTCACGAAATCACGATAGTAGGCACGGTGACCCAAGCCCATGGCCCGAACAGACTCGATTGGGCCAGGCCCAGCCGTGAACTAAAGCCGTTCCGTTTGGCGTTTGTACTTATTATCTCCTATAGTGCCATATCGTCCGCGGAACTCTGAGTGCACCGGGTGATAATCTAATCACATTGACGACCAATCACCGTGCGGCAGGCGCGGCGAGCAATTACTTTGAAATATGATATATGAATCACCTTCTACCGGCTTTAGCTGACGCGCGACATGCGCGTCTCGCGTTTTTTTCGTCTTCGTTTTTTGTTTCCTTTTTCAAAATTCTACAGGAATATCCCAGGCGCCTGCCGGAGCAATTACTTTGAAATATGATATATGAATCACCTTCTACAGGCTTTAGCTGACGCGCGACATGCGCGTCTCGCATTTTTTTTGTCTTCGTTTTTTGTTTCCTTTTTCAAAATTCTATATCATAGACGAATTCACGAATATCCTTCCTTTTTCAAAATTCTATATCATAGATGAATTCACGAATATCCCAGGTCCATACACCTAGATGCAGGTACCAACCGTAACATCTGCGACAAATCTCTTACTCTTGGGAGCTAATGCATGTTCCAAACAGATAACATTTGTGACAAATTTATTTTACCCTTGATAGCGGATTTAAGATTTAACTCATTATTATACGCTTTTCTAGAGTTTGAAGAATTTTGGAAGTATCAAACACCCTAACTCACCACGTGCGATGACGCAAACAATGCTAACGGTTAACAGAAAACAGTTGATCCATGGATAAAGATACAGAAACAAATGACAAGTGAGAGCTGTATCCACACCAATAGAAACTTCAATATCTCCAAATACATCAGACCACACACTCTTGATGCCACTGTCGCATTACAAGTCAAAGCGGCATATTATATTACACAGGGAAACCACTAACAGTCACATAACACAACCAATAAGAACCAACAAATGTACACATATCAAGCGGCAGCTGCTGCCCTTCTTCCAACCATACTCAGTATTCCAACGACGATTCAAGAAAATAAAATAAAAATCTGACGAATTAGATGGAGTGAGCGGAGAAGGCAGTCATCACGCGAAATCCATCTTAGATATTCGATGGCACCCCACGCGTTGCTCGGCCTACTCATCAGATATGCCACCTCTTGTCTGCGCACAAGAAGGTCCGTTAGGAGAACTCAGAGAGCACCCACAAGGTAATTACGAAATGTCTTGACAAAATGAATTTGAGACGCAGCTGGACAATGCATAATGATAGCGTATAAGAGAATAAAGTACTCACCAGATGCGTTGTGAGGAGCAGGGCCATTGCTTTTCACGTTTTGCTGAGCCTGCGATGATGATCGCTGCATGCGAGGTGACGAGTCGTGCTTGCCATTGGTCATGGGTAATGAATGCCTCTTCCTCGGGTTGCTGTCCTGCACATCTGGGCTCATCTTAGGGGACGATGCCTTGGCTCTTGCAGATTCTGTAAATTGCATGTAACTCGGCAACGGGTAGCTGTTGCTGTTGCTCATGCGAGGTTCTTGATCGAGATGATCAGATTTAGCAGCCTTGCTTGAGCTTTCTCTCTTGGCATGCCTTGATTCCTTTGAGAAGTTGTCGGTGCTGCTCCGTCCAACTGACTCACTGCCTGGACTAGCCAGCGACCTCTTGCTTGCATGGGACTTGGGCTTTTTGCTCCTGCTCTTTTTGGTATTAACAGAGACCTCACTCGATGGTGTTCCATGAGATTCTGGAATGGTCGTTCGGCTCATTGGAGTTCCTTCAGGTGTGGCATAAGATGCAACAGATTTTTCCAATCGTTCATGCAAATCTGCTGACATTTCTGGTTCAACATGTGATTCCTGAACAAGCTCCTTTTGTGGCTGGGCTTCTATTTCAAGGTCAGGAACATGGCCATTCTGTTCTACTTCCTTCTGCGGCTGGGCTCCTACTTCAGGAGCATTTTTTATCTCAGAATGGACAATATTGGAATCTTTATCAGCGTTGTCAGTGACATAGTTTCTATTTTCCAGAGCTCCAATCTCCATCACGATCTCCCCACCATCACCTTCTGATCTATCTGGTGAGTCCAGTGTGGATGAAATTGATATTTCAGTCCCACATTCTGATGCAGCAACTATCATTTTAGTATCATGACCAACAGAGCTTTCTTGTATGCCTGTGCCATCTTGCTTTGCCGAGTAATCTTCTTCTGAACTAGGAGTGTGCACCTTTGACTTGCTCACCCCATCCAGATGTGATGTGCTGTTGGACCTGCTGACTGTCGAATTTGTACTCAGCTCTTCAAATTTCAACTGTGCAGCAGCAAACGCTGGATTGCATGACTTTCTTGCCACAAATCTTTTACCTTCCATCTCCAGTGTCTGCTCAGAATTGTATGCATCACCACTGTCCTCATTAGATGTTTCGAATTTTTCAGGAAGTGGACAGGGATCCCTTGATGCATCAGCTTGGGTATATTGTTGATCCAAGGACATAAAAGGCTCGTCCACATCGTTTTCAGCCTTTTGGTCAGTTATTTGCTCATGATCTACATTAGTAGTTTCAATCAACTCTGATTGAGGATCATCTTCCATTTCCATCTTAGGGCTTTCATCTGGGACACTTGCAGGAGCCTCCAAGGCACTAGAATCAGATGTGTCTACTGTTTCTTTCACATCATCAGCCACCAACTTGGGGAAAGATAGGTCCGAGTCTAACTGAACAATGTCTTCATCACACTGAGAATGTTCAGTCACTTGTTCGGTCACAGTTTCACCAATCAACTCACTATTTTCTTCATGCTCTGGCAGGTGCTCCACAGTGATTGGTGGAATTAAGGCTGTCCACCTCTCCATCCATTCCCATTTAATATCAGATTCCGAAGGATCACATTTTATGCGAATGGATTTTGAGGTCAACGCATTGTCCATGAGCTGACAGAAGATAGCAATGTGAATATGAGGAAATCCAAACTACAGAAAGAAAGATGAATATTTATAGATTTCTAGAATGTGTATTCTCATGTCTTACCTTGAGAGCTAATCCATTGCGAAACAATTTCTCACCTGAAGAATGAACAATAGTCTCCTGCATTGGGGAAAACAACATGTGAATTCACATAACTAAGGAGCAGAAACAACCTCATCTGACTCGGGAGGAGATAACCAACAGATGAAGCAAGTTGAGTGGAAACAAAAACTCCGAAGACTTGCATTGCAATAGACTAACAACTCCCAGGATGCTAGCTAAAACTACGAAAAACTGCACATAAACATCTTACATCTTACTAATGTTGCTAAGCCTTACACTCAGTTGACTCGGAAAAAAAAAACTCATCACAAAGATATAATTCGATCAAGAAATGGCACATGATATGGTTGGGCCAGCTAAAATGTCATTCTGTTAACTAACTCGGTTGCATAATATACATTCATAATCCAATTCCAATGTAGCCAATGCAAAACATTTTCATAAATGATAATGCCTCAAACAGAAAGCCATCATTCACCTGAATCTTTCCTGGTGAATGTTGTGCTTGATGAGCCCTGATTAACCCCTGAATTTTAATAATCGCAAGCAAGCATTGTAAAGATTCTGAAGCCTGCTTTCTAACTACATGTCCACGTATAACAGCCTGCAGTTTCACCAGATCCTTCTGATTCAGTAGCTCTTCCCTTGCCTGTAGTCATGTAAATGGATAATGTCTTAATTTTCTTACTTCGATAATATATAAATGATTAATAACATTGGATGAGGAATAGCTAAGCATAATTGTAAAAGAGCAATAATTGGAACTTACAATGCAAGTGCCACTGCCAGGCTGAAGATTAGTAGCTGCAGACTCCAAATGATCTTCCTCAGGGTCTGCACTGCTTCCTTCAACAAGTGAGGTGTTTTCCCCCTGCTTTGGCCCAGTTGATGAGACAGAAATAGTTTCATCTGGCTCTTCAATTAGTTCCTCAACTGCCCTTTCAGGTGTCTCTTCTGTTGCATTTTCTATTGTCCCTTCAGCTGTATTTTCAGATGCTGTCTCTGTTATCTTTTCAGCTGGTTCTTCAGTTGGTGCATCATTTATTTTTTCGACTGGCTCATCGGTTGGTGATTCAGTTATCTTTTGAGTGGGTAGTTCAATTGATTTTTCAATTATCTGGTCAGCTGGTTCTTCCATAAGTTTGTCAATAGGCTTTTCAACTGGCTTCTCCATCACCTTTTCATCAGAGTTCTCTTGATGCAGAGGCTTCTCCTCTGGTTTCTCTTGATGCAGAATCTTCTCATCTAGCTTGTCTTGTTGCAGAGGCTTCTCCGAGGCATAAGAATATGTTGTTGAAGTATAAACACTGTTGCTCGGTGTAATGTCAGCCTTTGCTTTGCTGGAGCTAAGAGTTTCAGGTTCTGAGATATCAGAGTTCTTCAAAACTCGATGCCTTGTAGACCTCCTACGAAAGCTCCATCTGCTTTTATCTGATATGGCCTTGTTCTGAAAAGAGCGAACATGCACATCAGTGTGAAGTTCAGTAATGATATGAGGAACAAAAATTGAAAGAACTTCTGTTACTTTCCACACATAGAAAAAGAAAACTTGAGAACTGATTGCAAAAGTGGAAGGTATTACTATTTAGGAAATACTTTGTGAGGAAACTACATTGTGAGGTCTATGCACTAATCCATTTCATATCCAAATTTAGGTAGTGGAGTTCTATGCACTAATTCCATTTCATAGAAAATGGTGCATTACGTTGTGAGGAAACTACACTGAACTAATTTGGGCAATACTTCATGACAAAATGCACCACTTAAAAGTTTGCATGTACTGAGAGTCGGGGAAGACTATAGATCTCAAGCAAATTATCTCTGATTTATTGTTAACACTGATGTTCCATTAAAGCGTACTAAACTTTGCGTATTTTTGTCAATTTAAATGAGCTAAGCTCCCCAAATTCAAGAGGTACAGCTATGCAAGCTGACTCAAAAGTCAATAACCTGTTCTACCACATGCTGAATTCCATGATGCGCATACAAGAATCCACCAACCCAAATGGAAATTTTACTTAATTCCTTTTGTTATCCGTGCAAGAATATTTGCTCCAAAGTCAGGTAACACCTCCCTATCTTCTAGCCCGGGTAGCGGATATAGTCACCAGTAGCCCATCATTTAAAACAAAATTGTCAAATCAGGAAGGGACACGACTGGAACCAACCAAGCCAAAGAGGAGAAAGACAGACGCAACAGGCCGAGGTTGACACAGTGAAAGCAATCGCATAGCAGCGAGAGCACTACATGGAGCATACAAAGAAAGCAGCATCAGATCCTTCCTTGCTGTGCTGCATGGGATCAAGACGACACAAAACAGCACCCTAATAAGCCATGCAAGATATGGCACTGACTGCAGCTATGGACTGCAAAGGAATAAAAGAAAGTTTCTTTTTTGTTCATTAGTTTCATCCAGAAAGAGCGAAATTTTCAGGTGAAGAGGCATGTCCATGCAGTCAGGCAACATCATGTCGCGAAATGATGAACAATTGCCCACCTGTCAACATCGCAAACAAATCCGAAAGTAGAAAGAATTCAAAGCCGACAAAGTGAGCGAGCTGAACCAGTGAGAGAATCTCTCAATTAGCAACTTGATTCCAGCTCCCCGCTTCGAATTAAACCCAGATCTACCAAGGATCACACACACCCTGCCCCTGAACACCACGCATTCGGCAGAGATCTAACGAGACAAGCACGGCAGCCCGGAAAAGGAAGCAACTTTCGGCGCCATACAAGACGCCGGAAGGAAAAAGAGAGATAGCAAAGAGACGCCGCATTCCGCGGCGCAACGGGGGCGGGCAAGCAGCACGGCTGACCTCGTCGGGGTGGTCGTCGGCGTCGGCGTCGGCGTCGGAGCCGGCGGCGGGATCGGATCCGGAGCCGGCGCAGACGAGGATCTTGAGGCAGCCGTTCTTGGACCGCGCCATGGAGCGCGCGGAGGCGGATGACGGCCGACCGGCCGCGGCCTCAGTCAGTCAGTCAGCCAGTCAAGTGCTCTGCTCCGCGCGGCGCGCGCGTGCGTTTCTGGAGCCTGGGTTGCGGAACAGGACGGCAGTGGATGGCCGCTCTGCTCCTTCTGCGCTTGCCTGAGGCGGCTTGGCTTGTTCGCTTGCGGCTGCTGGTGCCTGTGCAGCTCTGCACGGCGTTTTTATATTTTTGGAATTGGAATGGAGGCCTCCCTCCTCCTCGGGCCCTCCGCTGCTCTTTCCGCTCCTTCCCTGTGCGTGTCTTTTATCTAGACTGCTAGATAGACTAGAAAAAAAAATTCAATGTGCTTTCCTTTTTCTTATAAAATTTCTCTGTGATTTTATTTAATAAATCTTCAGTTTCCCTAAATTAATTTTAACCAAGTAGTTTTATTAGTAGTAGTAAGTATTAGGTTTAAAGTGTTTATATAAAAGCAAAGTATCTACATTCACCGCCAAATCCAGCTGTTATACCTAAACAAACTTATAATTCAAAAGGTATATTAAGATATTTTTCCCGGATTAATTATAAGAGACAAAGGAGTCCATTAGGGTACCGAGACAAATTTTCCATTAACAAAGTGTTAAGCGAAACGGCCCTGGAAAACCGCAGAAAACAACAACACGTAGAAAAAGCGTCCAGTGTCCTTATCCACACGGATTAGGCAGCACTCGAGAGATGACTACATAGTGACACCGAAGCCTAGCCTCTGTGTGTCTGTGTTCACGGCACGGCACGGTAGCGTCCTGCCGCTGCGAATTTGGTGTTGTGCTTTGTTGTGATTTGAAGGTTACGGCTTACGGTAGGGTAGATCGTCTTTAAGATAAGAATGCCAATGGCAGCAAGCATAAACGCCAGGCCTGTCACTAGGGACACTAGCATAGCATAGCGACCGACCGGCATGTACTTGCCGTAGCTTGCATGGTGACGCCGCCGCTGCACACGGTTTGGTGACTTTGGAGCCCGACGAGTCCATGCTCGTCGTCACGCACCGCTGCCCATAAATGGTTCCCGTGCTTCGTCACGAGCAAAACGCATGCTACCGGCAGGACAGGCACGGCACGAGGAGACGTAGGGCGAGCACGAGAAAGCGGTTGCGGGGCTGCGGGCCTCGGGAGGAGACGCCGGCACGCCGCCCCGACCGCCCGGAGCGCCGGGGGGCCGCCGGCGGGGTGGTGGGCTGGTCGGTCCCGTCCCGGCCTCCCGCCCCCGCGGCTGGTGGGCGAGTTCACGTGACCTGCCGCCGATCCGACCGGGAAAACGCTCGGAAAAGCGAGGAAACGCAGGCACGCAGCACCACCGTCCTAGGCGCGCGCCCGCACCCGCACCAACATTGCCGTTGCCCGTTGCTGGCTGCCCGGCCCTCCGGCTCTCTCGCTCACGAGCTGCCTGCCTGCCGCGTTGCGGGAGCGGGCCGCGGGGCGATGCGGCGGAGCACGCGCGGCAGTGGCTGAACGCTGCCACGGTCTGTGCCTTTTTTGTTCCTGGTAGTTGGATCGTGGGCTCGTGGCGATAAAGCTTTCGTCAGAGGCACGCAGGCAGAGGTAGCTCTTCTCTGTGTCTTTTGGACGGCGCTGCCCTGCTTCACTCTAGATAGCTTCGACCTTCAGTCTTGCGAATTTACACGTATAGGAAAACTGAAATTTTATCATTTTCCGGTGAATAAGTTCGGTAGAGGAAGAGGAGTACTAGCAGTCTAGGCGTCTAGCACATCACTACGGAGTGGTATACAGGGTGTGTACTGTATGTACGTGTGAGATGAGGTGGGCCACGTGGGCAAGAGGTGCTGCTGTCCGGGCTGCGAGTGGGCCCGCGACACCACCAGGCACGTGCCAGCCTTTCGCACATGGACACGTCGCTAGGCCGGCCGGCCGGCGGCCACCACCTGCTCGCCGCGTCGACGCACGTTACCGCCACGTGCAGTGGTACCCCAAGGCCCTCAACCCTGGAAGCCGTAAACATCATCCTCCCGACGCCCGTTGTTGTACTTGCACAGTTAGTGGCACTGCCGGCCTCAACTAAGCATCGGGCTCCTGGAACGGGAGTTTATTATTGGGTCTATCCTCCTAATCTCCTCGCTAACAGCGGTCAAAGCATCTGGTCCTGGCAGTAAACCAGGCGTATGAAATACTAATAATATTCCTATGTTGAATAGATGCTTGGAATCGTGGAGAGCATGCGTCCAAGCACGAAGCTGCTTTCTCGGCGGTCGGCGATGCAGCAATGATGCTCGGCCTAAAGGAGCTGGAGGCTGGAGGAAAAGAACGACCAGAGCAGCAGGATAAGCAGGATAGTGAGCCCTGCACTGCAGGCTGCAGACGGCAAAAGGAGCCATGATGAATATTTCGGTCCTTAATGGCTCACTAATGGTGCCTGATCCTGGATTAGTAGTTAGGATGGTCAACATCTGCTCATCTTGACCATTCTGCTAATACTTTTCAGTTTGCTCCAGGCTCCAGCAGACATCAGCTACCCTGGTATTAGCTCTGTTCAGAAATGGATATTTTCTGACCAGCAACAGTCAGCAATGCCGGGGGCAGAGACAGTGAATACCTGCTGAAAACCCTTGTCAGGTTGTTTCAGTTGGTTTAAGGTCTCAACGCCTGGTTTAGGTCAGCTAATGCAGGAAATCACCAGATAAATATATGGTTACGATTCTGTGCGATTTAACACTTCTTTAGCACAAGAAAGAAAAGGAAAGCATATCTTCAGTGGATAACAAAAATCATGACCTGAAATCGGGCACACCACACCACACCTTTCTTTCTTGCCTCGTAGTAGTATCTTTTTCTTTGCTCACTCACTGCAATCGGTTGCTTGTTTCAGAAGCACACAACAGTGATCTCTCACCATCATCCCAAAAAAAGGAGGGCAGACAACAGTGATTGGGGGATCACAGAGACAGCATGTTCTGCACCTGTGCACCAGCCAACTCAAGGATCACTTCGGATGGGAGCGCATTAGGTTAAAGTTTGTTGTGATCCTCTGATTATCTTAGCCTAAGTGTGGTGTGGTTAATTAACTAGTGCCCAGACCAGAGGTCACTGTCAGAGAGTTGGGAGGCAGTGACAGGCTACTCCATGTTGCTTGTGGAGGAAAAAGAGCAGAGCATCTGAGTGCCCACAGCCCATCAGTCATCAGACAGACAGAGGGGACTGGGAACTGGCATCCGAGAATGAGATCTAGTAGGTTGCTTCTTGTTCTTAGGTCCACCCATTATAGATATTTCTTATTCTTATGCTCAGAATTATTGGCATAGAACAGCAAAGCAGCTAGTCATAGCTCTTCCGTGGCTTTTCAAAATAAAACAGTTGTTGGAGAATGAATTGATTGTTCCTGAAAATTCAAGGACTAGGTGCATTTAAACAGTAAAGGCTCGAATAAGCCATCTATAATTCTTCTAATTAATCTTTCAGATTTCTTCACTTGAATAGTAAAGGTGTATTTAAACACCACCTTTCTTTGGAGAGACGTCACACAAAAACGTACTACTTCATCTTGCTAAAGAAACCTCAGGAGGTGACGAAAAACGTCCAGCTCTGAAGAATGACTGAATTGACATGAACAGACACTGCATTTACACGAAATAATTGCGATTACGACTGTAATCAACGATGCCCCATGCACGAAAGGTTTTCTGATTTGTTATTGGGAGCTAATCGCCGTCCTAATCGGCCGATCTGTACGTAGTACCATGCACTAACCTGGATCCTTGTTGGCAGTGATGGGATAGCTTTGTTATCCTATGCGTAGGCAACTGCAATGATAGATGTGGGCTGATGCCTTGTCATTTGTTAGACTGGCATACTGGAGGATACCTACCTACCAAGCGTTTCCTGCAGTTGGGGCAGCATGTCAACTTGTTATATCATGGTATTATGCCAGAAATCTTAACAGTTTTTATACAGAAAAATAAAACTGAATTGGAACTAGAACATGTGTTTCCTTTCTTGCAGACTTGCAGTGAAATGAAATGCTAACAGAAATTAAGGACTTATATAGTAAGTAGCGTTAGGACTTCAATTTCAAATCAGAAAATCAGAAGAGGTAGGACTTCAATTTCAGATGAGAATAGCGTGTTTGACAAAACCAACTAGTAGAGCAACTTTAGGTGGGATATTGTATCTGCTACTGCTAATTGAGAGGAGGGGAAAACAAATATGGGGTTCTCTATGGTGGTTACCAGAGAAAATCATATATCTCAAACACCTGCAGTTTGCTAAATACACGTAGTAATCATATATCTCTGAATTTTTCAAACTAACATCTCTGTCGATGTCCATGTCACATCAGACCACTTAAGGTGTATTTAATCCTTTTTTTTTAAAGGAACGGCAAAAGCTTTGCTTTGATTTTATTAGACGGTAATAAAATTATAAAAACCAACAAAGCGGGTGTATTTAATTGGAAACACAAGAATTTCAGAAGAATCATACATAATGTTTACATGATTCAGTTCACTTTTACAGAAAAAAACAGAAATTTTTAAACTTTTCCTGCATTAAAAACAGAACATATATGAATATAAATATAATAAAAGCCATGGCAATAAACCAGCCAGCTGTACATATTCAGTGACCTGAAAGGACGAGATCATAAGGCACGGGAAACAATCAAGGTGATGCATCCAGATGATGAGGTGAACGGGACAACCGCATGCAAATCTACCTCAACCAACGCCGATAATATGTCAGGGGAATCATGGACTCGGGGGAGAGAGGAAGGCGAACAAAACAAGGACAGGGCACCGCATTAGCAGCTCGAAACCTTAAAGAGAGGGGAAAACCGACAGCGATCGGGGTTAGCTGAGTGGCTCTAATCCCAGCTAGCTTTTGGCTCCATAACTGGGCTGCGCCTCTAGCACGGGGACAAGGAGAGTTCACCTAATTGCTACATCTAGATGGCATTCCCGTGTGTGTTCATGAATCCTTTTCTGTTAAAGAAAACATTGTTCTTTTTCCTGGGCAGTTAGCTAAAAGAACGACATCTTTCAGTGCTTCCCATCTGTGCCACCTAATTTCTTTGACAACGCACGGTGCCGTCAGATTAACTGCCCCCGGTGGCCGGCCCAGACAGCGGTTAGAAATTAACGTAGTACCTGGTACGTACAAAAACGCATTGTCTATTTTGTCCTTGCTTGGTAGTTGGTATGGTATACACATACACCCATGATCGGTGTTCTTGGCTAGTACTACCAGAGGCCAGATAAGCTTAAGGATGCGTGCGATCAAGATGAGACGAGACAGGTGAGAACTTTGTTGTGCGATCCGCCGCGACAGATCGAGAAAGGGACATCTGAATACGAAAAATACTGCACTGAACCTGCATGGTCGTCTCAGTTCAGAATGGAATGGAATCCGTTGGCAGCAGTGTGCTGCCGGCCTGGCGTTCACAGTTCAGTCTCATCAGAATTATTCAGACCAACCCCCGGGTAACCCGAGACATCGGCGGATGAAGCTACACCATATATGCGTCTTGGGATGGGAACGGAAGGGGAGGCAGCAGGCACCGCACATGCGGCGTCGCTGCTGCTACTAGTATCACGGCGAGGCTGAGATGTCGCGTCGTCGTCCTCGTCTCGTCCATGCCGTCCGGTCGCCGTCCTCACATGTCATATATTGGAATTGGAATGGGATTAGAATATCGTCGTCTCGTCCAAGAGCGGCGTGCATGTGAGTTGGCCCGTATGGCACGGAAGCTGCTGTTGCTGTCGCTGTCGCTACGGTAGCAGCAATCATACGAGCGGTGTGGACGGCGGCAGTTGGGTTGGGTCGATGCGGTGGAAGAGAAGCCCACGAGTCAGCATGCCGAGGCCAAGCCACACTAGTTTTAATTTCCTCTAGTACTGATTCGCAGATAGCTGAATTTTCCCTGTCCCAGTTTTGACGCTGCGTACACACTGGAGATTCAGATGATCAGATTCTAAAATACTCCAGACCTGCGTACACTAGGAATGATTCAAAGAGAAGTCTAACAGACATTTATTTGAACAGGGCTACGCGTTCTAGGACCAGATCGCCCAGCAGCGAAATGAATAAATGGGAATAAATAAACAACAGCACAGAAGAATACACTATACTAGTTTTTTTAGCAGGAATAAACCATACTCCAGTGTGCAGGAGTACCTTTATTGTGTGCAGGCGAACAGAATTAGGGTCACGAGCGAATAAAGCAGGTGCAGGACAACCTCGTCAAATAGGCCCATTTAAGCCTCAGGGGCTACCACAGAAGCTAGGGCCCACAAGGCATAATTTTGAAGCCTGCCTTGCCATATGCATAATACTCCTAAATTGGTAGAGCAGCATAATATAACACGATAGTAATAATTGTAAAAGCTTTTCCAAGTGTTTTAAAAGCCTACTTTCAATAAGATTATAAAGAAACTATACTTTCAATCTTATTTTTTGTAAGATTAAAAAAACTTCCTCTACTCTTAACTTTCAATCTTTCCATACATGAAAAAGTCTATCCAACCACACATGAAGATACATGCATATCCAATCGGCTGAAAAGGATGCGAGAAAGAATAAGGAGAGTGTGTAGGGTTATTTTTTTTGACGTGAGGTAAACCCCATTTCCATTGATCAATGGAAATACAATGTCCTAGAGTTTGTAGAAAGCAAAGCAGAAAAGACCAGCACAGATTATGATAGCACAGAGTATGATCCATCAGGACGAAGCCCACAGTACATTAAGCAAAAAAGAAGCCACCAGACTAACGAACGCGAGCTCCTGTTGAGCAGAGACGAGCTGTAGAGGGGATAAATGACACAGAAGTGGCATCAACGCCTTGACATGGATACTGGACGAGGAAACCATCAGATTTGTCTCCAAACCACCCATACTCGAGTGTGTAGGGTTATAATAAGTGAGAAAGAAAGTATGAAACCTGATGGGGGTAAACATAGTCCAAGATTTAGACTTTAGACGTGGAAGGACACGGGGAAAAATAACAAGAATAGACATGGTTTTTTTTAATACAAATGTACGACAAAGAGGAAAAATAAAAGTGGTTGAGGAGATTTGAAACATAATCATGCATTTCTCTTGCAAAATTCCTTTCTACCTTTTACGAGCGAGATAAGGTTGGAGAAAGCCAATAAATATGCTCTTTGCATCTTTTTTAGTGAATAGATAATGTTTTGTTATCTCAAACCTATTAGATATTAGTGTGTTATATTAGTTAAAACCATGGTTGACTCTATTCGACTCATATTACCAACTACGTGAGACAACCAAGTGTCGAGATCCTAACATATGGGTATATTAATCCTCATGCTAACTTCTAACAACCATGAGACCTCCCAACCAACCCCTTTAGGACGGCTCGAGGGTTACACCCATCAGGTCGTGCAAGCTACAGCAAACTAGGCGAGAAGGTGTGTGTCCGTGCTACAAGGCTGCAATGGCGGGGATGAAAAGCAGTGTTGGCAGTCCTTAACTGTAGTTTATAACCACCAACTTTCATATTAAAAGTACCAAATCTAGTAAATGGGGATCACACTAATGAATTTCATGAGTTTTGTTGAGTTGTTCTTTTACAGGCCACATACTGGAATACATGTAATAAAAAGGTATAAATGTGCAACTATACAAAATACATAGACAGACTCTTCGCAAACAAATAAAGATAAGGCCTTCTCACCTTAGGAGTTTGGGTCCAAAACCCACGTGACGCTTCTTGGTGGTCTTTCCAAGACGATCGTTGCAAGCGAATCTTTCAAAAAATAGTCCTCGGAGCGACCTACCTTTGCTCAACCGCCTCACGAAGGCATGTAAAGAAGTACAACCGCACTCCATCTCCACCAAAAATCTTATGCGGGTTTGATCCAAGGGCCATCGTGAAGAAACACATAGATCGACACATTTAGTGATCTCCATTATTCCTCCTGTCAAAGTATAAATACCCCTTCACTCCCTCTAATTAACAACAACACCTCAAAGCAAAGAGCAAGATCAAGAGCACCATTCTAAGACTTATGCCATAGCTATGTAGAGTTACGTAGTTGGAGAGCTTTGGGGAAGTGCTGCACTTGTTGGTGTCTCTCCGTCTTGTCCCTATAGTTTCTTTCCATGTCAACCAATGTTCTGATAGTAAAGCTCAGAAGAAGGACAATTTTTGACCACACAACATAATGTCGCCTCGTCTTGTCCCTAAAGTTTCTTTCCGCTTCAACCAATGTTCTGATAATAAAGCTTTGAAGAACGACCGTTTTTAACCACCCAATAGAAAAGGCCAATCCAGTGACATCTCCATCTCGATCAATTACTAATTCAAATGTGCTAGTCCGCATCAAACATGAACAAATAATTTAATAGAGCAATAAAGTAAGATGCAACATTTGAATAAGTTAATACCTCAGGAAGCACACAACTCTTATACGAATAGTAGTTGTAGGCCATGTGATCGAGCACTTTCCCATCATAATCACAGATTGATTGAAAACTTGTTAGTATCCTAGCACACTTATTAGACTCAGATGGACCAATGATGATTCCATTAAACTGCCGTATCGGCAACCGCTCTGAAAACAACAGCATACAATTGATCTTCTCTGTATCGTAGGGAGTTCAATAAAAGAAGTGTAAAAATCTATTGTGTTTGTTCTTTTTCTCCCTCAGAATAGGTGGATTGCTTACATAATCTAAAACGAGAGCACCAAAGATTCTAAGAGTTCGGCAGAAAGAAGTTTCTTCAATGGAGAAGTAATAATAATGAAGATAACAACAATTTTCAGCAAGCTCTTCAGTAACTCTAGCCCTGTGCCACTTTGTGATCTCTTCATGGTTTCCACTCTAGGGGAATTTGGGGCAGCAAATGGAGGGATGACAGTTGCTCACAATTCTTCCTCCGCCTCTTTGCTCGCGCTCATCGGCTCGGCAGTCACGGACCAGGTCTCAACTAGTCTTCCACCTGCCTCCCACGGCCATGTTGGCTTGTCCCCATTCGTCGTCTCCTGTACCATGCCCGTTGGGCGGTTGAGATGTCGATCCCGACACCGGTGCGGCATTCAAGTCGATCCACCCCGCCGGAGGTGGTGGCCAAGGCCCTGCGAGCAGATTTGGCACCAGAGGCTGCGTGAACGGCAACGACGGGGGTTGCGTCGGCGTGGTGGTTGGAGGTGGAGACGACAACGTCGGTGGTGGAGGTAGAGCTTCCAACTGCTCAATATTTGGCAATCTCCATATGCTCTGGGTCAACGCCCCTTGAACGTTGGCAATTTAAGATCCGCAGACTCCGACAATATCTAAGAGGTTGGGCAAAACACACAGCAGGGTCATATCAAAAAGAAAAGAAGACTCTGCTAGCTCTTTTAGAGAAACTTGATAAGAAAGCTGAGATCTCTCCCTTATCCGATGAAGAGATCAATCTGAAGCATTATCTAAAAGAGCGTTTAGTTAACCTTCTGAGAGAGGATGAACTAAAGTGGTACCAGAGAGCCAAAGTTAAAACCCTCTTGGAAGGGGATGCTAATACTCGGTTCTTTCATCTAATTGCCAATGGGAAACATCGCAAGCAACATATCTATAGACTTGAAAATGATCAAGGTGTTGTGATCGGCGATGATCATCTCAAAAGTCATATTATGACTTACTATAAAGAACTCTTTGGCCAGCCGGTGAATTTTGATATCTCCCTTAGGGAAGACCAAAACCTGGATATTCCACAGGTATCACCGGAGGAAAATGACATCCTCATCAGCCCGTTCACTGAATCTGAAGTGAGGGAGGTGGTATTCCAAATGGAGCATAATAAAGCTCCAGGACCAGATGGTTTTCTTGCGAAATTCTATCAGGTGTTTTGGGGAGTGATCAAGGATGATCTTCTACCCTTATTCACTGAGCTGCATATGGAGGCTCTTGACCTCTACAGTCTGAATTTTGGTATTATTACCTTAATCCCAAAAGTGAATAATGCCATAAAAATTTAACAATATAGGCCAATTTGTGTTCTTAATGTGAGTTTTAAAATATTCACTAAAGTGGGCACAAATAGGCTAAATTTGGTAGCTAAAACTGTAGTGAGACCAACGCAAACTGCCTTTATGCCAGGAAGAAATATAATGGAAGGGGTCATCATCTTACACGAAACCATCCATGAACTTCACACCAAAAAGAGAGACGGTGTCATTTTCAAGATTGACTTTGAAAAGGCATACGACAAAGTGAAGTGGTCTTTCTTACAACAAACGCTTCGAATGAAAGGTTTCTCCCCTAAGTGGTGTCGATGGGTTGAAACTATGGTCACTGGTGGAAGTGTGGGAATCAAGGTCAATGATGACATAGGACCCTATTTCTAGACTAAACGTGGACTCAGACAGGGAGATCCAATATCACCAATCTTATTCAACATCGTCGCAGATATGCTAGATCTCCTTATTAACAGAGCAAAAGCCGACGGTCAGATAAGAGGTGTCGTCCCCCACCTTATAGATGATGGTCTATCCATATTACAATATGCAGATGATACCATTATCTTTATTGATCACGACCCAGAACAAGCACAGAATCTGAAACTGTTGCTTTGTGCTTTTGAACAGCTATCTGGGCTGAAGATCAATTTCCACAAGAGCGAAGTCTTCTGCTATGGGGCAGCTAAAGAGATGGAATCCTTTTATACTAGTCTCTTTGGATGCAACACAGGGAAATATCCCTTCAGATATCTTGGGATCCCAATGCACCATAGACAACTCCTGAATTCTGAATGGAGGAATGTAGAAGATCGTTTCAAACAAAAACTCTCTTGTTGGAAAGCGAAATACCTGTCATATGGGGGAAGACTAGTTCTGCTTAATTCAGTCTTAAGCAGCCTACCTATGTTTATGATGTCCTTCTTTGAGATCCCTAAGGGGGTCATTAAAAACCTGGATCATTATAGATCAAGGTTCTTTTGGCAAGGCTCCTTAGATAAACATAAATATCGCCTTGCCAAATGGGACATTCTTTGCCGTCCTAAGGACCAAGGAGGATTAGGTATCCTAAATTTACAATTGCAAAATAAATGCCTGCTAGCCAAATGGCTGGTTAATCTGTTAAACACAGAAGGGATATGGCAATCTCTTTTAAGGAATAAATACCTAAGCTCCAAAAGCCTAGCTCAGGTGGCAGCCAAACCCAATGACTCTTATTTTTGGAGAGGCCTCATGCATATCAAAGATGAGGTGTTGGCTAATGGTTCATTCGATATTAAAGATGGAACCACCGCTAGGTTTTGGGATGACACATGGGTAGGTGATAAGCCTTTGAAAGTTAGATATCCATCTTTATATAATATAGTGAGGGATCCTCACGCAACAGTCTCAAAAGTAATGACTACTAGCCCACTAAACATATCTTTTAGGAGGACTTTGGTGGATAATAAACTTACAGAATGGCTTAGTTTAGTAGCAAGGATCTCCCGAGTCGAATTGGTGGATGGTTCAGATTATTTTAGATGGAGTTTAACCAAATCGGGTTTATTCTCTGTCCGCTCCTTGTATCTCAATCTTATAGATACACATACACCTTTTCGTCATAAGAAGATCTGGAAGATACAAGTTCCTCTAAAAATTAAAATCTTTCTTTGGTTCCTGCAAAGGGGTGTCGTCCTAACCAAAGACAACCTTGCTAGGAAAAATTGGAAAGGGAGTCAGAAGTGCATATGCTGTGATGGGAATAAAACTATTCAACATTTATTCTTAAACTGTCCCCTTACCAAAATGATTTAGAGGATTATCTTTTTTGCTACTAGTTTGACCCAACCAAGTTCAATTAGCCACATGTTCGGTACTTGGCTAACTAATTAAAATAAAAAGATTAGAAAATTGATTTGGGTGGGGGTGACTGCCATGTTTTGGGCTATCTGGAGATACCGCAATGATGTTGTTTTTAATAAAATAAAATCTAACTCTATTATGCAGGTAATTTTCAGGGGAGCATACTGGTTACGCTCTTGGGCCCAGCTGCAGTGTGATGAGACAGCCAAGGACACGCTCTCAACGATGAACAAGAAATTAGAAGTAATTGCTTTAGAGATATCCAATAAAGGATGGAAACATTTATATTGTTTGAACTAGCGTCCTGATCGATCTATAAGACTATGGCTCTCTTTCTTTTTAATTTCAAAATATTATAATAATAGGCTGTGTACATCCTTGGATATAGAGGCCGGATATTTTTATCCATTATCTAAAAAAACTGCTCAATCCGCGCGGACGCATCCTTGCTCTGCTGCATCATCAAGCCTATGGAGGTTTCCGCAATGGAGCGCCACGATTTGAGATCGTTGAGCTTGTCGAGCGCGGTGGACATGAGCTTCTGGAATTTGGCAAACTGCATCGCCAGATCCTTTGACACCTGCGAGCTGCTCCACCATGGAACCCATCGTCTTCGAGATGTCGTCGACTGAGGCCCCAATCTCGATCTGGAGTTTGGTAGGCTTCTTCGGCGGCGCCAGGACTAAACGAACCGGAGAAAAAAAAAATGTCCCCCAATTCCCAAATGTGAGAGGATCCTGACTGGGAGATTGCGGATTTGGGGATGAACCGACTCACTTTATTGATAACGAGAACAGAGTTTGATACGATGTTGCGGATATCCGCGATTGAATATCTACTATGGCTAACTACTTTCTATACGAAACTATGGTTCTGTTCTTCCGTGATTCCTTCGTCCCGACGGCTCCTCCTCCTTTCCTTTTGTTTTTGACAACAACGGCTCCTCCTTCTTCTAGTCGTCGTCCGCTGTTGCCGCAATAGGGTAACCGCCTCACGTGTCCGGGCCCCACATATCAGCCTGTGATATATACCCATACATACCCATCCATGATCGGCACCCACACGTGACAAAACATCGCCCGTAACATTGGCGGACGAAGAAGCTACACATCTACTCTGTTCCGTTTTGTGTGTCGCCAGGGAAGTGTGCGGGCAGCACGTTTCCCAAACGACATACATACTGGAACAGACCAGTATATGTGTGATGGGATGGGAACGGAAGGGGAGGCAGCGGCACCGGCGTCGCTAGCTGCTACTGTTGGCGAGGGCTGAGATGTGGTGCCGTCCTCACATGTCATATTTGGAGTAGGAGTAGAATATCGTCGTCTCGTCCAAGAGCGGCGTGCATGTGAGCTGGCCCGTATGGCACGGAAGCTGCTGTTGCTATGGTACAGGCAATCATGCATACGAGAACGGTTGGGCTGGATTGACTACAGGTGCAAGTGAACGGCAGCAGTTCGATCGATCCGGACTCCGTAGGAGCAAGAGAAGCCCACGGGTCAGCGTGCCGAGGCCAGGCCACAATAGCTTCCCTCTAGTACGTACCGACTCCGTCTGTTCACGGGCACACAAGCTGCTGAGTAGCATAGCTCGGCGGGCGAAGCATTGTGTATTTCAGTATTTGTCTTTGTTGTTGACAAATCTTGATGGTGCATGCGTACACTTTGAGTAGACTCAGATCCTAAAATACTTCCACCAAAAAAATCCTAAAACTTCCAAATTAAAACAAAAAAAAAATCCTAAAATTCTTCCACAACCATGTACACCATGAGTGATTCAATGAGTAGTCTAACGGACATTTATTTGAACAGGGCTATGCGTTCTACGACCAGATCGCCTCGCAGTGAAATGAATTTATAGGAAATAAACAACTATAGTATACAGGCGAAGTGAACCGAATTAGGGGGACCTTGACCTTGCTGGTCATGCAGTAGAGGATGATCTGGTCTTGAGCGAATAAAGCAGGTGCAGGACAACCATCATGTCAAATAGCTAGGCCCATTTACAAAAGCTACGGCCAATTGAGCAGAATGTAAAGCCAAAATAGAATTGTCTTACTCCGTTCAGTTAGAATAGTATACAACATAACCAGAGACTTGCCACTTTCGTCGTCTTACTCACTCCACGCACAGCAGCACAGCCACCTAAGCTCCCAACTTCCCAATGACTCACCTTTTCTCACTTTACTTACGAGGGCGCAAGACCCCTCTCAGATGACATCGGCTCATGAGTGGTGCTCAGGAGTGGTTTTCACGCGCTTGTTCTCTCTCTTTTTTTTTTAAAGATCCGGCATTAACCAGCTTTGATTAATAATAAGAGGATTGAAAGACAGCAAAGTTTACACGTGTGAGGAGCGCTCCCACAAGCAGCCTAAGCTGATTGGGGGTTTATTACAAACCTGACTACTCACTAACTGAATTAACTACTGTGATGGCCCTAAGCGCCTTGCAGCCTGCTGACGGCTCTGATTTCGCTGAATGTTGCTTGCTCTGTCATATGGTTGCTTCTGAAGATGATGTCGTTCCTTGTGTCCTATATTGTCCATAGTGTGAGGATCGCCAGAGTGTGCGCCGCATTTCCTCTCCCTCCCATTGTCTGACAGAACCATTCGTCCATTTCAGAGCTCACACTGTCCTGCCTGCAGGCTGCTGCAAGAGCTCCATGAGGCCACCGATTGCCATACAGACTGGGAGTAGGGGCACTCAAAGAACTGGTGGTCAGCTGTCTCCAAACTTCTCATGCAAAGCGCACAAAAGTAGTTATTTTCCCAACCTCTGAGTTGCAAACGTGCCACTGTTAGAGCCTATTCTGAAGTAGTAGCCATAGAAAGAGTTTGCACTTGGGGGTGCCCATACCTTCCAGATTAGGGTCTGGTGATCCGAGTGAATTTGGCCAGCAAATTGGATAGCATATGCTGATTTCTCTGAATATTCTCCCGAGCTTTCCAGAGTCCAGGTGATCATGTCCTCTCTTGTGTCTTCAAGATTTATGTCCATTGCTTGAATTGCTTGTTGTCATGTGCCAAGATTGCAAATGTCTTCTCAGTTGCTTGCACATTCACCCTCTCCTTTACTGCAGTGAATTCAAAATCATCCATAAGATCTGGATTATCTGTCTGATGACTCATGGATATATACTTGGGGATCCACCTCTTTCTCCTCTTCCAAAGTCTACAAAATTCTCATGGGCACACACCAAGTCTCTCCCCTTTTCAAATGGCTCTGGTCCAGCAGCAATCTTGGAAAACATAAGTTCTTTTTCTGATTGCTCCTTGTTGACCGTCTCAGCACTAGAAACATTCTAAAGAGGAAAAACAGACGGCTTCCTGACTACAATTGTGTTTTCTGTTCCCTTTGTGAAGAGACATGTTTCCACCTTTTTTTTTCTTGCCCCTTTACCACCGGTTGCTGGAACTCAATCAACATCAACTGGAATCTCAACCTTGATCCTCTAGACATGATGTGTGAAGCAAGAAATCTCTTCAACAGCTATATATTCAGAGAAATTGTCATCACTGCCTGCTGGATTACGTGGACAACCAGAAATGGAGTAATCTTTGATGACAAAAGTTTCAACCTTGAGAAGTGGAGGAGGAGACTCAAGGAAGAACTTAGCTTGGTTTGTATCAAGGCTAAGAGAAAAACGGCAGAAACTTTAAATAGATGGTGTGAGAATAACTTATAATGTACTCTTTTTTTTCTCTTTTGGGTAATGCTTGCCTTGTAATTCTTGTACTTTTGTTCATATATCAAATACCAAAAATATAGGTAGAGGATTTCTCTGCCGACCCTTTTTCAAAAAATATGGGAAACAACAAAAGTGTAAACTCAATGATAGCTGTGAACCAAGATTACTTAGGTGTGAACCAAATTCAAATTGCAATCTGGCTCAACTTTGTTTGTACACTCAGAAAAGATGCACTAGAAGATAGACATAAATAAAAGATAAAACAAATGTTGTTATTGCATAATTTTTTTATTATTATAGAAACATAGGATTACTATGTATTATATTCATCCTGAACTTGAACAAATATACAAAAAATCCAAAACAACATTATCTCTTTGAAAAGGCACATGAATATCATCGATCTTTCATTTTTTTATTTGGAGGAAGCCACTATAGTTGAGAACAGAACCAATTCAGTTGCTACATCTAAATACTATTTATATGTGTACACGTGTTGCCTCTTCCTTTGCTTAGTGCACTAGCAAGAGAGCTCCAATAGCCTCCAATGTTTGAGGCCGCCGTCCGTCAATCTCACGGCACCCCACATTATTAGTTTTTTTAGTAGGTGCTGTAATCGGCCCAATTGTTAAATCTGTTATTGGTGGGTCGAATTTGGCCTGGCCTGCCTCTTGAGGTGAGGAGAGCGGTTTGGTTGGCTGTGCATGCCTACTGGGCCAGGCCCAACAGGCTCACGTCCATTTTACCTTGTTGAATTTTTTTTTACTCGTGTTGAATAATTCTAAAATGTTCAATTTGTTGTTAGAAATAGAATACTTTTGAATGGTACTGTAGTATTGCTTTTTAGCAAGGTTAAAAAAAGTACTTCTTAGCGGCTCGAGACCTTTTTTAAGAGGGGGAGAACCGACAACGCTCTACTTAGAGTATTGCTAATAATAGAACTAAATACTTTAGATAAGTTCTGATTATTTAAATCTAGATAGACACGTTCCACCACAAGAAACCTAACCAACTAATGCATGATCCACCATAAAAGACCTAACCAACTAATCCATGATTAGTTAGTATAGAAAGCCACATTCTCTTCTCTACATTAGTTCGCATAAGAGCCACTCTCTCCTCTCCTCTCCACGGGCTGGCCTGGTGGGGACCTGGACCGGTAAGGTTTTGTTATCTTTACCTATTTTTATTATTAGACTAAATAATCAAATATCCTCTATTCCTCAAATAAAAAGGGGCACTCATCCTTCATGCATTCAAAAGATGAGGTTGAGGAACTGGGGCTATAAAGATGGAGTAGGAACCGCCCAAATAAGCAGGGGCACTTCATACATTCAACATCCTTCATCCATTCAAAAAATCAGGAGAAACTGTTTTGCTAAACATTTTTCACAAGGGTTTTTCTCCTTTTAGAGAAGCCACTACATCAGATGGACCTAAGCCAGCCGGAGCTGCCAGAGCTCTCCACAAAATAGACCCTAAACCAAAATTGAATCCTGCATGGATGTATCACATCAGTTGTTAGAGGACACCTTCAACCGATTTCATCAACAAGCAAAACAAAAACAGCAGTCAAGAGTTCCTTCACTCTATGCACAGCTCCACGACCTAAGCTTCACTGTTCACTTTTCTTACGGGGGCGTAAGACCCTTTCAGATGGCATCGGCAGAGTGGGTTTCTTGCGCTTGGTGCTTGCAGATGTCTTCTCAGTTACCTTCGTCGCCCTTTCAGATGGCATCGGCAGAGGAGTGCGTTTCTTGCGCTTGGTGCTTGCAGATGTCTTCTCAGTTACCTTCGTCCTCTTCATTACTACAGTATAGTTAATGAGAATTGTGAACCAAAGTTGCAACCATATCAACATAAAAGATAAAATCAATGTATTGTTGAATCAAATATAGAATATACAAGCCTTCCAGATGACATCAGAGTGATTCTCACATTTCCTCCAAGGGAGTAAGAATTAGCCTACTTGCTACAGCTTTTTGTTTTTTTAGATGTGGCTGTCGCTGTTTCTAGTTGTAGCTACAGTAGACAACAGTTGTTTTTTTTTTTTTGCAGCTACAGCTGCAGCTAAAATAAGCTAAGGGCGTTTATTTGCAGTCCCAACTGCAGCTAAAATAAGCTGCATCCTGAATTATGTCATTGCATAATTTGAACTATGAAAACACTCTCCTTTACTAGCCTCAAAGAGCACATATACTTCTAAAAATCACGTGAATCAACCAAAGTACATTCTAACACTATGGAACTACCATTAAGAAAAGGTTACTCTCATGTGACATGTAATCAAAGAAAATATGAAATACAGATTAGCTTTCACTTCAACTTTTTTACCTGCTGGAACGCCAGAAAATCCCAGAGGTAGGTGTACAGTGTTCTCCTCACATTTAAGGGGGGTCATAAACCTTTATCTGAAACATCATATCCTAATTGTTAGCCTTTTTCTTATTTTAAAAAATAAGCAATACAGTTTATATTTCAATATTGCACATAGCTCCAAATATACCTTCAGAATAATCTTGGATGATTCATTTTTTTTCTCCAGAAACTTCCAGCCAAGAGAAAGAAAATACCCTTCCAACTGAGACAAATTTTTGAACACAATAAAGAAATGTGTTTTTCAAGTAAACTAAGTGGAAATTAGATATATTTTCAGCTTTTCACCTCTAGCACATTCTGAGGGCACATCCCATTAATTGAAACAATCACATCCCCACGTCTAATCCCAATGAGTTCTGCAGTAGAGTTGATTTTTACCTAAAAGAGTCAAACAAGTTAATTCCGAACAGAACATAGACTACAAATTAGATACAAACGATGTCAATCAGTTTCATTACCTTATCGACAAGGTAACCTCTATCAATGTTGTGCTGATATAAGATTTCTTCCATCCTTGACATATCCAAAAACTGCACTGCTCTTAAGGACAAGCCATGTACAGGACGAGCCATACGCCTAAAGCAATTTACATTTAACCAGTCAAATATAGAATTAAACTAGCCTTACATATATTGTTACAATTGTCTATTATTTTCAACAAAAACTAATGGTGTTGGCCCTTGATCTTCACCACATGTGAGTGATTAGTTCACCAGCACCCTCACAGGCTCACACACGCACATCACCCTTGGCTGGAGGTAGAAGAAGAGGGAGCGAGCATGAGCACGGAGCACACACACAACACACACAAGTCTGCTGGAAGTGCAGTAACTGAACTGCTTTTTGTAAGATATAATCTGCTGCCCCCTGTTCTTCTTCCTGCTTCGGCAGATCAAGAAGCAAGTGAAGTCAGCCATTGTGCTGTCCAATTCCTTGCAGGTAGATTGGCGATAGGACATACTTGTACCAGTAGAAGTACACCAGCAGGTAGAGGGCTGGTATTGTCATGTACCAGGGTAGGTAGAGGCTGATGCAAGCCATGTATTCTAGGTGTATGGAGTGGTTTTGTCACCATCCAGTAGAGTACCTCATAGGTACATGTAGAGGTGTATATAAAACAGCAATATGCAATGCAAAGGTAGCTCAATTGCCACCATTCAGTTTCTTCAGTCTTCAGCCAACGCTGAAGACAGTGTGTGCTGGTGTGTGTGCTGAAGTGAGCTCGGCTCATCTTCTACCTTCAGGGGAGAAGGAGAGGAGATGGGAGCAGGTGCTGCTCACCTCGGGCAAGTTCTAGGCCAACACGTGGTATCGGAGCCGTACACATCGTTAGACTTAGCAGCCAGCGATGACGGATGCCATTGGTGTGTTGGCGGGAAATGGCGAAGATGCGGAGAAGCAGCTCCAGTCTGTGGCGCAGCAGCAGCCGGTTGAGGTGCGTGTGGTGAGGGAGTTCGACGGGAGCAATTCCTGGCCGATGCTCACCCGCACCAACTACGGCGAGTGGGCTGTTCAGATGAAGTGAAAGTTCCGCGCGCGGAAGTGGTGGACGGCTGTGGAGACTGGGGACGCCGGCGAGGATGCGGAGGTGGGTGTCATGGAGGCGCTCATGGCCTCCACTCCCAACAAGTTCCATGAGGCGCTTGGCCAGAAGGCCACGGCGAAGGAGGCCTGGGAGATGCTGGCCTTGTCCCGTGTTGACTCGGATCGAGCTAAGCGCGGGAAGGTCCAGCAGCTGCGGCACGAGCTCAACGACATCCGGTTCAAGCCCGGAGAGATAGTGGAGGATTTCATGCTACGTCTCCAGTTGCTGGCGAGCCGGCTGGGGTAGATGGTGACCGGTATGTCGTGTATCAAGCATGCCGGGGAGCTGTGCGACAGCTGCCTCGCCGAAAAGCAGAGGAGGCTGTCGTTCCCTAAGCCGGCAAGGTTTCACGTGGCGGAGCGACTCGAGCTGGTCCATGGGGACCTTTGTGGGCCCATCACGCCAGTGACGCACGACGGGCGGCGCTACTTCCTACTGCTCATGGATGACAGCAGCCGCTACATGTGGTTGCGGTTGTTGACGAGCAAGGATGAGGTGGCGAGCGCCATCAAGGCGTTCAAGGCGCACACGAAGGCGGAGTCAGGAAAGTGGCTCCAGGTGCTGAGGATGGACCGCGGTGGCAAATTCACGGTGGTGGAGTTCGCCGAGTACTGCTCCGGCGAGGGGATTGTTGTTTGTTGCTCGAAATTCTATCCGCAAAGCAAAAGGCCAGCTTCTGGCCAGAGCTGAGCGGAGGCCCATCGCCGGAGGCTTGGGCCGGAGGCTTGGGCCTTTAGGGTTTCCACCTTATATTTTACCTGTAAGCCGCCGCACGGGATGAAGAGATTAGTGGTAATTCCCCGGCGTTTGTAACCTCCACCAAATATAGTGAAGACTGGTTTGCTGGCTGGCGCCCGTGGTTTTTCCCTCTCGCATTGAGAGGGTTTCCACGTTAAATCTCGTGTCTCCTGTGTGTTTTGATCTTGTTTTGCTTCTTGATTGGCATCAATATTTTATAACAGGGATGAGGCGACATCTCACTACGCCTTACTCACCGCAGCAGAATGCCGTGGTGGAGCGTCGGAATCAGACGATCGTGGGCATGCCCCGATCGATGATGAAGGCCAAGAAGATGTCGACGGAGTTTTGGGGCGAGGCAGTCACCACGGCCGTTTTCATCCTCAACCGATCGTCGACGAAGGCCCTGAAGGGGATGACACCGTACGAGGCGTGGTACGGGCACAAGCCTAATGTCTCATACATGCGCACCTTTGGCTGCGTCGGACACGTGAAGGTCGTGAAGCCTAGGCAAGGCAAGCTCAATGACCGGAGCACCAAGGCGGTGTTCCTTGGTTACGAGGAGGGGACGAAGGCAAGGTCAAGGTGTCCAGGGACGTTGTCTTCGACGAAGCAGCTGCTTGGGACTGGGATGAGTCCGAGGCGGGGGAAGCTTAGGGCGGCGGAGGGCTCAGTGACATGTTTGTCGTAGAGCACTTGGTGATCCACGGTCATGGCGAGGCGGTGCCGAGGAAGTACAGGCACCGAAACCTGCGGCGGCGGCGAACGACGAGCCGCTGATTGCTGCGGAGGTGGAGGTGCCACCCAGCCTAGACGGGGCAGGGCACTTGGGCTCACCGGGGCCAATTGGGGAGGGGGGCCGGCAATCCCCTGCTTCGCCTGAGCAGAGGACACCGGCGGTGGCTATGATCGAGTACGCGTCACCACCATCCAATGTCTCCGACTTTGTGGACGCGTTCCATGAAGGGGAGGAGGACCGCTTCCGGAGGGTGGACAATGTGATCGGCGAGGCGAAGGTGCCCGGGCTGGCGGCGCGGGCACTTGATGGTGTTGATCATACTCTGCTTCTTATGAGTGCAGAGGAGCTGGCCACATTTGCAGTCACGGAGCGCGACGCGGCATGGCGGAGGGCGATGCTAGAGGAGATGCGCACCATTGAGGACAACCACACTTGGGAGCTCGTTGATCCACCGGCGGGATGCCGACCAATCAGGCTCAAGTGGGTTTACAAGGTCAAGTGGGACGAGCGTGGCGTCGTGGTGAAGCACAAGGCGCGGCTCGTCGCCCACTGCTTCGTGCAGAGGGAGGGGGATCGACTTTGAGGAGGTCTTCGCGCTGGTCGCGTGCATGGAGTCGGTGCGACTGTTGGTCGCGCTCGCGGCGGCCAAGGACTGGCAGGTCCACCACCTCGACGTCAAGTCCGCCTTCCTCTACGTGACTTGGTGGAGGTGGTCTTCGTCAAGCAACCACTGGGGTTCATCAAGAAGGGGGAGGAGCAGAAGGTACTCAGGCTGCGCAAGGTGCTGTATGGGCTGCATCAAGCCCCGCACGCCTGGAATGCCAAGCTCGATGCCACCATGGCGGAGCTCGGGTTCACGCGATGCGCCAGTGAGCATGCTCTGTACACCCGACGACGGGGGAAGGAGCACCTCATCACTGGCGCGCACGCAAGCGACATTGCGGCTTTCAAGGAGGAGATGGCGACGCGATTTCGGATGAGCGACCTCGGCACGATCTCCTACTACCTCGGCATCGAGGTGAAGCAGGGGGCGGACTCCATCAAGCTTGGGCAGATCCTAACGTTGGCCAGATCTGGAGGTCCGCCGGGGGTGCCGGCCTCCTCCGCCCTGTGCCTGGCCATCCTCCCAGTGATCCGGCACCTCTCGACGACCGAAGGACCAAATACGGTGACCAGAGAAGGGGAGGGGGGTGGGGTTGAATGAGAGCCTCAAATTTCTTTCAAAACTTGGTCCTTGGCTTGACCAATAACCCAAGAAGCAAACCAAGAATGGTGATATCCATGACCCAAAAGAGAGGGTGGATGTTCCCTAAGAACACAGTGGGACAACACAGGTCTCGGCGCTCTCGGGCGTATTGAGTTAGGGCTTCCTGGTCTCGGCGAGTTTAGGTTTTCTTCCTCATCCTTCCTCCTTGATCTGTTGAGGTCTTCGTTCTTGATCTGAATTAGAGTCCAGATCCCATCCAACGATCACGTCCATCTAAAACTCTCCGTAACGGAGCCGAACCTTCATCTGCTAACGTGTAGTGACTCTCGTCGAGAAAATCGAGGGTTGAGGGTTCTTGGCCATCGTGGCCGAGGACTCTGTGAGGGTGGTGTGGATAGAGGCGGTGGCAGGCATGATGAAGAAGATGAAGTTGTCGGAGGTGGAGAAGAAGGGCATCAGGGGGAAGAAGGGAGGGGGAGGCCCATCATCGAAGGCGTCTGTTTCGTAGGTGATCAGCAAGGTTCTAGCTGATTGTCCCATCCATGCACAGGCACTGGAACAGACCCTAGGCAAAGTATGGTGTCCAATCCAGGGGATTGACTATAAGGATCTTGATCGAACCATTTTCTATTTACTTTCCATCAATTGACGGGGAAGAAAAAGAGTGATTGATGATGGACTCTGGCTGTTTGGAATGGATCTCATCGTTGTGGTGGATTTTGATGGGCGTAAGAGACTGGAGGACATACCTTTTGACAACATCCCTATTTGGATCAGGGTTTCAGGGCTACTACAAGACTCAGCTCAATTTTGGGTGATTTTCTGTCATCCGTGAGTTATAGGTGGTGACTCAGAATGGTTGAATACATTGTTATCTTGGATAACCATGTGGAGATAATAAATCGATACCGGGCGGGATTGGTGTTGGGACTGAACTGGAGGTTCGGTGAGGTTATCCCGTCCGTGTCAAACTAGGACCCCGTCCGTTGTACGTCCTCAAGTCATATTGAATTTATGCCTCACATTTAGCTGGAAGGATAAGTCGTTCCGACCGCGAAGCCTGAGTTTGATTTGGACCGGGAGTCGACCTGCTATACGCATCGTATTGGAGAAGATGGGAGACCACGGGTTACGCGGAGAGTAAGTCCGAGGTCAGGGTCGCCCTGAATAAGGCAGCCGGGCAGTTCCTGGATACGATGGTACCTGTTGATCCCGCGACTTATCCGAATTGAATCTTCAGTGATCTGTAGCTCACTTTAGCAGGTGAGTGTGGTTTGTGTGAGGAATACCAGCCAGCTAGATAGTAACCGATCATAATCGCCATCGTTCCTGGACAGTGAACACTTGACTTGAGCAGCGGCATCGTAGTAATAACTTGAATAAAGAGATGTGATGGTTGAGCCGTGATGTTGAGAGGCACTCAACCGGAATTGGTTACTATTCTTGTTGAATAATTCTTACCATGCTTGTTTAGTGCAGGTGCTAATTTAGTATGATAAGGTTAATCAAATTAAAATACAATGCTAGAAGGTTATGATCAATTCTTTCTTTAATGCAAGATTTTCCGCAACTTATGAGTCAACCATCCAACTTATCCAGCCTTGCATACTCCTTGGAGTCAATTTATTTTTAGTTTATGACGGGTAAGTCTAGCTGAGTACATTCTTGTACTTAGGGTTTTAGTTTCCCATGTTGTTGCAGATGGTGAGATGTTTTATGGCTATTTCTAGCACTGCTTCTATCCCGCGTTGGGTGATGACTAGACCTTGGGCATGGTCACTCCACTCTACCTTATGCTTTTGCTAGATATTGACTGAGAACCTGGCACTGTATTTGAACTAAGTGTGTGTGTGGATTTGAACTAAATCGCTTCCGCTTTATTTTGAATTTGAACTTGGGTTGTAATAACTTATTTCGAACTCCGATGTGTTAAACTATGTGCGAACTATGGATCTGGTGAATGGTGACAGCTAAACTTATTACGATCTTGGCTATGCCGAAAAGTTTAAAATCCTTCGAGATTTCGGTATGACTACCGGGTTTATTAGGTCTCAATCATGTAAGTTTGCTATCTAATGGTGAATTACGTGCTTGTGCTCTAATAAATTGGTCGATTCTGTTACAGCTGGCATCAGAGCAAGGTTTAGTGTCACTATTCACAAGTATTTAAAAATAAAAGAGTTTTTGTTTGCGAAAAGTATTTACAAAATGTATAGCTATACATAGGTGTTTAAATCTATGGTTTTGAAAATTTAGAGTGTGCCAGTGGTCATATCCTTTATGCCCAATAGGAATTCGGGTGGCTTTATTAAGTACTAACTTGGGGAATTGCATCATATTTTCTGTTTTGTCATTGCCTATACAATGACGGAGTCGTATGGATGCCATTCACTTGAGTGGTAATGTATGGATCAAATTGCCTCTATGCCTTGGTAAGTGTGAGTTGTGAGAGCATGATTGGATGCAATGCCAGTCTAGGGGAGTGCTTATTGATGCTGGATTATTCACATGTTGCACACATGTTTATATGAAGGTATCCCATGTTGGGACCATCTTTTGGCGGTGTCGTCTTCTGTGCAATTTGTTGGGGTAGTAAGTAATCGGTGTTTTCACCTTGTTCGGAAGGTGCGTGAATTTTTACGTCGAATTGCATTCATATGGGATATGGGCTGAAATGAATTTTCTGCAGGTACACTAACCGCGTGAACGATAGAACGAAATAGTTACGTATAAATGAGAGAACGATGTATGCCACCGCATAGCACGTTAGATTATTAGTTTGTGAGGACGTATGTAACGTGCATGCATCATGGTTAAAAATTGCTCATTCATGCATTTCATGGTTCCTTCCCTTATAAATAAATTGTCTCATTCTTTAAAATTATAAACTCATAGGATATACAACTTTTGGACAGATGCCGAGAACCAAGCAGACTGCTCGCAAGTCCACTGGAGGAGGAGTGCCCCGTGGTCCTTTGGCTGTCCGTGAGTCAGTGCTAAGGGAGGTGGACACTTTTCTTGAGGAGCACGCCATGCCTAGCCTTCTTTGGAGGATTCTCTCCAACGCTGGGTACATGGTGGGCATGGAGCCTCACTACTACTAGGACAAGGATGACTTGGTGAACTATGGAGAGGCACGGGTGGAGGTAGTTGTCCCACCTTTGGACGGTGACCCCCACTGGGTTGGGTGGCGCTGTTTTGGTGCGGGCAGGACTACCAAGACAGGTGCCACGTTTGCAGCCTTTGACGTGGTGGAGCACCTGATGGAGGAGATCCCACACCAGCTTGACCAGGCTTTTCCTGGTGTGTTTCCCTTTGCTAACCGCCTTTCTAAGTGGCCACATGCTGAGGAAAAACCACTGGAGGCAGGTCCTAAGGAGGCGCAGGGCAGCGACACTCCTGCCATGAGTGCTATGTTTGCAGTGATGAGGGCCTATGTCAGCATGGAGACTAAGGCACTTCGTCTGAGTGAGGAGTTCAAGGAGGCTCGAGCTGATGCACGCAAGGAGAAGCGTGAGTTGACACGTGAGCTTCAGCGCTCACGAGAGGAGGTAGCCCGTGTGTCTCAGCATCGAGACAAGGTTGTTCAGGAGAGCCAGAAGATGGCGCAGGGTAGGGATGAAGCCTGGTCCGAGTTTTGTCATCTTAACATCTATCAGCAGCAGGTGCTAGAGGAAGTGGAGGGTGTTCGTGCTTACAATGCTAGTCTTCATGAGGAGGTGCATAGGAAGCAGGAGGAGATCTGTCAGCTGAGAGCAGCCTTAGCAACACCTAGGAAGGCTTTGGACGGTGCTTCTAGTGAGAGGAGCAACAATGGAGAGTAGCCTTGTTGATGATCACTAGTCTCTAGTTGTTGTTTTGCGTTCCTGTCGGGTGGTCATGTAACCCTTTTGCACGCTATTGAGACTTTGATGTAATGTTGGAACATGGTGTTTGATGTGGCGATATCTGTACAGCTTTAAAAATCCAGTGTATGTATGCCGGCAAAATGTGGATGTTGTAAGACGCTTTGCGAGGGCTCGAAGTAATATTATTAGTGATGTTGTGATGTGAAAATTGGAATTATTGTGCCTCTATTTATTGTGCAAATTTATTCCCATCAATAAATTCAGTTTGGCATAATTTTTACATTCACCTCTCATTATGACAACATTCACCTAATAAATACTTATTGCTGAAATATGCAGATGCCGGTTACCCGTAGTGGTTCGGGTTGTAATGGTAGTGGTGGTGTTGAAGAGGGTGCCGATAACACTGCACGTGGTGTACCACCCCCACCTCTGACCAATGCGGAGCAGCTGTTTGCTCAATTCTTGGGCAGCCAGTGCAACGTGGAGCAGCTTCTTCATGAAAGTTTGGCCCGTGATGTTCGTCAGGGTCCTCAGCAAAATCAATACAGCAGCTTCAAGGACTTTCAGGACACTAAACCTCCTGTATTTAAAGATGCTCCTGAACCGCTTGAAGCAGACGAATGGCTCAACACCATGGATGATAAATTTTATCTTCTAAGGTTAACAGAAGAACTAAAAGTGGATTATGCGGCCCATCAACTTGAGGGACAAGCGGGGACGTGGTGGAAGCAACATCGCACCACCTTTCAGCAGGGTGTTCCTATTACTTGGGACCATTTTGTACGTGCTTTTCGAGGGAATTTTATTCCTCCCAGTTTGATGGCTATGAAGAAGACTGAGTTTCTGTCACTCACTATGGGAACTCGTAATGTGAAGGAGTATCTGCACGCCTTCAATACCTTGAGTCGGTATGCTCCTGAGTTTGTTAACACTGATGAGAACAAGATAGCTAGTTTCAAGAGAGGCTTGAGTTCCAAGTTGATGAAGACCATGAGCACTTCTGCCCATGTTACTTTCAATGACTTTCTAAATGATTGTATTATGCAAGAAAACAGTAACAACGTTCATGCTGCGGCCAAGAATCGCAAGAGAGCCCATGATGGAGGTGGTTCTTCTCAGGCAAGAGCCCCAGCTGCTTTTCGTATGCCGTATCGTCCACCTATGTCTGGTGCAAGGTTTAGGCCCTCGTAGCAGAAAAGACATAACCTTTATCCAACTCAGAATCCACAGAAGCATCACAAAGCATTCAAGGTTCCTACTCCACAGGGGAAAGCAGGACAGAGCAGCGTGACCAGTGCTAACAAGACACCTGTTAATGGACCCTGCTACAACTACAACCAGACAGGGCACTTTGCTCGTTATTTCCCTTTTCCCAAGAAGCAACAGGCCCCATACCAAGCTTGTGTGCACAACACCTCTATTGAGGAGATTCTTGCTGGTGAACCAGTGACTGTGGGTATGTTTTCTGTGAATCAAATCCCTGCCGCTGTTTTGTTTGATTCTGGATCGTCGCATTCTTTCATGAGACAAGCATTTGCACAGAAGCATGACCAAAAGATACTTGAATTGAGCATTGAATTCAAGGTTAGTTCAGCTGGGGCTGATATAACTACTAAGCAGATAGTTCAGGGTGCAACCTTAGATCTAGATAAGTGGAGGTTTCGGTTGAACTTGATAGTTCTACCTGGCTTAGGTGTGGATGTGATAGTGGGGATGAGTTGGATGAAATTCTAGGGTGCTGTGATTGATACAGGTAATAGGATGCTATCTATCAGAAATCCTCTTGGGGAGGGTACCTTTCAAGTGCCGTTACCCCAAAAGTTTAAGCTGGAGAGCATATCCTATTCTACTCGTGTGACCCCTCTTCCTGAAATTCCTATCGTGTGTGAGTTTCTGGATGTTTTTCTGAAGAGCTTCTGGGTCTTCCACCAGATAGGTAAGTTTGTTTGGATAGAAGGGTGTGAAACAGCTTTCCGTACCTTGCGGGAATTGTTGACCACTGCTCCTGTTCTTACGCAACCAAATTTAGGGAAACCTTTTGATGTATATTGTGAAGCATCAAAAACAGGCTTAGGATGTGTGCTTATGCAAGAAGGGAGAGTCATAGCTTATGCCTCACGCCAATTGAAGAAGCATGAATTGAATTATTCTACCCATAATTTGGAGCTTGCAGCTGTTGTGCATGCTCTAAAAATCTAGAGGCATTACTTGCTGGGTAATTTCTTCAAAGTCTACACTGACCACAAGAGTCTGAAGTATATCTTCACCCAACTCGAGTTGAACATGAGGCAACATCGATGGATGGAGTTTATCAAGGACTTCAATATGGAGATCTTGTATCATCCAGGCAAGGCAAACATAGTCGCAGATGCGTTGAGTCAAAAAGCACATTGCCATGCTATTCAACCTTTGTTAGCAGATGGCTTTAATCTCATGCATCCTGTTGTGTTGCGTAGCATTCAAATCAGTTGTTCACTTGAAGGCAAGATCATCGAAGGTCAGAAGACTGACAAGGGTATAGGTCATATCAAGGAAAGGATGTTGAAATAGCCGCTCAAGCATTTCAGAGTGGATGAGAAGGGAATCTTATGGTTTGATGATCGTCTGGTCGTACCAAAAGATAGAGAACTGAGAAATCAAATTATGGATGAAGCTCACTTATCGAAGTTGTCAATTCATCCTGGAGGTAGTAAAATATTTCATGATTTCAAGGCTCTCTATTGGTGGACCAAAATGAGAAAAGAGATTGCAGCCTATGTCGCACGATGTGACATCTGTTGTCGCATAAAGGCTGTTCATTTGAAGCCAGCCGGAATGCTTCAACCGTTGCTGATTCCTGAATGGAAATGGGAAGATATCAGTATGGATTTCATTACCGGACTTCCCACAACTCCAAAAGGGCATGACTCCATTTGGGTAATCATTGATCGACTTACCAAGAGTGCGCATTTTATTCCAGTTCGTACAGATTATTGATCGTCTCAATATGCTGATATTTATCTCAGGGAGATCATTCGTTTGCATGGAATTAACAAAACAATTGTATCTGATCGAGGGTCTTAGTTTACTGCTCAATTCTGGAATCACTTGCAGAAAGATTTGGGGACAAAGCTGAATCGTAGTACAGCTTATCATCCTCAAACTTCAGGTCAGACAGAAAGAGTGAATCAAGTTCTTGAAGATCTCTTGAGGGCTTGTGTTTTATCATCCAAGGGTTCATGGGAGAAATGTTTACCTTTGGCAGAATTCTCTTATAACAATAGTTACCAAGAGAGTATACAGATGGCTCCTTTTGAGACACTATATGGCCAAAGATGTAGAACGCCTGTGAATTGGGTAGGACCTGGAGAAAGGAGATATTATGGTATCGACTTTGTTAAAGAAGCTCAAGAACAAGTTCGAACAATTTAACAAAACATAGCAGCTGCGCAATCTCGTCAGAAGAGTTATGCTGACAAGAGAAGGAGACCTCTAGTTTTTAATGTTGGTGTTTATGTGTATCTGAAGGTCTCTCCTATGAAGAAAGTGCAACGTTTTGGTGTTAAAAGGAAATTGGCACCTCGTTATGTTGGTCCATATCAAATAGTAGAAAGAAAAGGATTGTGGGCCTATAAGCTCAAACTGCCTAAAGAGATGAGTGCAGAGTTTCCTGTTTTCCATGTATCCCAACTCAAGAAATGTCAACGTGTTCCAACCGAAGAAGCCGTTAAAATCAAAGACATTAAGCTAAGTTCAGATTTAAATTATGAAGAGAAACCTATGAGGCTCCTAGATGTCAAAGACAGAGTGACCAGAAATCGTGTGGTCAGGCAATACAAGGTTTTTTGGAGCAATCATAACAATAGCAATGCCACTTGGGAAACCGAGGACTATTTAAAAGAAGTATATCCCAATTTTCATAAAGAATGGTTAGTCTACTCAAAACTCAGGATGAGATTTCTTTAAGGGGGGAAGGGCTGTAACACCATGGTGTTAAGCATGCATTATCTTGCATATCATGAGCATAATCATCTCTTTGCATAGTCATTGTTTACATGAAATGATAAAATGAGAAATATGCTTGCTTTGATTTGAACTAGAGCTATGTGATAGGTTGCTTGTTTGGGGTTGAGTGTTAAATGAAGTTTGTAGAGAAAATTATTTGGAGCAAAACTTATTTTTGGGTCATTTCATGAAAAGGCTTGGAAGTGGGTCAAAAATGTCAAAAACAGTTTATAAAAATATTTTTCTTTTAATTTTAAATGGATTTTAAATCCTCATTTTTGAATTTTAAATTCTAGACAGAATTAGGCTTTGATTTTTAAAAGTGAAATGTTCTACTCATTGAGAGCAACATTTCATCTTTTACAAGTGTTTTCAAATTCAGATTATTTTGGAAAATATAGAGTAAATCAAGTTCTGCACGAATCTTGGCGCAGTGGGACCCACCTGCCAGTATCTTCTTCTTCCCTCTCTTCTTCTTCCTCGTGACGGTGTCGCGGCCGACGCCGGCCACGCGGCGACCGTACGCTGGGGCGCTGCCGCTGCCCGCTGTTTAGCCCCCACTCGCACGCGCCGCACACCCCCGCGCTCGCCCAACCCCACTGCCGCCCACGCGCCCCTCCACTCGGCCCCGCTCCGCTCGCATGCGTGCCACGCATGCGTCGATGCCCGACGCCGCGGTCCGCCTGTCCGAGCTCGAGCGCCGGCTTCAAGGCGACCAGACCGCGTCACTCTCTCCCTCATTCTCTTCCCCATCTCCAGACGCTCCCTCTCGCCTCATTTTCCTTCGCCAGAACTCGAGTGCGCTCGGAGTCCGCCATTGCCACCGCCCTAGAGCTCGCATCGCCACCGCACCTCATAGCCCTATCACATTCTTCCCAGAGCTCGCCAACAGCTCCGCCTTGACATGAGACGCGTCTTGCGCACGCTCACTGCCCCCGAGAACCCAGGTAGAGACCGAATCGACCGTTCACCCCTATGCCGGTCATGGCCGCCCCGATCGCTGCGCGGTCCGCCATGGCCAGCAGCCCCTTTCTCCCTCCTTTAGCTTGTGCATCGTGACCACCTGCATGAGTAAAACCGATTGAAGTAGCTAATGGGATCCATTAGGGTTTGTACTCGTTGGATTTTGGCCGACCGCCCTCGCGGGTCGCGCCGCCGCTCGCCGACGTGCAGCACCATCGTCGTTCCAACCAGGCATTCTTCACGTTGTCTGGTTAGTTCGAGTCGCCTGGACTCGCTGGAGCTAGTAGGCTAGTTCTTGCGCCCCGCCGTGGCCCGAGATGGCCGGCACACCGCCGACCGCCGTCGCCGTCCGCTGGTGCGCGTGGCCGACGATGATTTTGGGCGAGTTTAGTTCCATCTCTTACACCATCGAGTTCGCACTGTTGAGCTGAGTCTTGTAGTGGCCGTAGCCCGATCGATGACCTCGCCGTCGGCGAGGAATCCCGACGCCGGCGACCTTTCCCCGCAGTGTGGACCGCGGGCACCATTTCTGTTCTTTCCCGGACTTAAGTGCAAAGTGGCCAGACTCAGAGAGTTTTAAAATAGGGCTCGGTTGATTTTAGAAAAGTCCAGGGTTCGCGGTGCAAAACGGTTTTTCTTTTTCGTTTTAAAGAATCTGTTTCCAGATTTTTGTAAAAGCTTTGAAAAATCATATCTTCCTCATTTTTAGTCCAAATAAGTTGGTTCAACTTGCAGTATTTTTCTTATGAGAATATCTATCCATGAAAAATATGAAATTTGAAATTTGTGTTACTTTTCTGTATAGATTTCTTTATCCCTATTAATTGCTTTTATCTTGGAAAATACATAAGTAATTCTCTGTTGCTCAGAAAAATGTGAAACTAAATTTGTTAGTCTTCTTATGTCATGCTCTATCTGTGAAAAATATTATGAGGCTATGTCATGTGTAAATATTGTTCTGTCTAGTTATAGTGCCTATTTTAAATAGATAGTAAATAATTCATAATAAATAATATATAACTGATTTGTGCATGAAACTTCTTGGAGGATGTTTTTATGTCAATCTAAAGCTAAGAGTAGTCTGAGATCTGTTTTTTGATATTTTTCTATGTATAAAGTATTTTATGCCCTTTAAATTATGTTGCCTTGTCATTTTTGTGTAGGATAAAGTACTTAATATTTTGACCTAAAATTTTTATGGTACTCTACATTAGGCATGCTTAAGCTCCTGTAATTTTTACAGAATTTTTTGAGTAGTCTAAAGTCATGTTGCAGTACTACCCTGATTTCTTTTAAATAATTAATAATGCTTTAAGTTATTATTTCATGTGTGTAATATGCTTTTTCTGATGTTTATGATGTGTATAATCTGTTATTAGTTGTGGTTCAGTAGAGGGTAGTGTGTAAAACAGTGGTCGTTTATAATTTCTTTTAATGTATAAGTAAATTGTAATGCGATGCGTGTTTACGATTTTATTATAGAAGAGAATGCAGATGACATGTGCTTATCTTACATGTTTTAAAATCATATCAATTATCTTTAACTGAGTATTCATTCACATTAGCATGTACCTTTGTATTTACTATGTATTCATGGTATTTATATGCACTATGCATCATACAGGATCGTCAGAGCTCGAAACGGTAGTTCCCGGAGCACCAGAAGAGGAAGGCCAGCAGGAAGCCTTGGTGCAGGGGATAGCAGCAGAAGAGGATCCCAAGGTTGATCTTCCCGAGTGTCCTAACCATCAGCCAAGCTCTTTCCTGAAAGGCAAGCCCCGGAGCATTCTCCCTGTGGTTTACAAAATATCTAACTTGAGTCATTTACTTGTTTGATGCATTAAGTTATAGGCATTGTTTTATACCATTGCTGCATTACTTATATTCCTTGCCCACTGTATATCCTTCAACCCTGTTAGGTTCAGGTGTGATTATCTGCTTAGCCTTGCTTTAACTAGATCGATAGAAGTCGGGTGATTTTCTGTCATCCGCGAGTTATAGGTGGTGACTCAGAATGGTTGAATACATTGTTATCTTGGATAACCATGTGGAGATAATAAATCGATACCGGGCGGGATTGGTGTTGGGACTGAACTGGAGGTTCGGTGAGGTTATCCAGTCCGTGTTGAACTAGGACCCTGTCCGTTGTACGTCCTCAAGTCATATTGAATTTATGCCTCACATTTAGCTGGAAGGATAAGTCGTTCCGACCGCGAAGCCTGAGTTTGATTTGGACCGGGAGTCGACCTGCTGTACGCATCGTATTGGAGAAGATGAGAGACCACGGGTTACGCGGAGAGTAAGTCCGAGGTCAGGGACGCCCTGAATAAGGCAGCCGGGCGGTTCCTGGATACGATGGTACCTGTTGATCCCGCGACTTATCCGAATTGAATCTTCGGTGATCTGTAGCTCACTTTAGCAGGTGAGTGTGGTTTGTGTGAGGAATACCCGCCAGCTGGTTAGTAATCGATTATAATCGCCATCGTTCCTGGACAGTGAACACTTGACTTGAGCAGCGGCATCATAGTAATAACTTGAATAAAGAGATGTGATGGTTGAGCCGTGATGTTGAGAGGCACTCAACCGGAATTGGTTACTATTCTTGTTGAATAATTCTTACCATGCTTGTTTAGTGCAGGTGCTAATTTAGTATGATAAGGTTAATCAAATTAAAATACAATGCTAGAAGGTTATGATCAATTCTTTCTTTAATGCAAGCTTTTCCGCAACTTATGAGTCAGCCATCCAACTTATCCAGCCTTGCATACTCCTTGGAGTCAATTTATTTTTAGTTTATGACGGGTAAGTCTAGCTGAGTACATTCTTGTACTTAGGGTTTTATTTTCCCATGTTGTTGCAGATGGTGAGATGTTTTATGGCTATTGCCAGCACTGCTTCTATCCCGCGTTGGGTGATGACTAGACCTTGGGCATGGTCACTGCACTCTACCTTATGCTTTTGCTGGATATTGACTGAGGACCTGGCACTGTATTTGAACTAAGTGTGTGTGTTTGGATTTGAACTAAATCGCTTCCGCTTTATTTCGAATTTGAACTTGGGTTGTAACAACTTATTTCGAACTCCGATGTGTTAAACTATGTGCGAACTATGGATCTGGTGAATGGTGACGGCTAAACTTATTACGATCTTGGCTATGCCAGAAAGTTTGAAATCCTTCGAGATTTCGGTATGACTACCAGGTTTATTAGGTCTCAATCATGTAAGTTTGCTATCTAATGGTGAATTACATGCTTGTGCTCTAATAAATTGGTCGGTTCTGTTACATGGGGTGCCGGAATCAGACGATCGTGGGCATGGCCCGATCGATGATGAAGGCCAAGAAGACGCCGGTGGAGTTCTAGGCCGAGGCGGTCACCACGGCCGTTTTCATCCTCAACCGATCGCCGACGAAGGCCCTGAAGGGGATGATACCGTACGAGGCATGGCACGGGCGCAAGCCTAATGTCTCGTACCTGTGCACCTTTGGCTACGTCAGACACGTGAAGGTCGTGATTGCGTCGATGGAGGGCACCTCGTCATCGAGTTCGTCGAGATCGGGCGGCAACTCGCTGATATCCTCACCAAGTCACTCGGGCGCCTCAGGTTCATGGAGCTTAGGGGCATGATCGGCATGGCTGAGGTCAAGTGAGGGCAGCAAAGATTAGGGGAAGATTTGTAAGATATAATCTATTGTCTCCTATTCTTCATTCTGCTTCGGCAGATCAAGGAGCAAGTGAAGTCAGCCATTGTGCGGTCCAATTCCTTGCTACTAGAGGTAGGTTGGCAATAGGCCATACTTGTACTAGTAGAAGTACAGCAAGTAGAGGGCTGGTATTGTCATGTACTAGGGTATGTAGAGGCTGATGCAAGCCATGTATTCTAGGTGTATGGAGTGGTGTAGTCACCATCCAGTAGAGTACCTCACAGGTACATGTAGAGGTGTATATAAACCAGCAATATGCAATGCAAAGGTAGCTCAATTGCCACCATTTAGTTTGTTCAGTCTTCAGCCAACGCTGAAGACAGTGTCTGTGCTGGTGTGTGTGCTGAAGTGAGCTCGACTCATCTTCTACCTTGGAGCAGGGGAGAAGGAGAGGAGAGGGGAGCAGGTGCTGCTCACCTCGGGCAAGTGCTTGGCCAACACTTTTCATCATTACTAAACAAGCTGATATTTATTCAATGCTAGTCCACTATTACTAATGCTTGGCTATAGCTGCCCACTATCAGGATGAGATCAGTCACCACTTATTGTCATGTTGCTACATAGGATAGAGAAGATAGATCCGCAGCAAAGGTGGAGGGTGCTGCACGCTAGATGGGAACAACAGAGTTGACTTGTTTGCCAGAGTAAGTGGAGTGCTGAAAAGGTGGGGTATTCAGCTGCAATAAGTGGAGTGTGCAGCAGATTATCTCACAATTGGAATAAAAAAACAAACATTAGTTCATTTACTTATTACAATTGTATTTTATTTACCAAATAAATTGCACAGGAAACCATCTAATTTCATTGAGTCTAAAATTGCACATGCTTTTCAAAGTAATAACAGCAAGTTTCTTGTTTTTTATACCTGAAGTTGCTTTTCATTTCAATCAATTTCTTGATAATGAAGCTAGGAAGCACGGCAGTTTTTGGGCTGGCACAATCAAAGGTCATTCCAGCAATATCTCCATCTCGATCCATTACCAAACCACCTGATTTACGCTACATCAAATATGTACAAATGATTTAATAAGGCAATCAAGTAAAGATCCAACATTTGAACACAAGGAATTCGATTAATACCTCAGGAAGGTCACAGCTAAGATACAAAAAGTAGTTACGCCCGAAATAGGGTTCATTTTGCCACAAGACCTTCCCCATTGTAGTCATCAATGAAGAATCTTTCTTTCTTGTCAACACAAAGACTTCATCTCCATAAACTGGACTTGACACGAAGGAAGCAGACTGCAATGGCATATCAGCAAATATCTCCAGGACAGCAAAACCATAATAGTCATCAAAGAACAAAAGTTGTGCGTCCTTAATAGTCTTATCTGGTAACCGAACAAGAAGCTGAAAAAAACAAGTTACATTAAATAGACAAATTATATCACTAGATCGGGATTAAAGATAAGACAATAATCTTCAACAAGTTGAGTTTGGCCTTAATAGTCTTAATAACTGATCACAATGGTAATGAAAGTTTATTGTGTTTTTTAACATAAATTATGATGTCAACTATCCCCTCATAAATTGGAAACTAAAACTAAACTAGTTCATGGAAGAACAAAAAAGAAAAGCTTAAGGGGTAAAATAGACCAACTAAAATACTTCGGTTGGAGAATATCAAACCAAATGTTAGTAGTGTAGGGGGGTTAAACTAGGCCAAAGTGACATCCTAATGCTGCACCGTGCCATATGAAGTGCCTTCATGGCTGCAAAAAATGTTGCAGAAGGTTGCCAACTTAGTATCATGTGCAAATTATATATATATAAGCACTGTCTAAACCCTAAACCCTAGGCGACAAGGCGTGCTGGACTGCCTGGGCGTCGCTGGCGCCACAACCTGCACAAGTATGGCGTCCACCTAGGTGAGTTCGGCGTTGCCTAGGAGCAGTTTGGCATCGGGCGGACACCTACAGCGACGCCATAGACGCCGGAGGCCGAATCGCTGGGTAAGGGCGGCAAAAATCACCCTGGGCCCGCGAAAATCGACCGCGCCCGCGGGAAATCGACTGAGCGGCGGTGAAGGCATGGGAAAACTGCCGCGTGCGGGGGAAATCGATGGGGAAGGCGTGAGAAATCGACCGCGAGTGAGAGTGGGGGTGGGGGTGGGGGTGTGGGGGGGTGGGGGTGGGGGGTGAAGAGAAGAGAGGGCGGCAGGCGAACTTCGAGCTCCGCTTGGCTGCTGCTCGTCCACCGGCCGGCCGCCTCTGGCACGGAGCCGACCCTGCATCTCCGCCTGGCCTGCCATGGAGCTGCAGTCGCAGTCCGCTCGTCCTCGTCCGCCTCGTCTTCACAGTCCGCTCGTCCGCCTCGACTCATCGCAGTCCGCAGGAGCCCATCCGCTTCGAGTCTCCGGTCTTCACCACCACTCGTCGTCCGCTGCTCACTCGCCTATGGCTCCGCCTGGTCTGTCCCCTGCTTCCTCTCTGTTTTCTTCTAACTATAGTATCCCAGTCGTGTACCTGTACTCTGCTTTCTCCTAATGTCCCCTGCTTCCTGTCTGTTTTCTTCTAACTATAGTATCCCAGTCGTGTACCTGTACTCTGCTTTCTTCTGAATATAGTATCCCTGCTCTGAATATTATATGCTCCATGCTCTGCTTTTGATCTGAATGCATACTGTATGCCTCGTGCTCCACTTTTACTCTGAAAGTCTGAATATTGTATGCCTATGCACTAAATATTGTATGCTAATGTCGGCTTGTGCACTCTAATACTGAATATTGTATGACTGCTGCTGTCTTTCTTTGATTAGTATATTCTTTTGTTTATGACTGCTACTGATTAGTAAATTTTCCCTTTCCTAATGGTACTGCTTTCTATTATGTAGCATCCAGCAACATGGAGAGCACAGTTGAAGCACCTGAGTATGATCCCAAAATTGATCCAGCAAGGAAAGCTAAATCCAATGATCCAGGCTGTATGCCTACTAGAAGGACCCAGCTAGGAGAGATTGGGTGACATGTATCCTGTGTGGACATGAGGGTTCAGGAGGCATAAAGAGGCTTAAGCAACATTTGGCTGGTGGATATGGAGACATTGTTCTCTGTCCAAAAGTTAGCACTGAAATCAGGAGACAGATGGAGGCTTACTTGCAAAAGAAGAGAAGAAGGCCTTTGTACTTGGATGGTATTGAGGAGGAGAATGGGAAGGGGGAAGAGGAAGATGAAGTTGTGGAGGTAGCAACAGCAGATGTACAAGCAGCTGTAGCAGCAAATGGAACACCAAAAGCGCCGGCAAAAAACCAAGTTCAGGGACAGCCGCCAAGAGAAGGCATGCTGTCTTTCAGTTCAAGGCTGCAAAAGCTAGCAGCAGTGTCAATTCTACACCAAAGACACCAAAGACCAATGCAGCAAAGTCAGTTGTTGGTATGATTAGAAGAACACCTGAACAGATAGATCAAAGGCGTGCAAAGGACTTTCAGCCCACCATTGAGTCCAGCACAAAGACTAAGGAGGAGAAGCAATATGTGGATAAGCAATGGGCACTATGGTTCTTGGAGTGTGGTGTATCCTTGAATGCAGCAAATTCAAGGCAATTTGAAATTGCTTGTGAGGCAACAGCCCAATATGGTTTAGGGTACAAGCCCGGCCCTTTGCTTCAAGAATGTGTTAAGGAGACAAGTGCCATGAGGAAGGACCATGAGCTGGCCTGGAAGCAATATGGTTGTACACTAATGTCAGACGGGTGGACTGATATGAGAGGGTGCCACTTGATTAATTTCCTTGTGAACAGGATTCGTCTAGGTAGCTGGAATGTAGGGTCCCTAACGGGTAAGTTAAGAGAGCTAGTCGATACAGCAATTAGGAGGCGTGTAAATATTCTATGCGTTCAGGAGACTAAATGGAAGGGTGAGAAGATGAAGGAGGTGGAGGATATTGGCTACAAACTTTGGTACACGAAGACAACATCGGGTAGGAATGGTGTAGGCATCTTGATCGATAGGAGCCTTAAGGATGGAGCAGTTGATGTGCGGAGGAAAGGCAACCAGATTATCCTAATCTGGTTGGTAGTTGGAGGTTCGGCTCTAAATGTGATCAGTGTCTATACCCCACAGGTAGGTCTTTGCGAGAGCACCAAGAGGCAGTTTTGGGAAGATCTCGATAGCATGGTTAGTACTGTGCCTATCAGCGAGAAACTCTTCATAGGTGGAGACCTCAACGACCATGTGGGTGCGACTAATGTAGGTTTCGAGCGGGTGCATGGGGGTTTTGGGTAGGTAGTAGAAATCAAGAGGGGGAGGATGTTTTGAACTTCATGTTGGCCTATGATTTGTTGATAGCGAACACCGTATTTAAGAAGAGGAAATCCCATCTAGTGACCTTTCATAGCGGACAACACCTGAACTAGATCGACTTTATCCTTGCAAGGAGGGGAGATAGACGTGCTTGCTTAGATTGTAAGGTTACCTGGGGAGTGTGTTGTTCCTCAACACAAGCTTGTGGTGGCGGATTTTCACTTTCGGATACGTGTTCACCGGGACAATCGGCCCAAGATTGCAAGAATAAAATGGTGGAAGCTTAGAGGAAAGCAGCACAAACATTTAAGAAGAGGATGCTAGATGAGGGGCCGTGGGAAGAAGGAGAAGATGCAGAGGCCATGGGGCTAAAGATGGCCACATGTGTTTGGAAGGTGGCTTCGGATGTGTTTGGCGTGAGTAGGGGAGGCAAACAGGAAGCGAAAGACAACTGGTGGTGGAATGACGAGGTGCAAATGGCTATTAGGGAGAAGGAGTGGTTCAAGCGCCTTTATCATGACAAGAGTGCAGCCAACATTGAGGGCTATAAAATAGCAAAGAGGGCTGCAAAACGAGCAGTGAGCAAAAGGCCAGGCGTATGATGACCTTTATCAGCGACTAGGCACGAAGGAAGGGGAGAAGGACATTTATAGGATCGCTAGGATCAGCGAGAGAAAGACGAGGGACATCAACCAAATCAAATGCAACAAGGATGGGACGAATCGACTTTTGGTGAGGGATGAGGAGATCAAGGACAGGTGAGAGAGTACTTTGACAAGTTGTTTAATGGGGGAATGAGGGTCCTACCTTAGAGTTGGATGACTCATTTGATGATACCAACAGACGCTTCGTGAGGAGAATTCTGGAGGCAGAGATTGGGGAGCCTTTGAAGAGGATGAAGGGAGCTAAAGCGATGGGCCCTCATGGTATCCCCATTGAGGTGTGGAGATGCCTAGGTGCCAGAGTGATAGTATGGTTAACTAAGCTTTTTAACCTCATTTTTCGGTCAAACAAGATGCCTGAAGAATGGAGGAAAAGTATATTAGTACCGATCTTCAAGAACAAGGGAGATGTTCAAAGTTGTACTAATTACCGTGGGATTAAGTTGATGAGCCATACGACGAAGCTCTGGGAGAGGGTTATCAAGCATCGTCTAAGAAGAGTGACAAGTGTGACCCAAAACCTATTTGGATTTATGCCTGGTAGGTCGATCATGGAGGCAATTTTCTTATTACGACAGTTGATGGAGAGATATAAGGAGCAGAAGAAGGACTTGCTCATGGTCTTTATTGACCTCGAGAAGGCATATGACAAAGTACCGAGAAATGTCATGTGGTGGGCCTTGGAAAAGCACAAAGTCCCAACTAAGTTCATCACCCTCATCAAGGATATGTACAGGGATGTGGTGACGTGTGTCCGAACATGTGATGGCGACACCAGTGACTTTTCAATTAAAATAGGACTATATTAAGGGTCAACATTGAGACCTTATTTATTTGCTTTGGTAATGGATGAGGTCACAAGGGACATACAAGGTGATATGCCATGGTGTATGCTCTTTACTGATGATGTGGTGCTAGTGGATGAGAATAGGACAGGGGTTAATAGGAAGTTAGAACTATAGAGGCACACGTTAGAGTCGAAAGAATTTAGACTTAGTAGGACCAAGACCGAGTACGGGAGGTGCGATTTCAACGCGACTAGGAATGAGGAGGGATACGTTAGCCTCAATGGGCAAGTGGTGGCCAAGAAGGATACTTTTCGGTATTTAGGATTGATGCTACAAAAGGATGATGACATTGATGAAGATGTTAGGCATAGAATTTCAGCCGGTTGGTTGAAATGGTGTTAGGCTTTAGGCGTCCTCTGTGATAAAAGGGTGCCTAAGAAGTTAAAAGGTAAGTTTTATAAGCAGTGATTCGTCCAGCGATGTTATACGGTGCTGAATGTTGGCCTACAAAAAGACGACATATCCAGCAATTGAGCGTAGCAGAGATGCGTATGTTACGATGGTGTTATGGGCACACAAGAAGGGATAGAGTCCGGAACAACGATATTCGGGATAGGGTTGGGGTGGCACCAATTGAGGAGAAATTGATTCAACACCAGTTGAGATGGTTTGGCCATGTCCAACGGAGGCCTCCTGAGATGCCGGTGCGTAGTGGGGTTCTAAAGCGGGTCGATAATGTAAAGCGCGGTAGAGGTTGACCTAAACTAACTTGGAACGAATCGGTTAAGAGTGGAATGTCCCTAAGGATTTAGCTATGGATAGGAGCGCTTGGAGACTAGCAATTAACGTGCCTGAACCGTAATGTTTTTTCTTGTACACTTTATGTGTTCTTTGTTTCCATGTCTCTTTTGGGTTTCATCTCTAGCCTACCCCAACTTGTTTGGGACAAAAAGCTATGTTGTTGTAACAGCCCTGTAGGGACCTACTTTCTAGAGTCAGTTGATGTTTCCAGTGAAGTTCATAGTGCAACAATGTTAGCTAATTTGTTACAGGAGAAGATTGAGGACATTTGAAAGGACAATGTCGTTCAAGTTGTGACCGACAATGGCGCAAACTACAAGGCTGCTGGTAAGATCTTGATGGATAGGATTCTCACACTGTTTTGGAGTCCTTGTGCTACACATTGCTTGGATCTGATGTTGGAAGAAATTGGGAAGTTGAAGGAATTCAAGAAACCTATTGCACGTGCTATGTGTGTCACCAACTTCATTTATAGGCATGGAAGGCTTCTTAGTGCAATGAGAGCTCAAACAGGTGGGACTGATCTTGTTAGGACAGCAAAGGCCCGATTTGCAACAGCATTTCTGACATTGAAGAGTCTGTACAAGAACAAGGATGCCTTGAGGAGCTTGTTTCTTAGTGACATATGGACTATAAACCCATCGAATAAAACTGCAGCAAGTCGACAAGTGCAAGACATTGTGCTATCTACTGAGTTTTGGAACTTAGAAGATCGCCTAAGAGCTTCAGCCCCACTCTTAATTGTTTTGAGGGCTGCTGATGGTGATGAGAAGCCTGCAATGCCAGAGGTATGGGCTCTAATGAATCATGCAAAAGAGAGGATAAAACAAAGCTTCAATATATCACCAAGCAGGGCCTGCTCAACAAGATCATGGATATTGTTGAGAGGCGTTGGGTGAACCAAATGGATATCCATTGTACGGGGCTGCACTATATTTGAACCCAGGAAAATTTTTCCCTCTTATAAAAGCTAATGATGATGCAACTATTGGGAAGCTGAGAGGTTGTTTCATTGAGGTGCTTGGAAGAATGATACCAGATGTGGAAACACAAATGAAGATCAATAGGCAGGCCATTGAGTATGAAGAACAACGTGGAGAAGCCTTCTCAAACAAAATGGCAAAGGAAAGCTATGACAAATTGAATCCTCGTAAGTGTTGTTTATCTCAGCTTGCAAATTTCAGCAACTTAATTGTATTCCAAACTCCTAATATGTTCTGTACTTTTTATCTAGTTGATTGGTGGCATTCTTATGGTAGTCGAGCCATTGAACTACAAAGACTTGCTAAGCGCATAGTTAGTCTTTGTGCTTCATCCTCTGGATGTGAGAGAGGCTGGAGTACCTTCAGTCATGTGAGTATCCTTGTGATTAACAAATTCTATTTAGATGCATACAATCCATGGTAAACAATCTGATTTTTGGTTTTGTTTCCCATCTGAATTTTTATTTGTAGATGCATACAAATAAAAGGAATAGGTTCCTGCACAAGAGATTGAATAATATTGTCTTTGTTTCACACAATCGGAAGATGAGAACAAGGTTTCAGCTTAGGCGTGAGAAGGCAAGCAAGAAATATGACCCTTTGGCCATTGAGGAGTTCGATTGGGACAATGAATGGGCTGATTCATTGCATGTGCCTGTTCCAGGTGTTCGAGGGTCTGATGCTGTTGATGACCTCACATGGCAGCTTGTTGATGAAGCAACCGATGCATCAGAAGCGCTGTGGGGTCGTAATCCTCCTAGGAGATGTGCTGCTACAGCTACTGCTCACTATTCTAGACGCCCCGAAAATGTTTTTGCTACTTCTACTACTGCTGAAGATGAGTAAGAGGAAGACGAGGTTCAAGACCCACATGATGATGCAGAAGTGAGCGACTGAGAAGGTGGAGATGTTCCTGCTACTAGAGAAGACAAGGCTGCTGATGTTGATGAGTTTGATGATGGATTTTGAGTGCTGAAACAGAGATTTGCACTCAGCCCTTTTGTGTCCTACACCCTTGTCTTACACTCATGTTGTATTGTATGGCTTTGGTGTAGTTGACTCCATAGTATGCTTTAGAGTCCAGTAGGAACAGTACTTTAGTTTCAGACTTTCAGTCTCTAAATTTGTGGACTATTCAAGACAAACTATGATGTCATTTGTCATGCTCATGCATGAACTAAGGCACTAAGCCACTAATGCTTTCTATTTGCTAATTTGTTGTATCGCCTCTGATGTATTGTTTCTTATTTAATTCTCCACAGCTGATAATAACATGTTCATTTACATTTCTTCATGTCATAGATTGCTGAATTTTGGAATTGT
>CM041640.1:3125583-3208974 GCA_023333625.1 Bothriochloa decipiens
ACCCCCGGGCGGCCAGCCGCCGCCGGCCGCCTGCCCCGGCCCGCCGCGGCCGGCTGCCCGCCCCGGACAGGAAAGGGAAGGGAAGGAGGGAAGGAAAGAAGGAGGGAAGGGAAGGGAGAAGGAGGGAGGAGGAAAAGAAGAAGAGGAGGAAGGAGAGGGAGAAGGAGAAGAGGAAGGGGAGGAGAAGAAGGGAGGAGAGGAGGAGAAGGGAAGAGGAGGAGAAGGAGAAGAGGAAGGGGAGGAGAAGAGGAAGGGGAGGAGAAGGGAGGGGAGGAGGAGAAGGGAGGAGAGGAGGAGGGAAGAGAAGGAGAAGGAGAAGAGGAAGGGGAGGAGAAGAAGGGAGGGGAGGAGGAGGAGGAGGGGGGAAGAGGTTCGCCGGCTTTCACCCCGCCATCTTCTCTGTGTCACATCCCCATCAACGCATGTGTCGTGACTAGGTATATCACCCTTCTCTGCTTGTCGGCCTTCGTGCCGCTCTAGTCATCAGCCTGTGTGCTGTTGTGATTGTCGGCCTTCGTGTCGTTGTTTGTGGATGTCGGCCTTCGTGCCGCCCTTTTTTGCAGGTTATCGAGACCTCCCCGTGTAGTTGTCGGCCATCGTGCCGTGTAGTTGTCGGCCATCGTGCCTGACATGTATCTGTGGTTGTCAGCCATCGTGCTGTCTTTTCTTGCAGGTTTGGTAACCTCCCCGTACAGGGGAGGTGCTGCCAAAATTTTTCATTCTCACTAATTGTTTTTCTTTTTCAGGAGGGCTCCCGTTGGAGGCTACCCGAAGGAGCACGACTGGGCACTGCCCCGCTATCCTGTCTTCACCGGCACCTGCGGTATGACCTCTCTTTCCATCACATGTAGTCGTAGGTTGCGTTACCTAGTTAGGCGTCTCCCGTCCAAAACGGATACATTTGGAAGTATGCGTTCTTTGCATATGTATAACTGTATCTGTTTCGAATTGTCCACATTATTTGGATAGCCCGAGGATGCGTAGACGAGGTTAGCTTCCATGTTCCGCTCCCGTCCGAGTCGGAGTTTTGGCAGGACCTCCCCGTTGTTCTCCGGATACACACTCTCCCTGCCGGGACGTGTATCAGAAGAACAGCGGGGAAGTGGTGCCGAAATTCCATCTCAAACGGGAGCAGATTATGGAAGGTAACCTCGTCTGTGCATCCTCGGGTGGGATTAGGACCTATCCTTCACCTATTAGATGGTAGAAGCGCGTTGTAGATGCACTTGCTGGTTTTATCACATGTTAATATTGCCGCATGACAGAGCATGGGTGACCGTGAGTGGATGTACTCGGGCTTCGCAAGTAAGAGCAATGAATGGATTAGGGGGATGAATGAGTTCCTGGAGCAAGCATTTGGCCCAGCTGTGAAAGGGTCGATTCGGATGCCGTGTCCCTGCAGCCAGTGCAAGAACAAGAAAAGGAAAGTAAAGGTTGCGGTGGGGAAAGATCTGTTCAAGAACGGATTCGTTCCAAACTATACCCGTTGGCGCCACCATGGTGAACACCATCCTATTAGGGACGAGGTGGTGGGACCCGTCCTCGAGGAGTATGATGCCGATGCCGGGATGGCAGACATGATGGCAGACTTCCACGAAGCACGGTTCGGCGAAGGAATGGATGTGGAGGAAGATCCAGAGGAAACCGCGAAGGCGTTCTATGACATGATGGAGGCGGCACAGAAGCCCCTTCACGAGAAGACAAGGGTTACGCAACTGGAAGCTGTCTCACGCCTAATAGGGTTAAAGTTGCAACTGGGCATTAGTCGAGACGGCTTCAATCTCGTGTTGAGCATTGTTGGCACACTGCTTCCGGCAGATCATGTCTTGCCAAAAAACACCTACGCTACACAGAAGCTCCTTCGTGCACTTAAGATGCCGTATGAGGGGATCCAAGCTTGTCCGAAGGGGTGCGTCCTGTTTAGGGGAGACCTCGAGGAAGCAAAAATCTGTCCAAAGTGCAAAGCCTCTAGGTTCGTGTTGGTAGAAGGCTCTGATGGCAGCATGAAACAGTCTAAGGTCCCCGAGATGGTCGTACGGCACCTTCCTTTCCTACCGAGGCTTCAACGGCTGTATATGATAGAGGAGTCCGTGAAACAAATGATGTGGCACAAGAATGGCAAAAGATACCATCCTGACAAGATGGTACACCCGACGGATGGTGATGCATGGAAGCACTTCGATAACATGAATCCTGTCAAGGCTATGGAGGCTCGGAATGTACGCGTAGCGCTGGCAACAGATGGGTTCAACCCGTTTGGAATGATGGTGGCCCCATACACTTGTTGGCCCATGTTTGTGATCCCCCTCAATCTCCCCCCGGTGTCATGTTTGAACCTAGGAACGTGATCTTGACGCTGATAATACCCGGACACCCGGGCGACAATATGGGTGTGTTCATGCAGCCGGTGTGGGATGAATTGCAACTTGCTTGGGAAGAGGGGGTACTCACGTACGACCGAGCTACAAAGAGGAACTTCAGAATGCATGTGTGGTACCAGTATTCAATGCATGACTTCCTGGCGTATGGCTTATTCAACGGGTGGTGTGTTCACGGGAAGTTCCCTTGCCCGACATGCAAGGCAGATGTGATGTTCACCTGGCGGCCCAGGGCGGGAAGTATTCTTCTTTCAACAAGCATCGCCAATTCCTGCCTGAGAACCATGAATTCAGGCTTGATGTAAAGCACTTCACGAAAGGTGTTCAAGTCACCGGCCCCATTCTGCAGGTTAAGAGCCCTGCCGCCGTCCTTGTCGACGTACAGGCTCTCGAAGTTGAGGAGACAGGTGGTTTTAAGGGATATGCTCAGGACCACATGTGAACTCATATATCAGGCTTGACTAGGCTCCCCTACTTCAAAGACCTTCTTCTTCCACACAACATCGATGTAATGCACACAGAAAAGAATGTGGCCGAGGCACTCTGGGCAACACTCATGGACGTTGGTAAAAAGTCAAAGGACAACGTCAAGGCTAGACTGGACCTGGAGATGATTTGTGATAGACCAAACCTGGTGATGAAGACCCCTGCGCCCGGCAAGAAATGGAAAAGGGGCCCGGCCGATTACATCCTGAAACGGGCCGATAGGAAGGAAGTACTGCAGTGGATCAAGACGTTAAAGTTCCCTGATGGGTATGCGGCGAATTTGAGCAGGGGCGTGAACTTGCAGACTATGAAAGTCTTAGGAATGAAGAGTCATGACTTCCACATATGGATTCAGCGGATCCTTCCTGCGATGACCTGGGGATACCTCCCAGAGCCAGTGTGGCGCGTCGTGGCAGAGTTGAGCTTTTTCTTCCGCCAGCTTTGTGCAAGGAGTTGTCTCGGGATGTTTGTGTTGAACTGGAGAAGGCTGCACCTCTGTTGCTCTGCAAGTTGGAGATGATATTTCCACCCGGCTTCTTCCTGTCGATGCAGCATCTGATTTTGCACCTACCGCGCAAGGCACGGTTGGGGGGTCCCGTGCAGGCCCGTTGGTGCTATCCAATTGAGAGGCGTCTAAAGCTTCTTCGGAAAAAGTGTCAAAATAAAGCCAAGATTGAGGCATCCGTGGGAGAGGCCTCCGTTCTGGAGGAGGTGTCGACCTTCACACAGGCGTACTATACTGAGAATCTTCCCATCATGCACAATCCAACCCCTCGTTACAACGCCGACGAGAACTCATCGACCCTCAGCCTTTTCCAAGGGGATCTCGGAAGTGGAAGCGCAGGTACCAACAAGCAGTTGACCCATCAGGAGTGGCACACTATCATGTTCACATTGTTGCTCAACCTTGATGAAGTGATTCCTTATCAGAAGTAAGTTCTCAATGAGGTTGTTACCTACGCCGTCACTATCCTCCACCTATCATGATCCGACCCTCTAGTCTCTTGCTTCTTTTAGGGAATTTATTAGTTAATACTGCACAGGCAATAGGGCTCCTACCGAGCAAGAAGAAGACAATCTTCTTAGACACGGTGTGCCCGATTTCATCTCCTGGTTCTATACAAAGGTACCAACCAACTAACCTCTTTCCGACTTTGTGACTCCACTTTGCTCCCCGGAGCGAGTAATGTAATGATCTACCTGTCCTCACCCTTGCAGGCCCAAACGGATATAGAAATGAGTGATGAATTGAAACAGGTGGGCCGTGGCTTCTCCCGTAGGGTGAAGTCATTCACCGTTTATGATGTGAATGGCTATCGCTTTTGCACGAGAAGGCACGAGGAGAGTCGACCCAACCTAAAAACCATGTGCAGTGGAGTTCGTACGGCCGGCACGGATCAGAAGGACTACTACGGCATAGTCGAAGAGATATACGAGCTCAACTTTAAGGGTGCTGAGACTTTCAAGCCGGTGGTATTCAAATGCCATTGGTTCGATCCCGATGTCACGAGGCAAGACCTTATGATAGGGCAAGTCGAGATTCGACAGGACTCCAGCTATAAAGGAGACGATGTCTACATTGTGGCCAACCGAGACGCCACGCAAGTTTATTACCTCCCATGGGCGTGCCAAAAAGACGAGAAGCTTGCGGGTTGGAGCCTTGTGCATTTGGTGTCGCCGCGCGGCAAACCGCCTCTCCCAAACGATGATGATTACGACTTTGACCCAAACCAAGATGAGTTCTATCAACCTGAGGGGCTAGAAGGTACTTTGGAGATAGACATTGGTTTGCTCATGGGCATGGAAGTAGACAACGAAATCGATGAGGACGAGGGTGAGGAGGTGCAGGATGCCAAGGACTTAAGAATGCTTGAGCGATGGCAGATGCAGCGCGATGGAGTTGTCCAGGAGGATGAACATGATGATGACTATGGAGGTGATGAGGATGATGATGACAGTGATGACTTAAGAGAGCTCGACAATATTGATAGCGATGACGACGATAGTGATAGTGATGATGACACACCCCCGCCATATTGCCGTTCACGGAGATAATTACGAGGCCATGTAATACTATATTGTTATTATTATGTTCCTTTACAAGTACTTGTCATTTATTTATGCTAACTCTTTTGTTCTTTGTCATTGCAGGCACTCGGCAAAATGCCAGGCGGACGGCGGCAGCGGCCGCATCGAGCCGTACGCTCGGCGTACCAGGTCCTCCCGCAGGAGACTGCCAACGATCACGAGGAGGAGGAGGAGGTGTTGGCGGGCGGGTCATCCAGTAGGGGGTCGCAACCCCGTAGCGGACGTCGCCAGGCGACGAGGAGGCTGCCGTTCTCGTCCTCGCACGAGGAGATGACGACGGACGACGAGGACGACGACGACGACGCCGACGACGCCGACGACGTCGACGGCGCCGACGACGATGACGCCGTGCCCACACCAGGCCAGACGGCTTCGACTTCGTCAGGCGTGGCCAAGGTGTACTCGTGCGGGCCCACGCAGCTTCCTAGGGTGCGGCCGCAATTCAACAGACGCCCGGTGATTACACCCGTGGGCCAAACATAAGTAACCATTATTGATTTCACTACTTGTTCATATGACATGTTGAAAATCGAACTACAGACTAACAATTGTTCTTAATGACTCGTGCAGTACCTGGGCGTTTGTGAGCGGAGAAGGTGAATCACGCCATATCAATGGCATCCAGGGCCTCCTGATTAAGGAGTACTACCCTGGCCTTGTCAACGTGGACGGTGAGTTGAAGGTGCCCACGAGGTGGGCTCACTTCTACCTTATCAACGTGGGTGGCGAGACCCTCACGGCAAAGATAAAGAGGGAGTTTTTGGTGAGTCTTTCATCGCACCGCATTGCTAAATAGTACGCATTCATCAGACTTCTTAAAACAATGCAATGCTACATGATGTGTCTGTGTGCAGGACTTCTTCACGTGCGAGGAGGGTAAAGCGGACCAGGCGGCGCGAGTGCAGGAGGCGGTCTGCAAAGATCGTCTCAAGGACCTGTACCATGAGGCGCGCATACAGGCCATCCGCGACTACTACGCCGACGTGCATGCAGAGTCCATCAAGAAGCCCGAAATCCACCAGATCATGAACTCGAGGGAGACCGACCTCACCTTCGCTCAATACGTGCATGTAATAAAGTAGGAAAACATTCGTTCAGACTCCTTCAGTGAAACATTACACTAATCTTCTCGCATGTCAAATCTTGATGTCATGCAGTTCTGTCCAGGGTGATGCGACAACCACAGGGACTGCTGGGAGGAGATTGTGCGCATGTGGCAAACGGACGAGGCGTACGCGAGGCGCAACGACCGTCGGGGTCGCCGCCTGCAGATGCGAGGGGTGCCACACCACCAAGGGAGCCAGCCCCTCCCAACGTACATGAGAAGATGGGTATGCGTCCATTCATGTCTTTTTTGTAGCCCTCAATTGTCATTACTTGTAACCATGTTTCTGTTTTCAATGCAGTCATAGGCGCACGGTGGGCAGGAAATCAACCAGTTCACTGGGTACCTCCTCTCCCACAAGGGCAAGGCGACAGCGTCGGACAACGTCTACAACCCGAAGGACGGGCCCGAGGCGTACAGCAACCCCACCTCCTACGAGAAGGCGACCGAGTACACCGTCGCGGCTCACCAGCGCTACGGGGAGACGTTCGACCCCACCGCCGAGCCCCTGGACACAGACCTCCTGCAGAGGTTGGGACCAGGGAAGCAGCACGGCCATGGCCCACAGCGCCGTCGACCCGTCCGATGCTCCCACGCTGAGCCAGGTTCGATCCAGGCCCACGAGCTCCACCGACATCCCCATAGCATCTCGGCAGCCGAGCATGTCGCAGTTCCAGGTAAGTGTGGTTTCGTTCGTCGTTCACTCGTTTCACACCTATACTTACAATCAACACTGCGGATGTAATATTGCAGGCCCAGGTGCAGGAGCAGATGGCGCAGATGCAGGTGCAGATGCAGACGCAGATGCAGGCGCAGTTGCATGCGCAACAGATGGCTTACCAGCAGCACCTGACAGCCATGCAGCAGAACTACAATAGTCAAATGCAGGGCTTTGCCGGCTACTTCCAATCCCTACAGATCCCCGGGCCGCCTCCACCGCCTGAATTATTCGCTCCACCGCCTCCTCCACCGTCTTTTCCTGTGCCTGCTCCTGTCACTCCTGCTGGGACCCCGGTGAGTACATTGACTCTTGCTTTAGCTTGTGCGTCCATCCTACAGATACTAATGACATCACTTGGCCTTTAACTTGTGCAGGTACAGTCGGCGGGTTCGAACCCGTCTCCTAGAGGTGCCGGCCCTCAGATGATGCTGTATCCACCTCCGGGTGGCCCTTCTCCACCGTATCCATCTCCGCGTGGCCCTCCTACACCTTACGCGTGGCCGGTGGGCGGAGGGCGGCCGTACTGGTCGGCGCCGCGTGATCCAGGGTGGGTTCCATGGGAAAACCCTAGGGGCTCTGGGGACGGACAACCTGACGGCTCCGGGGACGGCGCGACGAGCTAGGTACTTGTCGCTTGTCTTATGCTCCTGGACTTGAGTATCGTCGAAGTCTCTGTCATGTATTTCTTCTCTTCATGATGGACCTAGACTTGTTGTGTTGAACTTCATGTGATACACCTCGAGTTGTGGTGTTCGACTCGTTGCGTTGAGTTTCATGGTTGTAATGGACTTGTGGTGGTGATAAGAGATGCTATTGTGAGATATATATGTTATTGTGATATATATGGTGACGGTGGTGATAAATGTGATGAAATTATGATATAAATGGTGCTACTTGTGGTCCTGGTGAAATTGTGATATAAATTATGATTTTGCAATGTTTGGATGCAAGAAAACAGGAAAAAAAAGGAAAAAAAAATTTCCCAGCTTTGCCGAGTGCCAGCGTGGCACTCGGCAAAGGGGTCATGCCTTTGCCGAGTGTCAGCACTCGGCAAAGAATTTTTGTAAAAAATTTTTTTTCTTTACCGAGTGCCGAACCGGCACTCGGCAAAGAAATTTTCAAAAAAAATATTTTTTTTCTTTGCCGAGTGCCCCGCCGTCAGCACTCGGCAAAGCCAGCCGTCAGGCTGACGGCGACACGTGGCTTTGCCGAGTGCCGACGTGGCACTCGGCAAAGCCTTTGCCAACTGCATGCCACGTGGCACTCGGCAAAGCCGCCTTCGCCGACGTTTTCTTTGCCGACAGCCCTTTGCCGACTGCCTCGTGGAATTGCAGTCGACAAAGCCTTTGCCGACTGCTATTCTGCCTTTGCTGAGTGCGCATTGCAGTCGACAAAGAGAGCAAACCCTATAGTGTCAGGAGAGGAGGATGTGTTACAGGATCTAAACAAAGAGCAATGAAAGAGTAGTGGAAGAATGAAGAAGTTAGCAGAAAGAAAATTCTTCAGTGAATGAAGATGTAAGAATGAAGAAAACAACCTTTGGCAGCCAGCTTGTACACCCTATCGCATGCCTTAATCGACTCTGAGACCTCTTTCCCGCTTCCACCCCATGGGAATTTGGGGCATCTATGAGGGAGAGGACGTTTGCTCACGATGACGGGGAGGTCATCATCTGATGAGATGATCCACTCCTTGTCCTCGGCCTCTTCTGCGTTACTCGCGCTCATCGGCTCGGCATTCACGGGCCAGGTCTCCACTAGTCCCCCGCGGAACCCCCGGAACTCCCAGAACCATGTTGCCTTGCTCCCCTTCGTCGTCTCTACCGCCACAGCCTCAGGCCTCTCACCCTCAATAGGTCCCCTTATCACCATAGCCCTAGGCCTACCCCAGGCCGAAGAGGAATCCTCGGCGGGGCACTCCTCGCCATCTGTCCTCCTCGTGCTCATAGGCGATGTAGGGTTTGGAAATTGGAATTTGGGTTTCGGGGAGGAAGTTTGACGCGCCGTAGTCTCACGGCATTAGGGCGCGGTGTGGGGGCGAGGAGTAGCAGTTGTAGTCGGCCCAAATCAGAAGTCTGCCTCGGCGTTTGTTTGGTTGGCTGATCATGCCTGCTGGGCGAGGCCCAACAAGCTCAAGTCCATTTTTCCTTGTTGAATAAATTCATTTCATCAAAATAATAAATATTCTCCAAAAAATTAAAATAATAAATAAATATGTTGTATAGGAGATAGGATACTTTTCAATTCAAATTCAAAAATGATGTAAAACACCACATTATAGCAGCTCGAAACCTTGAGTGGAGAACCGACAACGATTGTACAGCTTAACAATGTTGTAAAGCACCGCTTTAGCCGCTCGAAACCTGTGTACAGCTAAACTGCCCCGGTGGGTGGCATGGAAGCTAGAGCTCAAACGAGGGGGAATCAACAGCCACTTGATTACTGGTAATTTATTAGTCACTCGGTGACTCTCGGCTAATCAAGTAACTAGCTACTCATGCACGACATGGACATTTAGCACAACATGGACATTTAGTAACTCGATCACTTGGCCACTCAACCAACTACTCAATACGTTCCAAACTACAGAAAAATGTATGTATAAAAAAAATCCAAATTTTAGGACGGAAGGAGTGGCCATTTGCCACTCATTCACACAGCTAATCGAACACTAAGCGACTCAGGCCACTAAAAGTGTGTTTGTTTAGATGGTCAACCCTTGTATGGCTCTTTGTAGTATTTAGTTGCCTGAAAATAAGCTAAAGCCTAACTAAGTGTAGCCAACGACCAGCATACCCCTTTAGCCTGCCAAGCCCAAATCGGTCATTCAACTGGATTTAATCGACCAACGAGTGGCACTCACAGTACAAGCTATTTATTATATCGAATATTATGAACTTGAGTCTAAATAAGATTTAAAGTTTTAGATTTTCTTTCTCTTTTTTTAATAAATATACTAACATATTAATAAAATATCATAAATAAAAAATAATAAATAGTATTAGACGGACAGAGCTTGCGTTACGAGTGCCTCGGTCACTTGGCCAGCTCGGCGCTCGTTGCCCTCGAGGCTCACCTCTTCTGGTCCAATCAAAGGGGCACAGCTTTTCAAATAGACCGAGCGGTTAGCAGGCATTGTCGGGACCACTGCAACTCACGTCTAGAAAATTGGTTTCTTATTTAGGAAGTATATACAATTCCATTAATCAACCATGTGTGGCTAAATTTCCTGACACTAATAATATGATACAATCCGGCACTTCAGCCAACACTGAAGGTTGAGCCTTTTCAAGCATAAATAGAGCAGCTAATTCATGAGCAACACTGTTACATTCACACTGTCAGGACCCACAACAACCCATGTCTAGGAAAACTCGGTTTCTTTTTTAGGGAATATACGCAATTCTATTAATCAACCATGTTGGCTAAATTACGTGACACTAAGAATATGATACAATCCGGCACTTCGGCCAACACCGAAGGTTGAGGCTCTTCAAGCATACTAGCTAGAGCAGCTCACGTCCAGTAGGGAGTATATGCAATTCTATTAGGGTGCGTTTGTTTTAGCTTCAGAATCAGATGAATCAGTTGAATCCGATGATGAATAGTGAGAGAGAAATAGTGAATAATCAGTAAAATCAGAACGAGGTCGAGCTAAAACAAACGGACCCTAAGACTATATAATACAATCCAGCACTTCGGCCAATACGGAAGGTTGAGCCTCTTCAAGCATAGCAGCTAATTCACGAGCAACACACGGTACGGTTAATTCACGGGGGGCAAGGCGCACTAGGCACATCAAAAGGATTTCAAGTAACAGCTCCTTCACTTCGGGGAGAGTATGAAATCATTCCCATGGATTGCATCAACAATCTGTTCGGCTTCAGTCTCAAGCACCCGGGTCTCTGGACGTCTAGCTGCACCGTCGCGCCCTAGGGAAACAAGAGGATCCCAGATTCCCAGTAGTGGATACAAGCTGTCAGCTCCATATGCAACGGACTGGAAGCAAAATCTTTTCGACCCCAGGCGGATTGAATCACTGTCCCCATCTTATCATCTCTAATCACGCATCCTCGTTAACCCCCAATCGCCTCAAAATCTTTGAAGGGGCCATCAACGTTCATTTTCAGCCCATGCATGCAACGCCATTGCCTGGAAGCCGGCACTTGTTTGCCGAGCTAGGTCGCCTCTCTAATCAACTCATGTGAGCAACCGCACCAGACAACAAGCCCAAAATCAAAATAAACACTCAACATCCTCTATCCATTCGAGAAAAAATCAGGAGAACCTATTTTGTCAAATGTTTTTCAAGAGGAGCTTAAACAAAAATAGAATCGTCCGTAGCTAAAACCTTCATGTCTTGATCCATGCAAGTTAGAAAAACAAAACATAACCAGACTCACTTGCGTCATCTTACTCGCTTCAAGTTTTCCTAAGGACTTAGTTTCTTTTTTCACTTCTCTTAGGAGGGCGTAATAATCTTCCAGATGACATCGGCTCAAGAGTGAGTTTCTCACTTTTCTTCCGAAGGTGTAAGACATGCTTTATGCCATGTGATGCACATGCAAATGTCTCTCAGTTTCTTGCACCTTCACACTCCCTTGTAATGCACTGAATTCAAAACTATTCATAACAAACGAGAACAACAAAAGTGCCAAGTCAATGATACGTAGCTGTGAACAAGTTTAAATCGCAACCCGGCTCTCAACTTAGAAACGATGCACTAGAAGATAAATAAACATAAATAAAAGATAAAACAAATGCATTGCTGTACGTTATTGCAGAATTGCAACACCCGGCCGGCTCTTTGTCATGAGTCTTGGGTGTCCGTCACCCACGTCGCGTTGACCAAAGAAAAACTCGGCGCTGTCTGCCAGCGTCGTCTCGTCTCCCCGGTGTGGAGTTCATGATGAAAGACGTCGTCAGCTTCACATCCACACACAGCGTTGGGCCGCAGCCTAGGGCGAAACGAAAGCTGACCACGATACGGAGTACGGAGTATGTCAGTTGTTACCAAGGCAGCTACGGCGGTATTACGATGGGTTCGGCGGTGTAATAAATGCAACGGTAGAGGTGGGCCCACACGGAGCCGGTAGAGGTGCGCGCCGGTGCGTGCTGATGGCCGGTCGTTGTGCCGTGCCCGTTGCCGGAATGCCAGGACGAGCCATGAGCCACAGCAACTACTAGCTAGCTACGCTACAGTGCCCTGGATGGAGCACGCTGCACGCCACCGCAGGCGAGATGCAGCGTCTCCCCCGCCACGCAGCACAGCGAAAAGCGCGCACGGCACCGGTCATTGGATACCGATCAATCGTGTCTAAGTCCATCAGTTCGTGTCCAAGTCCCATCCGGCTGTCTGAGCAGTGACGGTTACTTCTCGAGCGCTCCTTCGCATTGAAGCCTGCATCCGCTCTACATGGCTCCGGCGATCGGCAAACCGGCGCGCACCACCAATGCCTCTGCACTGCAGGGTAGCAGCTCACCACACCACACAGGCCGATCGTCAGCTGAGCCCTTTGCTGTGCCCCAACGCCGCAGGCCATGCGCCCACAGGCTAGAGCTGACACTCCACTAGGCTAGAGCTGACACTCCACTCCGGCGCGCTCCTAGTATAATCCCACTCCTGCGCATGGAAGCAACAGAGCTCGAGGCCTCGCCGATGACATTTAAGACGGGTGCTGGTTGTTTTTTTATTTATTTATTGACAACATCAGTTGCTGGTTGGTGGATCCCTGGTTGGTTGCTTGGGGTTATTATCAGAGCTTGTTTGGAGGAATTGCGATTAGTGATGAACCAATTAGTAAAATCAATGGTCTTGACAGTTGGGTTTTATAGACTAGTAAGTTAATAACTAATTGAGTCTTGAATTAGTTATTAATCTATTCACTAGTCTATTTGTTTGGATCCTTATAAACTAAACATTAGTCGACTATAGTCCATGGGATCAAAAAGACCCTTAGATGACATAGAAGCCATCCGATTCACGATAACTAGATAAGAGTTTTTCTCTCTCTCTAGGACTTCCATCAAAGCATGGTTTTATGCTAAGCACACTGCCGACTGATAAAATTGTTGATGTTGTTTTATTGTGAGAGAAAAAAGATTATATTATGGCTGATAAGTTCAAGCAAACAAGCTCTAAACCTGTCGTATTGTGTTATTTAGATCCACGAACTATATAAATTATATAAACATATTTTTGGTCCATGTCAGTAGATACTTACTCCATTTGTCCCTAAATAACTGTTATTGGTGTGTGTGCCTCTAAATTTAACTTCATTTGTAAAATGTGTGTAACATTTGCATCCTCAAATAAAATTAATAAAAAATAGATTCAAAAATCTTTCCGATGATACTAATTATGTGCCACAATTAATATTTCCAATACGTATTTAGTTACTTTTCAAGAAGCAAAAATGACATATTTAGGGACAAGGGAGTATATGTAAGCAAATGTTTGTCCAATTAACATATAATGTAAAATATTACAATCACAATTAATTAATTCAGAAAAACAAAAGCAAATATTTTAGTTAGATAATTTCGTAGTTTTGTCCCATCAATTGCTACGTGCATGATGTGATAGATAATTAACAAAATCTATCATTCAAATACAAATAATTGTCTATAGATAGCTCCAAAGTGGTTTAAACAAAAAATTGACTACAAATGCAAGTGTTGCCATACTTCTTGCTCCAAAGCAAGAGAAAGGGCGGTGGCCAGCTCATCAAATTTAATTTATCCAGCATTGGGTTCCGTAGTAGATCCCCATTGTATATATAATATATTAGGCCAGCCTCAGTGTAGTTTCATTGAAATTTTATTTGAATTGTCATATAAGCGTATTTGATGATGTAGCAAGATTTTTAAGAAGAGAGAGAAGAAATGAGTGTCATGAAGATGACACTCTCTTGACACGATTACTAACTCTTTTTGAGTCATGGAATTGAATGCTTATGAAACTATAGAATGAAACTCTTACTCTCTGGAGAATTTCATTCGAGTTTTATTTCATTCTACATGGCATGACTGAAACTCCTTATTAAGACTGGCCTTGCTTCTCTGGTCTCAAAATAAGTGTATTTAGAGTTTTATTGAAGACATTGATGCTAGTAAGAAATTATAACTATACTCGAGATGCAATTATTGCACTTTGGAAAGAGTGAGTAAAAAAACTCAATTAGAGTTATGTTGTCTGGTATGTGAGGTGTAGGTGAATATCTCGTACGTTGCTACGTGAATTTTAGATAATTAAAAAATAATTAGACTAGTTATATGATATAAACTATTTTAAATTAACTTTTATGAATGATTTTACACACCATTACGAATAACTAAATATAGGTTAGTGGATGAAGAGAAACTATCATAATTACATATGCTAGTCGGCTATAACTTAGTTGATGTGGATAGCTTGTATGTTGAGAGTAGTAATTTGTAGTAAACATCTAATGATGTGGCTTCATGAGATCACATATAAATAGACTAGTGGGTCTTAACTTTATATAAGTTTAAAATTTATTTTAGGATAAATATTAAACTTCACAAATATATTTATTATGGGACGGAGTAAGTAGCTGTTAGCAACTTTCAACTTTTTTCAAGGGGCATTAGAAATTAGGGTGCACCAGCGAATAAAGCATTAGGGTAATGAATCTGATAATACATCTAATATATAATGACTAGTTTAGATAATATATTCTATTACTAATCTAGTGACATTATCTTGTATCAAGAATGTTAGTACCTTTTTACACAAATTGGGTCGAAGTTTGAATTGATTACATATTTTTGTGGACGGAGAGAGTACACACCAGAGAAGGTCAACGCTTCATCAGGCAACTCTGGTGCCCATCACTAGAGCGCACGGTCCCAGTATTCAAATTCCGCATGAGTAGTGACTCCTAACATTTAGGTGATTCTCCTCGGGGAGTTTATCATCTTCAATGGCAATTGTAAATAACTAGTTAGATGAGACATAGAAATAAAAAATAAACACTATAGTGAAGAGTTATATGAGAGATATATTTTTAGGAGATCGTGCTAGACCGAAGTCAACGTAGTAAACTCATGTCTTTTTTTTATTTTTTTTAATAATACAGATCTGTATCAAATCTAGGTCTGCTTGTGTGCTACTTAGGTGCTCTAACCAGTAGCCTATTTGTTCTCTCTTCTTGATAGCCAATGAAGTGTTATTTTTTTATTATTTATATGTCCCATCTAGCTAGCTATTTGTAAACTGCCATTAAAGATGTCCTGATAGCCAATATAATTCCTCCTAGACTAACTATTTCACAACCATTGGAGATGCCGTAAGACAGATAATTGCACATAGACCACGCCATTCAAGCACATGTTGCAGTGCTCCACAATAGCGACCATCAGACCAACGTGACAACAACACCTCTGGCCCTAAGTATTTTTTAAAGCATTTATAGATTGCATATGGACCATGCCATTCAAGCACATGTTCCAGTACCCCACAGTAGGGACCATCAGCCCAACGCGACACCTTTGGCCCTATGTATTTTGTAAAGATTATGACTTGCACCTTTGTATGCATTTGATCTAAATGCAACGCGATTTACGCCTCACCTAGTGAGACTAGATAACCGTTTAGCTCACAAGAATGCCCCTCTTAATGGCATAGCTATCTATATCCAAGGACTCTATACATACTCGCGCTCAGTGTTCCTTCAACCAAGCCTCTATAGCTTGCAACCCGGTCCTTTGAAGCCAAGCCTTGCCTCTGGATCCTCTCCGCCTAGAGCCATATGAAACCATGTCGTAACTCATACAATGAGCTCCTTTTGACTCCACTAGTTGACCTACTGCAACATACAAAAGCCACTTTTCCACTATAGCTATATGTATTGCTCATACTAGTGTACTTGTGGACTAATTACCTATTCATCTCACATGAAACATATTAGTCCACCTAAGGTTTTCACTCAGTTATTAAACCAGACTAGGACTTTCTCATTGATTGGTTGTGGTTTGGTGTCAGTGGCCTGTTGAGATGTTGGCTGGCCCGCATTAGCCATTGCAGGTTTACACTTCTAGTTTCTTTGTCTTAGTGGTTTATACTGGTGGTTTCTTTATACCAGTGTTAATTGTTCGATGGCGGGAAACATAGCAAGAATTATTAACACTAGCATCCGCTTAAGCAAAATTGCTCGATGATTTGCTTAAGAAAATTGGGGGGGGGGGGGGGTTGCTCTTCGTTTCTTTGAAGGAGGACGCTCAATAAGGTTAGTTAATGCCTCTTGGAGAGGTAATAGAGTTGGATTAGTGGTGCCTCTCATGTCTTATTTTGTATTTTAAATATGGTTCATGGGGAGAGAGGAATGGTAGTATTTTCTTAGATGTAGGGTTTCATGTTTATCTTAAAGTTCTAAGATCAGCTAGCTTACAAATTTTAGAGAGAGAGATGGTAGTATCCTATCTCGTATCAATCATAAAAAATGTTGAATGTAAAACATTGTTACTGTCATGTCATTCATTAGAATATTTTAATTATTTGCTTTATTGTTTGAAATTACTATAATTTAGATTGAATAATTATATACTAGTTTGTTTTAAATTGTAGTTCTTTGACTTTTTTATCCAAAGTTTGAACACTCGTCTTATTCAAAAATTCGTTCAAAATATCACTTTTTTTGTTGTGTCTTGCTTTATTAACAATAGATCTTTGAGAATGACCAAAATTTGACCGTGTTTGCTCAAATTTTTTAAATAAGATGATTGGTCAAACTTAAGATAAAAAAGTCAAACGAACTATAATTTAAAACAAAGGGAGTATTTTTTAAAATTATTGCCATCGTAGATAGGAAGGTCTTCATGGAAGTACAACTTATCAAGATTATCATACCAGTTGGAGGAGAGAAGACGAAACACATATATTGTCCATGCATCGACTGCAAAAATGTTGTTGTATTTCGGCAAATTGATAGGTTCTAATTGTGGTTTGTAAACTATACCTTATTTCTCATTTAGTAATATCAATGAGCTAACCCAAAAACCGCTTTAACCATGGTTCTTAAATAATCTAGATCTCATTTCGTTTTGTTCTTAAAGCGAACAATGACAATTGACCAATTGTACTAATGTTTTCAAAAGAAAGATGATATTTGTTATCATGTACTAAGCACATGGGTGAGCGTTGGGGCTTTAATTTGCCAAATGATGTTCTACGAGGTTAAAAAGTGTACTCAAATTGTCCCTACTTTATATTATTTTCCCAGAAAGAATTATTATTTAATCATCCCATCTGGTATTCCTTACCATGGTCTCGGAAGGAATCGTACAGCAAACTCTAGGAAACCATCCGAATTCTCACGTTTAGCCCCCGCGTCGTCCTCCCGCACGGACGGCTTGGGCGGCACCAACCCCTAGCCGCTGTCTGGCGTCTTCCACCTCCTCCCTCTCCTTGCCGCTGCTAGATGGCGCCGCCGGGAGGCCCGCGCGGCTCTCCATGAAGGTGGCGGCGAGGATCCTCCCAGGCAAGCCTCGTGGTGTGTAACAACCCGAAAATCCGAACTACAATTTTTTTTGACAAAACCCTGAGTGATGTGGTACAACATGTCATCATCTACACCCTTAACCTTGCATTAACCCCATCATGTCATGCATAGAATTCACGTGTTCTTAATTAATTAATGTCTCATGTCAATGCTCTATGTTTCATATGCTATATTTCAATGTTGCAATAGCCTTGTTTCAATGTTTCAATAATTCATACATCATGTTGCATTACAAGAGTGATTTGAATTTTATTTGGTTTATGTGTTGAATAATAAAAATAACAAAATAATATCTATTTTGACAAATAAATATTAAGGGAATAATACCCTAACAATATTTGGGGCCATGTATGCTCACTACCTTGTTACTTAAATTTAGCACATCACAAATATATATATGTATATATAAAAGTATTTGAAAATAAAAAAGGAAAAGAAAAAGAAAAGGAAAAAGAAGAAAGCCTTTCGGCCCGAGCAAGCAACCAGCCCAGCCCCGCCGGCCCGCTCGCTCCCGCTCGCCGCGCGAGGCCAGCCCAGCAAGGCGGCCCAACTGCGCGCCCGCGCGCTCGCCCGCTCGCCCGCGCGCAGCATCGGCCCATCAAGGCGGCCCATCGCCCGCGCGCCCGAGCCCGCGCCACGCCGTCGCCCCGCTGCCGCTGACGGCCGGGACCCGCAGTGGGGCCCAGCTGTCATAAGCGCCGCTGAGGTCACCCGACCGGCCGCGCGCGCTGACGTCGCTGTTGCCAGGCGCTGTTCCCCCGCGTCGCCTTGAAGCAACCCGCCTCGGCCGCTCGATCCGCATCGACGCTCGCTCGCCTGCCACCTGGCCCAACCGGTTCTGCCACAAGAAGCCCACGGCCGCGAGCAAGATGCTCCGCGCGCGCGCACATGCGCTGCCGCCGCGGTGAGCTACGCCGTCGTAAAAGGGTCTGCCACCCGGCCGCTGCTAGCTCCCTCACACTGCTTCGTGGACCCGACCGAGTACCCCACCGGTGACCTGGACCCCTCCTTGGCCGCTTGATCAAGCCGGAGCCGTGATCGGCCGTCCGCCGGCCACCAACCTCCGCCTCTGCCCTATATAAGCAAGGGGCCGAAGCTCTAGGGTTCCCAGTCGCCGCCACCACTTCGGTGGAACCCCAATTGCAACCCTAGCCGCCTAATTTGGAGAAGGAGGGGAGGTAGGAGAAGAAGGAGGCGGGGAAGAGAAAGTTGTCTGCCGCCGGAGTTGGAGAAGAAGAGGAGCTCCGCGGTGCTGCTGCGCCAGGAGCAAGAAGGGAAGGTCGTACCGCAAGCCGGAGCCACAAGGACACCGGAGCCTGGACTTGTACCGCACCTCCTATCCGCGCCAGCGCCGGTGAGCACCTCTGCCATGCCCTTCTCCCCAATCTCCGCCCGTGCTACTCCGGTCATGGCGTTCCGCCTATGCAGCACGTAGGCCGAGACCACCACCGGTCTCACTGGACACACTCACACTCACACACGAGGCCAGCCAAGCCCCCTTGGACCACAGCATCAGGCGGATGCCGGAGCGAAAGCCGCCCTATCCACCGTCGCGCGCCGAGCGCCGCCGCGGCGAAGTCACCCAGCCGCCTCTCAGTTGAGCCTCGACCTCCATTGACCCCGGATCCACGCTCGCCTTGATGAGACGGACTCCGTGCGCACCCTAGCCCCACGTTGCCTCGCCGGAGCATCGTTCTGGAGCCGTCTTGCCAGTCGCTGAGCCCGTGCACCGCCACTCTGGAGCGCCGCCATTCGCCGTAGCCTTCCCGCCGTCTCTGATCGTCGAGTGGATCAAGAAGAGGCCGAGGAGCTCCACCGTGGCGTGCTGTGTCGATAGGACAAGGTGATGGAGGCCGTGGACCCTTCCTGACCACCGTTGTCGTGCACCGAGGACCCGCCGGAGCCCCGTCGTGGGAGTAGCTGCCCACGCGGACTCCACCATGGCTTTTTGTCACCGTCGGCACTTCAGGCAGGCGCTACGAGACCTCAATCACACAACCGTGGCCCCAATTGGACTCAAGATAACTCGGTGTGAAGTGTACACCGAGCGTCGTCGCCACCGAGCCGCCGTCCGCCGTGGAGTTCGTCACCGGGGGCCAAGCCGTCGCCTTAAAGCCCATCATCGCGTTCGCCTTGGACTCCTAAAGCTGATGGGTAGGTTAATGGTGCTGGAGGACCACTGTGGCACCGGGAATCGGAGTTTCCCTCGCCGTCGATGAGCTGCGCCGTCGAGCCGAAGGAGAAGGAGGAAGGGGATGAGCTGGTGGACCAGGAGATGAACGTGGTCCACGTGAACCATGTCGCTGACAGTGGGACCAAGAGAAGCCAGTGCATCATGAACTGGTCAGTGGACCGTATGGACTCAGACTCGGATCAAGTGAACCCGGTGCATGTGGATCCGAGTCGCTGACCAGTGGACCCCACGAGCGTCGGATTACCAAGGACCGAGCCGAGCCGTGAGCCGAGCCTGGACCCACCAGTCAGTGATGACGTCAGCAGTGACATCATGCGGGCCCCACCTGTCAGTTGACCGTTGACCGTTGACCGATGACGTCAGCGTGACGTCACCCCGGACCCACCTGTCAGACCTCCGTTGACCCGGTCAACGCTGACATCAGCATGACATCAGCGTGACGTCATCCAGCCACGTCAGCCGCTGTGTTGACCCAGTTGACCGTGCGTGACACGTGGCCCAATCAGAAGCTGCCACGTGTCAGCACCAGAAAAATCCACCCTTTTTCTTTTTTAGAAAATGGTTAAATCTTTGAAAATTCATAACTAATTCATACGAGCTCCGAAAAATGCGATCCACATATCCAAATTTTCTATAAATCGAGCCCTATCTATCTAGGCTATGTTTGAGTGTATTTGGATCTTCTATTTGGCATTCATTCCTTGTGCTAATCTATAAGGGTCACTTTCGTGACCATTAATTCTCGTTTCAGGCTCGAGCGAGGACAAGTCTGACGACAGTGACTACCAGGAGAAGTCCGACAGCTACGTTAGTGAAGGTGCCACACCTCATCCAACCTCGTAGATCCCATTACGCATGGCAAATGTAGTATGGCTAGTGCTTTAAATTCCTGTTGCTATAATGTTTTGCCTGTGCTAGGATTGCATGATAGATTAATTCTTGATGAGCCCTACCTTGTTGTAACCTTTTACCTGCTTACCCGCTGTTATGTTAACCACTTGCTTATCTGTTATATATTACTATACTCATATACTTCACTCGCTTATATTTTGATGCAACATGATGAACCCAGGGAAGGCCTGGAGGGTGCCAGGCTGGTGATATGTGAGTTGATGGATCAGATGGGCATGTAAGCTGATGGTGCTATATCTAGGTATGGAGTGGATCTTACGGCAGGGAGTAGGGTGAGGGTTGAGTCGATCGAGCCGGGATCTACGACGAGCTTTTGGAGCAAGTCTTGCCAGGGAATGGATCTGACATTCCCATGAGAGGAGCCTGTGGCGGGCTAACTGAGATGTGATGGTGGTCTTTGGGTGTGAACCTCTGAGAGGTGGAGCCCGGGACGAAGGTGCCGTGGTAGCACGTTAAAGATAAACCCTGATGAAGATACCCGGTTTGGTCACACATAGGAACTGCTGCGCTAGTATCCGGACCTTAGGAATCTCTTGCTTTCCACTCGCTCTCCATGGGGGGAGACGGTCGAACCACTGGATAGATCGATGCCACTACTGCTAGGCGAGTAGTGATAGGAAGGTATATGCATGGGATGGAGCTAACACCCTACTGAGAAGATCATGGCACCCCCTTCGGGAGTGGGTACATGGCATGGCATCCTCTATGGGAGCGGATACATGCTCTCTTCACAGTTCCAGCGATCCAGAGCTGGATGGTAGAGTGGCATCGTTCTATGGCAGTAGACGTCCGAAGTGATTGCAAGCACCGATGATGGTTATCTAGTGGATTAGTGAAACCTCTGCAGAGTGTATGGTTGATCGATCGATACATAAGCCAATGCATTGGCTATGGACCTTTCCTTAGGAGGATGCATCGGACCAGTGAGTGGAGTGTTCTACCTTCCCCCAGAGTGTGATTTTCCGGTCGTGAGCCAGGTTGAGGCTGCGGGCCGCTGAGACAAGCCGAGAGAGAGTTGGCTTATTGACTTGAGTCTGAGATGGTGTTGGTGGAGTAGGGATGGTGCTACAGATATGGATGGTATGGATGATGGGATTGGGAATGTTTTTAAAACTTGATAAATATATTGTTATTTATATACCTGACTTATGTATAGGAAAAACCCCATCCTTATAGGTTCCTTTTGATATATCCTTTTTGTATCCAACTTCCACAAAGCAATGCATAGGGTGGGACTGTGGCCAGTACAAATCGTACTAAAAATTTGGTTTCAGGTTTAAGGAGTGAGTACTCTTCTGGGGAGTACAGCGAATGAGGGTTTTGTGCCTACGCTCAAGTTGGATCGAAGATGATAGCTTCCGCACCTCAAGCTTTTATTGTTATGCTGCATGAACTCCGATTCTGCCAAGTGGCGATGTAATAAGTTATTGTAAACCTCTCTATTGCACTCTTTTGTTCGATGTATGGATTATGATATTCAACTGTTATCGGGTAATGTGATTTAAATGGTCATATTACACTTTGACTCTGTGGATTTCCCTTCACAAAAATTAAGGTCATTTCACGGTGGAGGCGGATCAAACGAGCCTCGCGGGCGCGTCCACTGGAGGGACGGTAGGCGGTGTGGGCAGATCCGTGTGGCATGACGGCGAAGATGGCGGATGCGGCCCTCCGGAATCTTGGCGGCGGCGGCAGAGCAATGGCCTGGGCAGCTGTATCGGGGCCTAGCGGCGATTCCATGCCTCGATGACCGGATCCAAAGCCTCGGTAGCTGGCCCTGGTTTGAGCCTCCGCAGCAGCGTTCGTCAAGATGGAGGCGTCGGCATGGGGCACCAGGTCTGTGGCCTTATGGCTAGATCCTGGGCCCCTAGGGCAGGGGGCGGAGAGGTCCTCACCTCGTTGCTGCTGGCGGTGGAACGACAACGACGGTCGGATTCGGCGATGGTGCACGTCGCTGGTGTTTGGCGTAACGGCATGGTCCTTGGTGGGATGTGGCAATGGTCGCTCACTATCATATTTTGATGGCGGTGACGCCTGTGGGCGTCACTTTCCTCGCTGGAGGCGTCATCTTGTCCTTCAAAGTAGATCTCTCCGGCTAAAAACCAACACCAGTCTCTGGTTGCGCGACGATGGCCTCTTTGGATGACATTTTCTCGTTGGACACGTCGTTTTTAGAAGATCTCTGGGGTTGTCGGCTGGTGCCGACATCGAGATGGTAGTTCCATTGCACACGCATCTGGTGCCTTGTGATATTGTCATGTTACAGCATCCGGAGTCTGCAATGGTGGCCGGTGTCCCATGATCTTGCAGTACCCTTATTAGGTCTGGCAGATGTGTTTGTGAGACTACTAGAGTAACATTGAGATGTAATTTTTTCATCGTTTACTTTTATTTTAGGTGCACCTGTGTTATCGGGTGACTTTTTGTCTTACCTGTCTTTCTGTTATAATAATTATGATCTGATACATCTTTATATGGCTGAAGCCAAAACTATATTCTCCTTTGTCTAAGAAAATCCGAATTCTCACGTTCTGACCTCTGATGTCACTGAAACCATCACCGTGATGTGCCAGCCATTGCCATCATAGCCGGCAGCCTACAGTTTGTTATTCATCAACCCACACCAGTATTGTAGAAGCGATGCAGTAAATCTCCCCGTCGCTAGCCATCAACCCCTACTACGTTTTTTCCTAAAAAAAAAAGAAAAGGAACCCGCGGTTTTGGTGGTTTGTTGGATTGGCCTCCAGATCAACAAGGTCAATAGGAAGTTGTCACTCTGTTTACTCAGGAAAACAAAGTGCAACATAAGAAAATTGAGAATTAGAGATTGGCGGCAACATCAATAAGTAGCTGGTAGACGATGATGAAACCATTTGCAAAATTATGTAGGAACAAATCAGTTAATATTATTTACATCTAGTGTACAATTCAAGCGTTCTCATCTTCTTTCATAAGCAAATTAAAGGCAGTTCGTTTTTCACAAACAAATACAATATCCAGTTACTTTTTGAAATAATTTATCATTTCACTTCAATTTGTGACCTATTATCATAAGAGCAAGGTTGATAATACAGCCAGCTCATTGTCTGTAATGGTCCTTGCAGCCTTCTTTCAGTCCATTTATATAGTAGTTAGCACTTTATTATTAATATATGGTCCATCTGTCTTTTTTTCAGAGTTTATGGTTTTTATGCCCAAAACAGCTATAAGCATACACTCAGCTTCTCTTCTCTCTCGTCCCTTCTCTCCTACACCTCGACAACCATCTTACCTATACCCCCTCTAAATTAGAGGGGGTTGTCTAGCTTAATTATAATGGTGTGTTAGGTGTAGGGCCAGATGAAATGCTCGCTCAACTCGGTTTGTCAGTGTCACGCTTTGGCTTGGCTTGTTTATATTTACAACGAGTTAAGCCAACATTTCAGCTCATATTGTTAACGATTCATCTCAAGCTAGCTCGTGAGCCTAACGAGCCAAAGCTATTGGTCTTAACTTTGATATTAATTTTGTGTAACTTGCTGATTGCCTTGCACTTTATAATTGGTTGATTGATAGTTGTACCTAGAACTATAAACTTAGGATGACTATGACTCTATCACTTTGTTTTAAATAGATGTAAAAAAAATAATAATGGATTATGGATGCATTATAGATTGTATAGAGCATAGATCATGGTATACATGTTTGTTTTATTTAAGGCTTATGGATGGGTCGCTTTTGTACTATCACTATTTCAAGCTTGAAATAAATATATAAAATATATTTTTTCCAAAGTCACAAGCTAAGCGAGCCGAGCCAAGCTAGGCTGCCCTAGTTACTCCCTCTGTCTCATTGAGTTTGTCACCCTGGATTCCGTGTCATCTTGTTCCATTATTCGTCTTATTTAAAAATTTTGTATAAATATAATTTATTTTTATGACTTTTCTATCAACAAAAATACTTATTGATTAATTTATTTTATTATTTAAATAAATATTTTAATAAGACGGATGGTCAAATATGAAGTCCAAAAGTCAAAACAAACATTCTCCGTGGGACGGAGGGAGCAGGTCCTTCAAACCGTTCTCGAGCTGTGTTTCCAGTTCCGAAAGCCGGGAAAAAAGAGTTAAAACTAATTTATCTCCTTAACTTTGCTCCGGCCTCAGACAACGATGTTGTTAGTCTCAGCGACTCAGCCACACTGATGCAAGACAGCATGAGCTTCTTGTTTCATGGACTCGATTTGGAGAGGCCGCTCGCACAAAACATCTTGAAATCGGGCCACAACCCTGCCGCGCTGCTCGTTCAAACGAGCTATGTCACCTGACGCTAATGCCATTTGATCCTCTCTGTGAACACATGTCGTGCATCGGGAGTAGACTTAAGGTTTCAGGTTTGGCGCCTCTTCTTTCCATCGCTCGAAGACCGACAGGTGGGCCCAAAGTGAACAGAGCCTTCGTCATTGTAACAGAACCGACCAATTTATTAGAGCTTAAGCACATAATTCGCTATTAACCAGCAAACTTACATGATTAAGACCTAATAAACCCGGTAGTCATTCAACAATCTCGAAGGATTTCAAACATTTTCCAATACAGCCAAGACCGTAATAAGTCCAGCGGTCACCATTCACAAGTTTCATAAGTTTGCCAATAGCCTAATTTCATCGGAGTTTATATAAAAATATTACAACACCTTTTAATAAAGAAAAGCGGAAGCAATTTACTTTGACAACACTCACACTCACATTTTTAAATACGGTGCCAGCTCGAAGTCAAATCCAACAAAAGCATCTGAGATAAGATATAAGAATGACCGTGCCCAAGGTCTGATTGATTCCCATAGTGGGATACAAACCCATCTTGCAGCCACAGCAACCTAGATGAATACCTGCAACAAGTGGGAATAAACCCTGAGTACGAGAATGTACTCAGCTAGACTTACCCGTCATAAACCAAAAATAAATTGACTCCAAGGAGTATGCAAGGCTTTATAAGTGGGATAGCTGACTCATTTAATTGCAGAAAAGCTTGCATTAAGGAATAATTAATAAGAACCTTCTAGCATTGTATTTTAATCTGATTAACCTTACATGCTACATTAGCACCTGTACTAAACAAGCATGGTAATAATTATTCATGGAAAGTAACCAATTTCGGTTGAGTATCTTTCAATCTCAATAGCTCAACCATGTCATCTCTTGTTCAAGTTCTTACTACGATGCCGCTGCTCAAGTCAAGTGTTCACTGTCCAGGAACGATGGCGATTATAATCGATTACTAACCAGCTGGCGGGTACTCCTCACACAAACCACACTCACCAGCCACGGTGAGCTACAGGTCACCGACATCCAATTCAGGAAAAACGCGAGATCAACAGGTACCATCACATCCGGGCACCGTCCGGCTGCCAGCAGGGCGCACCATGCTCTATTCAGGCCTTACAACCGCGTAACCCGTGGTCCCCCATCTTCACCAATGCGATGCGTACAGCAGGTCGACTCCCGGCCCAAATCAAAATTAGGCTTCGCGGTCGGAACGACTTATCCTTCCAGCTAAATGTGAGGCATAAATTCAATATGACTTGAGGACGTACAACGGACGGGGTCCTAGTTTGACACAGACGGGATAAACCACATTGAACCTCCAGTTCAGTCTCAACACCAATCCCGCCCGGTCTCGATTTATTATCTCCACATGGTTATCCAAGATAACAATGTATTCAACCATTCCGAGTTACCACCTATAACTCGCGAATGACAGGAAATCACCCGACTTCTACCGATCTAGTTAAGCAGGGCTAAGCAAATAATCGTACCTGAACCTAACAGGGTTGAAGTATAAACAGTGGCAAGGAATATAAGTAATACAGCAACGGTATAAAACAACGCCTATAACTTAATGCAGCAAACAAGTAAAGGACTCAAGTTAGATATTTTGCAAACCACAGGGAGAATGCTCCGGGGCTTGCCTTCCTCAGAAAAGCGATGTTGATTCTTCGGTACTTGGATAACTTCTTGTTCTTCTCCTTATTCCCGATCACCTCCTGTGCAGGAACTTCCAACAAGTCGTCCTTTTGGCTTCTTGGCTTCATGACAGGGTTCTCGCATGCGATCCTGTATGATGCATATGCATATATAAATATAACGAATGCATGCGGAATGAACATAGAGTATGGTGATGATCATGAATGCTTTCCATGAATGAACATGCTGCACATGATGGATCAAAACATATTACTTTAGTCTACCGAGTAGGTGCATATCCCTATTTCATTCAACTAACCATCATCGAGCAAAGCACGCAATCGCACATAGAAGCAACATGAATGTACATACCCTATGACTAAGTGCTGCATAGATAAATCATAACCAAACCACAATAATCACACCAATAGATTATACACTTAGCAAGAACATAGAAAACACATTAACTAACATGAAATGATAACCCAAAGCATTATTTAGCACATATTGAATTAAGGACAGAACTGCGTCACATACTTGTACTACCCAAAAAATTCTACAAAAATTACAGAGGACACAACATATCAATTATAGGTTGTCATCTAAATTTGACCTCATTTGGATAAGCCTATAATTCTACACAAAAATCACAAGGCAGCACAAAACAGGGGACCTAAAAATACTTTGTACTATGAAATATACCAAACTGCATATATTATCACATCAAGAGCTACCTTATGACATATAAAAATCCTACAAAACTTATCAACCCCAAATTAAACAGATAACATACATTTATGATTTTTCTCAAGAATAGCGCTAAAAGCACACTTGAACTACAAGTTTATATTTTTACACAGAACAAAGCTATCAAATACTTTTCTCTGATAGAGCAAGACATAAGAAGACTAACAAACTTGGTTTCACATTTTTCTGAGCAACAGGGAATTAGTTATGCATTTTCTAAGGTATAAACAATTAATAGAGATAAAATAAATCTATATATAAAAGTATCACAAACATCACATTTCATATTTTTATCATGCAGATCTACTCATAAGAAAAATACTGCAAGTTGAACCACTCGATTTGGACTAAAAATGAGCAAGTTATGAATTTTACAAGCTATCACCGAAATCTGAAAATCAAAAATACAAAAACCACATTGCAGAAAGGCCCCCGAACTTTGTCAAATTCTCGAACGAAGTCCCTGAGCTGGTGAACAGCACGCGTGCGCGCATGGCGCGATGGGGCCGGCCTCCACGGCGGTTCTCCGGCCAAATTGAGTGGGGGAAAAGCTAGAGGAGGTCTTGGAGCATCTATTGAGCAAGAAAAAGAAAGAAAATGGCAGCCGAATCGACGGGAACGCGAGCTCGAACTCGGCGGCGGCCATGGCCATGGCGGCAAGCTCCGAAATTCGACCGTTCCTCGATGCAATTCGACAAATTGAAGGGTGGGAAAAGTAGAGGACGTCGAGGCGAGCTCGTGGGTGGATTTTGGGGAAAAAGCGCGCGACGGAGGGGGCGGCGCGGCGAGCGGCGGTGGCGTCGACCCGCACTGTGTATGGCGCGTGCGTTCTGAGGAAATGGAGGGGGGAGAAGTGGAGAAGAAGAGGAGAGGGATGAGGTTAACCGGTCGACCTGGCGGGCTGCCGCCCCGGCCTGCCGGTCGCCGGCCGCCACGCGGCGTGCGCGGACGGGCGGCCGTGGGCGGTGGCCGGCCGGTCTGTTCAATCGATCGATGGATCGTTTTTTTTTATATAAAAGAGCCCTCTTTTAAAATAACTTTTAAAATATTCTGAATTAGACAAAACTCAGAAAAAAAAAGGAAGCTCTTGATGAGTAGAACATTTCATCTTTAATAAGTTTGGTCAAATTCTGCATAGATTTTGAAATACAAAAATCCAAAAGAAAAAGGCTTTAAAATTCAAAAATTAGAAAACAGCCCCAAATTCGGGCTTTCTCCACATTTTTGAGCATGTTCCACACCTTTTCATGAAAAGTGACCAAAACAACTTTTGTTCCTTATAAAATTCTCTACAAAACTTATTTAGGGTACACCAACATGCAAACACTCTAACTACTAAATTTTAATTAGTCAAACAGAATCACTCTATAAATGAATTTTAGTCAAATAAGCCATGCAAGCCTAATTAACCAAAGTTATAAACATAAACATAGGTTCATTTTGTGTCCTAAGCATGTCTAAATTATTTTAGTGAACATCCATCAATCACTTGAGTCACTTCATCACATTCACATGCTTTTCAAACATAATTCGAACGAATCAAGCATCACACATAAAATGACAACTAACCTATTCATTAATATCATGCATAATGATGCTTATGCTAATGAATGCAAGTGCTAATGCATGCTTAACACCGAGGGTGTTACAGTCATCCTCCCGCCCGAAACGGCAAAAGGCGGTAGCCAAAGCCCAGCGCCTATTTTGTCTTATTACTCGACGAATACCCTAGTCTCACAGCGCCGGACTTGTACGCCATTCCCCTCATTTGCGCCGCCACTATCTACTCCATCTAAACCCAAACCCTAGATCGCCATGCTCTTCCTCACCAGTGAGCAAGCTAGTAGCTTTGGGTACTGACATTTTCTTCTCACGAAGCCCCGAGAACACATGGAGGACCCTAAGAGTTGTAAGTTGCTGCCGGAGGGATCTCTGCTTCTCCATTGTTAAGGTTATCTGCTGCCCGGCCACAATCTTATCCGTTCTTCCTCTCTCTCCGTTCGCCAGTTTGCATCTTATCCTGCCACCTCTCGTGTGGTTTATGTGATCTGTGTCCAACATTTGAGAATGGCGGTTGATATGAGAGTCAGGTTTCATTTGGCTGGTTTGGACTTTGGGCTAATACTAATGCTTGCCCATTGCTGTCGCCTAAATTAGCTAATGGCGGAAGGTGGCCAAAACTTGGGAGGAGCGCCGCCGCCACCACCTCTTGGCTTCAATAGAGATGCAGAGCGTCAGATTGCCATGGCAGCACAACCTTCATTGTTCTGCATTCAAGTAAAGCTTCGCGGGCGGGATGAAGACGAAGATAAAGAAGATTTGGACCAAAGGGCCGAAAGGAAATACGACCGAGTTGGAAAGAAGGTGCGGGAAGTAGAGAAAGAGAAAGACCCTGATGTCTCCAAACCACCCATACTCGAGTGTGTAGGGTTATAATAAGTGAGAAAGAAAGTATGAAACCTGATGGAGGTAAACATAGTCCAAAATTTAGACTTTAGACGTGGAAGGACATGGGGAAAATGACAAGAATGGACATGGTTTTTTTAATACAAATGTACGACAAAGAGGAAAAATAAAAGTGATTGAGGAGATTTGAAACATAATCATGCATTTCTCTTGCAAAATTCCTTTCTACCTTTTACGAGCGAGATAAGGTTGGAGAAGGCCAATAAATATGCTCTTTGCATCTTTTTTAGTGAATAGATAATGTTTTGTTATCTCAAACCTATTAGATATTAGTGTGTTATAAACACTAATAGTTTTGTTCAGTTAAAACCATGGTTGACTCTATTCGACTCATATTACCAACTACGTGAGACAACCAAGTGTCGAGATCCTAACATATGGGTATGTTAATCCTCATGCTAACTTCTGACGACCATGAGACCTCCCAACCAACCCCTTCAGGATGTGGCAGAACCTCCTAAATCATATGGCCCACATGCATTATTATTATCTAAACAGACTCCTAATAACCATGAATGTGTTCCATAAGACTTAAAAGGTCTGTCGGGTAAATCCCGAATCATCCATGATTCTCCGAGAAGGATCAATCATTACAAAGAGACATTGCAGTATTACAATAATTTGATACAAATAAGATATATCAGAGTAAAATAGCGGAAGGATTATAATAACATAAGTTTACAAACCGTTTAGTTTTAAACTTACAAACCATATGTTTTTAATTATTACAACCATAGGAGCAGTGGAGTAGCAATATAACTTACTACAAAACCTTGATGACACGCTCTGTCCAAGAGCGAGACAGCCTATTCGACGTCACTCTCCACAATGACTGTCATGCAGCAGGGTGCAAAGCAATCCTGTGCATGGGACTCACCGGTAACAAGGGTTCAACAAACCCTGAGTACAAAAGTACTCAACAAGACTAACCCGACGAAAAAGAGGGGTGAAGACTCAGAAATGCAGGCTAGAGGGACAAGGTAAGGCTTGTAGGAATTTTTGCAGAAAAGCTCTTGTGGATCGAAGTTTTACTTATCTTTGATTATAACAGAAAGTAAAGTTATTTTGCTCTAGCTCAACATTACCAAACAACTTTATTTAGATACCTTATCATCATTCAAGTTGTTACTACGATGATGAACACCGATAGAGTCTTCTTTTCTGAGAAGCAACAGCGATTCGAATCCATTTTCATACCCAGCTGGGACCTAGATCACTGGGATACCGGAGACTCTAACTCCGATGCATACTAGATCACAGATATACCGGGATAACAAGCACAGCCATATATCACCACATGATACACGTGAGCACTTAGACCCAGTGTATCGATATACGTGGGAACTTAAACCCACAGTATACTACACTATGACATATGTGGGGACTCTGGCCCACTATATATCACTCCATGACATACCTGGGCTCCAACCCTCAGTATATCACTTCATGCATGTGGATTTCTAGTTCTCGATATCACGAAATCACCATCGAACGGGACCTAGGGCATCAATAGATGGAAACACTACAGAGGGAATCCATTCCCAATGCAAGTTACCCGTCCAGACTCGATTTATTAACTATCATCATGTTTCCACAAATAAAGCCATTCTCATCTTTTTCATTCTTTTACTTTTTAAAACCTAACTTATTAAGTAGAGCTAAGCATTACTACGCATTTTCCAAAAACAGATAACAAGGAATAAGGAAATAAGACAGGTAATGCAATTGGAGGGTTATCACTCAACTCCTATTACTTGATGCAACATTTCATAACTGAAGCGATAAAACTTTTATAAAATAAGGGTAGGGTTTAAATGCATCCGGGGCTTGCCTTGGTATTCGGGGTAGACGGTCTCGAGCTCTGGATCAACTCCCAACTCCTGAGTCTGCTCTTCCTTGGTGCGACAACGTTAAACTCTCCGTTAACAGAAACTATACGATAAAATGATATGCTTCAACATAATGGAATAGTAAACATGATGCTCGATGGGTGCATGACCAGATTAAGGACTTGAGTACAACTTTCCTTCATGATAAAGTTGCAAGCCAACGCAACTTTCTAAGTTCATTAGGGTTAACTACTTCATTAGTGAAGTTTATTAAAAACATAAAATAACGTTAATTAAACCCTAATGACAAGATTAAGGTAAACTCAAACAATTAATTAAAGTTCCAACGGTCATTAAGGTTAATGACCCAAGGTCATCAATCAATCCCAAAGTCAAACAACCCTATAATGATTAATCAGGATTAAAAAGGTTAAACAATTATTAAAAAACATAAAATAAAGGCATAAAATTGTCTAACTAAGCTTAAAATTTTATTTTGAAAAGTTCTTGGTCTTATTAGATGGCAAAACAATTTTTAAAAATAAAAGCCAATTATTTTATTTATTAAAAATCATTGAAGATGCATTTTTTAATTAAAAGAGCAAATTTTAAATTATGCAAAAATTACTCAAATTTGGTATTTTATATTTTTTCTAGGTAGAGGACATCATAAAGAGCATACACAAAATTTTTCAGAATTTTTGGAGCTACACATGAATTACTATGAATTATTAAATAAAAAAGCATTTAAAATGTTTTCTAAAAAAGAAAAAGGAAAAAGGGGAACAGTGTCCCCGATGCCGAACAGTAATCCGCCAGCGTCGACCGATGATTTCTCGCTGGCGGTGAGGTCTCCGGCGACGGGGCTTGGCCCTACAGACTCAGCTCGGCACGGCGAGTCGATTAGGGTAGTTAATGAAGCGGCGGGGCGACGGCGGCGCACTGCCCGGCGGCCATGGCGACACGGCGGCGCGGCGGCGCGGGTGCAGGGCTCACTGGAGCTTCTCCAGTGACGGCGAGCACACGAACGTAAGCAGCACACCTAGGCGGACATGCTAGGCTTAAAGATGGAGCCGTTTCTGGTCCCTAGCACCGACGGCTACGCTCGCAGCGGCGCTGGCAAGGTCGCGCCGGCGACGAGCCACGGCGGCAGGCTTCTATGACGCGATAAGGATGAAACTGAGGGCATGGACAGATGCAGGAGCTCACCATGGGTCTGGTGCGCACACTATCGGGCTCGGAGGAAGGCTAAGTTGAGCTGCAGACGGCGGCGGTGATGGCGGCGGCGGTGCTCCGGTGGCAAGGATGGTGTCACAGTGGTTCCTATGCACCATCAAGCTGACCAAGATGCGCACGAGAGAGAGAAGATCAAGTCAAGCATGATAGGAAAGATGATGAAATAAAATACTCAAGGGTGGCGGTGGTCGACGGCAAGAAAGCTCGCGGCAGCACGGTTGCCGTTAGCGAGGAAGACGACGGCGCGCGGGCGACTCGGGCGGGGAGAGCGAGCGCGAGCTAGCTCAAACTGAGAGCAAGGATGTGGCAGAGCTGCTGGCAAGAGCATGCGGGCGACGATGGAGTGACGACGGTGAATTTGAGCGGCGGAGGAAGGTCGATGGCGATGGTGGCCGGGAAGAAGAAGAAGCGAAACGGCGTCCAACTTGCTCTATTTATAGCGGGGAAGGCGAGGAAGGGGTGGCCGACACGTCCACGGCGAAGTTTCGCGCGTGAGAGGGCGAGCTGGCGACGGCAGCAGGCCGGAATGGCGCCGGCGACCACGGCGACGCCATGAACAGAGGAAGCATTGAAGATGCTGACGTCAGCGCTACAGTGACAGATGATTTCACTCGATAAAAAATCCAAATTACTCCAGATTTTTCATAACAACTTAAAAATATCATAAAAATATGATCTGCATGATTTTTCAAGAGCTACATTTTTTATTTGATAAGCATTTTCAAATTTTTCTTAATTTTTGAAATATGAATTCAAATTTAAAAAGGAAACAAAACCCTAGAAACAAATATTTGAAATTCTTTTGATTTTTTAAATGAACTTGAAAATATTTAAAACTATAGAATGTTTAACTTTTCAAACCAAACATTTTTTGAAATACAAAGTTTTCTAAAATTATGCATAATTTTTAAATTATGAGTTTAAAATCAAAAGAGGACAAATATTGAAAAACTAAATTTTCAAATTCATTTGAAATTCTTTTTGAAAATTTGAAAAGTTTAAATGGCATTGTTGTAGCTCTTGTCAATATCTACAAACCATATTTTGAGAGTATAACAAAATTCCTTATAGATTTTAAAATATGAAAAAAGAGGTAAAACAGGGTTTTAAAATTAGGGTTTTCAGAAGCGAAAACAAATTCGATTTGGTTTCTAAATTAATTGGTTGGTCATTAGTGATCACAAATATCATCCAAGGACATTTTTAGGTCAATGACCCAATGACACCCTTGGTTGACCAGTTGACTTTTGAAAAACATTTTATAACTTTCTAATTTAAATTTAGATTTGAATTGCAAGACTTAGGAATAAGCTTTGAAATCCAAATTCAACTTCAAATATGGAAATTATTTTTAAGGGTTGGACTTAGATTTATACACTATGCCTGACACTAGTGTAAATACGATTTACACCTCAAGTACATAGAGTATAAACTAAGTATTTGAGATGACATTTGAAAGTAGGGTTTTATGATTTCATGTGACATAACATTTCAAAAACACAAGCAACCTATAAAATGTAAACTTATTTTAGTTGATGCATATCAAGGTTGACCTAAACATGAATGCCTTGCAATGCATATGATGACATGGCAGGTTTTAGTTATCATAACACCAGGGGTGTTACACACGATTGCTCGAGGGTTACACCCATCGGGCCATGCAAGCTACAGCAGAATAGGCGACGAAGGTGCGTGTCCGTGCTACAAGGCTGCAATGGTGGGGATGGAAGGCAGTGTTGGCAGTCCTTAACTGTAATTTATAACCACCAATTTTCATATTAAAAGTACCAAATCCAGTAAATGGGGATAACACTAATGAATTTCATGAGTTTTGTTGAGTTGTTCTTTTACATGTCAAATGCACGTTGTCATGCAGTTTCTTGCTAGTTGGTGCAAAATGCACATGGACTGCTGGCAGGCCATTGTGGATGAGTGGAGAAAGCCGGAGTCGTACGAGCGGCGCAGAGCCAAATGGGGGTACCGCCTGGCGATGCCAGGGCCGGCACACCACCAAGGGAGCCGTCCCTTCTCAGGGTTCATGGACACATGGGTATGCTTCTGCTGATTGATTGATTTATTTATTTATTCTCATTATGCGTAATCATCCTTGTGTTTTCCTTGCAGTCCCAGTCTACGAGTTCAATGAGTTCACGGGCTATGCCCTATCTCACAAGGGCAAAGCGACAGATCCGGACAACGTATACAACCTGGCGGAGGGGGTCGACGCGTACACCAACCCGAACGCCTACGAGAGGATGATCCAATACACTGAGACGGCTCGCAAGCGCCATGGTGAGACCTTTGATCCTGCCACCGAGCCCCTGGATACAGACATCCTGATGAGGATGGGAGCAGGAAAGTAGCACGGCCGGTACTTTATTGCCAACAGCGCAATCGACCCAGCCACCGTTCCCACCCTTCGTCAGGTTCGTCGATCAGACAGCACGTCCTCCTCCGACGTCCCCATACGACCTCGACAGCCGAGCTCCACGCATATGTTGGCGGCGATTCAGGTAACTTTAGTTTTATTCACCGTTCATTGGTTTTACATATGTACGTTTCCTTTTGCGTTGTTTAAACATTGTGGGTGTAATATTGCAGTCCGAGCTGGCCGAGTTGCATGAGACGAAGGCGGCCCAACAGGAGGCCCATCGGCAGGAGATGGCACGCCAGATGGAGGTTGTCTGGCACACGCAGCGTCAGATGCAGGACTTTGCCGGCTTCTTTCAAAGCCTTCACATCCCTGGTGTTGTCTTGCCTCCGTTGCCCGCCTCAACGTTCGCTCCACCCCCTCCTCCTGGCCCTATAGGAACTCCGATGAGTATATATGTTTGTCTAATATTTTGGCTTGTGCGGCCATCCCGCTGGTACTAATGAGATCGCTTCTCCTATGTGCAGGCACAGTCGGCGGGTTCGAACCCGACTCCTCCACATGGCGCTTCTCCAAGCCATGACTGGCAGGTTGGTCCGAGTACACACCACACGTGGCCAGTGACGCTCCTTCTCCGTCTTCACAGCACGGGTGAAATCCGTGGTCAGGTGCCCCAACTCCTCAGTCTCAGCAGCATGGGTGGTCAGGTGGCGCTCTTGAGCCTCGGCAGAATGTCGGGGCCTGGACGTACTCCTCGCGCCGCAGGGGTGGCCGGGGTGGCAAGGTGGGGGCTCTTCACACTCTCGGAGCAATCGGGACGGTGGATCGTCGTAGGTACCTCTCGTTTAGCTTGTGATGGACTCTGTGATGGATGTTAGACATGATGAACTTGTTATGTATGTTGGACTTGGATGTGGATGGATTTTGTTATGGCATGCAGGCTCTCGGATTTGTTATGGCATGTGATATATATGTGAATTTGTGCTCTTTATATATATATGTGTGTGTGTTTGCACGTGATATATACGAAGAAACAAAAAAAGAAAAAAATTCCCAGCTTTGCCGAGTGTCATGGCACTCGGCAAAGTTGGGTACAGACTGGCAATAGCACCAGCTTTGCCGAGTGCCGGCGCAGGCACTCGGCAAAGATTATTGTAAAAAAAAAGAAAAACTCTTCGACACTCAGCAAAGACTTTCTGAATAAAAAAATAAAATATCTTTGCCGAGTGCCATGTCAGCACTCGGCAAAGAAGCCGCCAGATGACGGTGGCCGCTTCCTTTGCCGAGTGTTGGTTTGACACTCGGCAAAGTCTTCGCCGAGTGCCTTGGTTTGGCAGTCGGCAAAGAGGTCTTTGCCGAGACATTCTTTGACGACATCTCTTTACCGACTACCGATGTGTAAAGCACTCGGCAAAGCCTTTGTCGACTACTTTATGGTATTTGTCGAGTGCTTTCGACACTCGACAAAGACAGTGAATCCGGTAATGGTTTTGGTGTGCACTGTGTTCATCATGAGCAAGAGATCCGCACAATGGAGAGTGATCTGATAATTTCTGAGCGTAAAAGGGACTCTACTCCAGCAAGAGTTGTCGCGTTAGATACTCGGCTTGATTTGCTTGTGCTTGAGGCGGAAGTTGGGGAACTCACTGTGCGTAGAGATGATGAGAACTATCAATTGACTTGCGAAGAGGAGCACCCAGTAATTCATTTCGCCAATGAAAATCCTAGCGAGTTGCAGAAACTTGTCATGGTTGGATGGCTTGTGTCCCAGGACAGGTTTCCCATCCAGATTGGACTTATGATGCTGTTACATCCCTAAACATCAAGGGATATACAATGAGACTTAGAGATTCCTGGGATGGTAGGTGACAGTGGATTTTCTGGAGCGCCGGTCCTGAACGGTGAAGGCCTGAACGGTGAATTTCGTTGTGTCGGTGTTTACCATGCCGTCTTTAATCTGATCAATGGATATGCCATAAGTTGGGCGGACGTGAATGCTTTTCTTAACCAACACAACATGGTAGGTTTATGTGACTAGACAAAACATATATGTCCTACTATCTATTTAAATACTGAGTCTGTATGTTCTAATTTGTATATGTTCACTTCAGTTCGTTTGGGAGCCCGACGAGTCTTAGAGCATCTTTGGCTGCCGCGTCCAGGTCTGCTGTCGCCTCACCACCTGATGCCGCTACTCCTCCCCGCCGGATCCTGCTACCACCCCGCCTGTTCCTGGATCCTCCCTGTCTGATCCTATCTGCCACCAAGATTGGTGGTTCTAGTAGTAGTAGTCTGTCTTTAGATTAATTTAGTCGTGATAAATCTATGAACCTTGTTTTATTGTGTTTGAGGTGTTGATTTTTGGGAGTTGGGACTATGCGATTGTATCTCTGTTTAACTATGTTTGAACTACGTGTTTTTTAGATCTAAATTTGGAGTTGAACATTATTTGTGGTGTTAAATTTGTTGTCGATGACCATGATTCCATAGTACCAGCGTGCCCATGTCAAGGATGTTCTTCGGTTACATTCTCTTCTCAGAACCCGATGAGGACGAGATGGTCCAGCTCCAGCTCACCTACGGCAACGACGCAAGGCCACGGTCGCGCCATCTACGCGTGTGGTGCTCCGCACAACAACACCCGGCCTTCGTCGCCACGCACAGGGCCGCCGCAGCCGCTGGGTACCACCCGGCTTTCGTCGCCGCTGTCGCCGGCGTGCACCACCACTTCCCCGCGTGGCCGCAGCCTTCGGCTTCCACTACTGGCCAGAACACAACCCGGTGCCGGTGCTCCTCATGCAAGTATAAATTGGAGCGCGCGCAGCCCACCGCATGCTCGATGGAATGCCTGACACAGCACTGAATGTAAGTTTTCCCCTAATAACCATTAAGGCCCTCATTGTTGATTGTACTGGTCAAGTTGAAAATAAACTTAGGTCCAATAACATATAAATTGTCATGAATATGATAGATATTCAGAAGTACCTTTCGTTAATTGTATTCACTTGTAAATTGTAATAGTTGTCGTTGTCCAATGGCGTGTTAAGAGACTGAACGTTTCTATGACAAAAAGAATTTTTTAATAAAAAAATGCATGTGCAGAGTGCCTGCCCTTGCCTGCTCCTATTTCGTGTATGCAATAAGTATTCCATCAAGTGTCATATTGTTAGACAATCTTTACTCTTGATTGGAGACACTATATGGTTTACTGTATACTGCCAGCCATTCCCAGCCGAGAGGATGGCCTGTATAAGGATGGGTAGCTGTATAACAATGGGTAGATTTGCTTGCATCATATATCCAGTACAAGAACAAAGCCGAGAGTTTTGAATTGGTCAGTGAAAGTGTCTAACTTCCTGTGTAACTTTTCCTCCCTAAAGAAACCTCATTGTGGGCTTTTCAGCAAGGGAAAATATTTAAGAGTAGTTGTTCTCTTAGAATGCATCTAAATCTGTTGTTTTCCCAACAGGTCGCGTGTAAGATGCCTGGCAACATGTTTTCTTCATAGCTTAGATTGTTTTCTTGGTATCGACCAGTTTAGCTCTCTTGATGCCATGCTGATGGATATTTTGGGATGCCAGCCCCCCGCTGCTTTACCATCATCTCTGCTTGGATATGAAGCACTGACAGGTAGGTCATTTTCCTTGTCTACGGCATGTACAAGCAGTTTCACAATAGTTTATGAACACCTTAATATTCTTAGCCACTGTTTTTTTAGTAATCTTAACCTTCTATATACTCTGTAGTAAGCAGTAATTCTGCCATACTTAGGAAGACCCTTTGAAGTAAAACTAATTTATCTGGCTTAACTGAAAGTCAGGAGTTCCTGTAAATCCAAAGTAAATTAACCAAACCAATTATATAGTTGTTGGATGAACTTTTGAGTCTTCGAGAGGTTATTGGTAAGAAGTTGGAGATGTCTTCAGTTCAAGAGCATTCAGTTTACATGATTGTTAGTCCTAAAATGCCAAATCTCAGCTATGAGGGGAAAGTATCTCAGGCCTGGTCCTAAAAAGCCAAATCTCAGCTGCAATCCCTGGCTCATACTGAGCCACATGTTTGCTACCCAATTCAATGTCACTAACACTTAGTGCGCTACCCATGTTTGGACTCATGAAACCATGTGGCAACCACAGTCCTGTAGGACCTTGCCATGTTTAGAATGCAGCGATGGAGCAAACGGACATATGATCAAATAAAAATAAGACATACAAGACTATTGATAGGGATGCAGAATAATATAAAAAATCCTTCGCATGTTACAGTTTTGCCTTACCAATTCTTGATGCTGCAATACAAATGAATTAGATTACAGACCATATTTAGATTTCTAATATCCAGTCTTCAAAATAGCAGATTAGTGCAACTTTACCTCTTCATATGCAGAGGCTGATTTAACTAGATGTCGTTTGTGAGGATATTTTTCTGTCTTCCAACTATTTTTAAACAACAAAAAGTAATAGGAAATATTGCCAGATTTGATACAGTGTATGTGCAGATAGATAGTTTAGAGTTTGCAACAGTCACCTTCCTATAGAACTTTCAATCCTGTTCCACAAGGAGATAGAGAACGGAGGGACCCTTCATGTAGCTATATATTTTGTTGTGGTTAACTGAACTTGCTGATTTGGTTAATTCATTTTGTACTTTTGTTTTTTCAGGTGCAGCAGTAATATGGAAATAGTGCCTGAAACATTGGTACCATCTGCAATGGGTGATTTGTGGCATGGGTTTAGGAGTGGCAATGCACTGATCTTTGCTTCCGACCTAATTCAAATATTCAGATATAGCAGCAATACTAAATTATGCTTCAGATGGGTTACTTTTGATTTTGCTACTATCATACTCACCGTCTGACAGTTTAGCGTTTTTTCTAACTTACACAGTTTGAAATCTTTTCATGTCTTTGTGGTTTTTTTCAAGTCGCAAGTTAAGGCTGAAGCTGGAAGATGTTGAATTTCAGGGATGGTTTTCTAAGCATTTCAATATTTCTGACATCTTAAATCATTTTGATAATAATTTACTCCTCTTAAGGTAAATCCTCTCCTTGTAGTTGGTTCTTTTCTACTATTTGTCCTAAACGTTAAGCCCAGACTGGTTAGCAATGTTGGTGAGTAGTGACCTGCTTGGACTATTCAAGGATAATTTCTTGGACCCTATCAGGGCTGTAAGCAGAAAAGACACCTTTTCCACGAATTAGTATCTTCATTTTTTATGCAAATGTCTATCCACAGAAATAGGACTTGATGCCCTTGCAGTTGCAGGTGCAGATCCCTTGAACTTCGAGGGTTGATGGTCCTAATTCAGTCTTTTCTCTCTGGTGACTGCAACAGCAGAACTCAAGTTGTTTAGCCATGGACCTCTTCTTTAATGTACAAGTCAACTACTGCTATACCAAAAACTTGAGGATAAAGTCTGACATCTCGTCCAACTCCTACAAAGCCAACCCTCGAGGAACTATTTGACTTTGCTCAGGGCCCTTTCTGCATTTTTGGCTGTTTTTGAATTTCAGTTGCAGCCAAAAATCAAAATGACTTCAGATATGGTTTAATTGACTATGTATGCAAAAGCTGTGGGTAATCATAAGTCATTTCCCTGCATTGAAAACACATGCTTATGAGATCTATACATTTGAAACTGCATATGCAAGCGATTTTTTACTGTTCCCTTTTCTAAATCAGATGTGCATATTCCTTTTTCACCCTACCAACTATCAAGTAGAGTGAAGAATCATTTGTCTTGTTTTGTAATCTTTTATATGGACACTCAGAAAATATCTAATGTAGTTGGTTAATCTGATTGGTTCTGGTACACTATGTTGATCCATTATTTCTTTTTGGCTTTCAGATGTGTGTTAATGGAGTCCATTGCTTTGTTACACATGATAGTGGAACTGGTGTTGCCATTGTAATCCTGATTTTGGTCAAGACGACCATTGCCCTGCTGCTGGAATATTCGAGGTTAGATTTATTCTTGTTTCATGTATATCAGAATTAACTGATGTGCTGCTAAGCTAAGCCGCTAAGGTATCCAGGTTGAGACAAAAGTGAAGGTCAGTAAACTAGCAAACTTCTCAAATGAAACATGGGGCAGTGACCTTACCTGTTTAGTTAAAATGATACTATGAAACCACTGTATACTGACAGCAAGGCCCTTACCACTGTTCGCATTAGGAGAGCATCGAGTCAGCTTCTACTGTTTTAACCACTATCATATAACCATAGAGTTGAGTTGAGAATTCTTTTATAATGTCTACTTGGTAATGGATTCTCGGATTTGTTGTGTTGTGTCTTGTAGCTTTGCTGTTGAACAAAGAAGCTTGGAAGCAGTGTTTGTGATAGCTCTGTAATTCCTAACGTTTTCAGCACATTGTGCACCTGGTGTAAAATTTATCAATGCATAATTACGTATTTATAAGCGCTATTCTACACCTTTGTGTAGCTATACCAAGAGATAAAAACTGACTAAGTCAGTGGCGCGCTCAGTATTAGTCAGTGGCCCAGTACCAAATTTTGTTTAGTTTTGTCTCTCGGTGTAGCTACACCAGGGTGTAGAATAGCACGTGTATTTATATGTATACTCGTATAAATTGTATATAAATGTAAACAGTGAAGCCTTTGATTGGTCACGGCCAATTCACAGGAGACGTCTTGGAAAGGCCGCAGTTACTGTGGTTTGAGCGGGCGTAAGCTCGACGCTGCAGAGCAGCTAGCTCTGGGCCTGGATGGGTCGGCTCAGGGAGGGACATATGTCAGTATTATATGTATCTTTATAACAGTAAGTTGACGTTAGATTCTCGTTTTTTTTTAATGACACCGGGGAGATTTTTTTCCCCACTTGAATATTATTTATATAGCCCCGAAACGGCTCGTGTGATGTTTACAAGCGTTGAGAAAGGGCTTATACATCAAAATCAGATTGCATTTCTGCCTGCATTGCTGAGTCGAAAATCTCACACCATTTGTCTACTAGGGGTTTGGCCGTAGTTGGCGGCTGCGCCAAAGATTAGCATCTTTCTTGCATTCGTTCAGAAGCTGCTGCAAGGTACGGGCTTCACTCCGAAAGACAGCCGCCATTCCTGCGTTTCAGAATTGCAAACAACATACTGACAATGCTCCCTTGGGATGCGAGGAGGGCACGGCGTCTGACGTTAGATTCTCTCTCTCTCCCTCTTTTTAAACTAACGTTGGATTCTCTACTTCTGTGCATGTAATAGTCTATCTTGTACGATGCTTGAGGTTTTTTAATGGAACATACATAACTGGATCAATATATCTACGTTACAGGCATAGTTCGGCATACAGCATTCTACGTTACCCATCAAGGGCCATGTGATTGAACAGGATAAATCACTCCATCAAGGATTCATCAATAGCCGAAAACACAGATTATCATCAATGAGGAACACAGATGTACAGGTTAAGCATTTCTAGACTTACAATGAGATGGCACACTCCATTTGGAAATAAGGGGGAAAAACTAATGTCTTTGAATAGCAGCAATCGGTGAGAAATGGGCAGGGCAATAGGCATTGCTACCAAAATGAATCTTCAATGGTTGGATCACATCAGGTGTTAGAGATCACTTGAACTGATTTCAACACCACGTTACTGTAGAATAGACGATCACTTACGTGGTCCTCCTCTTTCCTCCTCTCTTTCCACCACGGCTGCCTGAGGTTCCGGCTTTCTTAGCAGGACTCTCGGTTTTCTTAGGGCGGCCTCTGCCCCTTCCAGATGGCTTTGCCTCAGGGGTTGCCTTTTTGGCTCCCCTGCCTCTGCCTCTGCCTCTAGAGGGTTTGCGGCCACGCATGCCCTTTGGCTCTTTTATATCACCATTTTCATCATCTCCACTTTCTTCGTCATCATCATCCTCTTCAGATTCAGAAACATCCTTAGTTTTCTTGCGCTTGTTGGCACGTGAATTGGTGCTAGCAGACGCCTTCTTGGTTACTTGCACCTCCACCTTCTCTACTGCAGTGGTGAACTCAAAACCATCAAGATATGTAAATCAGCAAAATATAGTTCTGAAGCAAATTTGAATGGCAAGCCAACTCAATTTTGGTTGTCTACTTAGAAAAGATGCTTTAGAAGATAGTAAAACATAAAAAACAACGCATTTTCATTGTTTTCATATGATGGTTCAGATCCCTAGTGTTTATTTTGCATCCAAAATCCGAAAACGCACAACACAGTTCAAAATTAAATAACCAGCAAGACTGCATGTTCATTTTTGTAATAATTTATTTAGGATCATGGGGTCCTCATGATGATCGGGTTGACCCAGCCTAATACAAATGTACTCAGGATAGATGCAGGGTGATTGTTCAGCTCAGGCATAATAAATTAAGTGATTTAATTTGCATGCAGGAAAAAGCATGGAAGATTTAAGTGTCAGTTTGCACAATCAAATTGTGCCATTCCAGAAACGAAACACAATGAAATACAAACCTTGAGCAGAGGTATGACCATCATAAATTTCCAGCTGAGCAACAAAAGAAAAGTGTATTAAAATATAATGATTAAAACATGTCCACCAAACAACAAAACAATAATAAAAAGGCTAACAGTACATCTATATTGCAAGGTAATAAAACAGGTTGTAGATGCTAACATGTAAATAGAAATCCAAGTAAATGAGAGGTTTGGAGAAGTTCTTTGTTCAGTTGTGACCTAGTTATATCCCCTTAATCCCATAAATTATCATTTCATCAGTTGCATTTGTCTGGGTGTATCACTAAACATTATTATTCAATTGCAGAGCAGAAAGTAAATCTACAAGATTAGATTTATCCAATGGAAAAAAAGAGCATACATATACCTGTTTAGCACAGCTCCAGCTCCAACAACAATGCAAGATTTAGAGTTTTTAGGATGAAGTAAACTGGTTTAAACATTTGTTTAATATGCCCCCAGCTCCAAAATGCTGGGAGAGCTGTGCCATGCCAACATCAGAAACAAAAACTGTAACACCACTACAACATATCAGTATGGAAAGGACAGCTGGTAATTTATCAGACCCTTTCCTTTTGGTTACCTCATGATATAAAGCATTTCAGTCAATGTTAACCTAACATTAATTAATCTAAGCATCCATGCATCAAAGTCTCATTAAGTTACCTGATCAAGTCGATCATCAACATTTGCTCTGTCCACAACAATCAGAGATAGTCCAAATCCACAGCCGACACTGCAGGAAGTGTTCTCAAGTTACTATAGACCAACCTTAAAAGGGACGGAATGCAAACAGACATGTACTTGTTTAATGTAATTACCTTGTAACATGCATGCCCTCAAGAATGTCAACCTTTTTGGGATTTGCTGATGATCTATATTACAAATATATGGTACAGCAATGGCCAATAAGACAGTCTATTAAGTACTGGATAATGAACATATTCTAATATTTTTTATATATACATACTTCTGGCCGTTAGGCCCATAACCAAGCTCTCCATTCTGGGCGACACCCCAGCTTATGCAAGAATCATCAGCACCAACAATGTGGTGCATGTTACCAGAAGCCATGCAGCGAATGTTCCAACCACTGAAGAAAATAAATTGACAGTTAAGCAGAAAACCAAGCATAACAATGCTACATCATGAAGTTAACTATGACAAATAACTAAAAAAACATATTACAAGAACAATAAAGTATGGCAGATTATGGTATTCTGCATTATTGTGACAAGTTTGTGACAAACCTTAAATCCATCACAGGTTTCGGGTACATCCAATCATCGCCTGTATTCTTCATCTTTCCCCACATATACAACTGTCCACCACCTAGAAAACAAACCGGCCAGAAATTGATACAATGATGTCAATTATGGGTTTTGCAATACAATAAGGAGGAGGTTCTTAGCAGCTCAAACTATAGTGATAATTATTTCAATCAATGAATTGCAGCAGTATGTGAAATAAGAATTGTCTAACTATTGACCAGGTTACTTCAAGGGTAAATACCAGATGCCTCACGGTCAAACTGGCGCATAAAAACCAGACCAAAGCAAAAACATCGTAACTGAACAAACAAATATATGTATGCCTTATTGCCTTGCATAGTTCAAAGGGCTCTTCACCCTATGTAGTGATAAAGCATAAAGTCATTTGACTAATATTTTGTCACCAGATTCAATAGGTTGGCAATAAATAGCTTAGCTGGCAAACAATCTGATAAGAATTCACTTCTAAAGAAACAGAGAGGGTTAACTCGCACCTGCTGTAATATGTATGTTCTGAAGCTGCTTAAGAAGAGCAAGCATAAAAAATTGGAAAGATACTTTTTAGTAAGGTTTTATCTCACTATTTTCCCAACTTTTTTTATTTAACACATCATCAATAACAACAAAGCTTTGTAGTCTAAAGCAGGTTCAGGTAGATTAGAGCTGAAGCCCAACATGAGAACCCACCAAAAAAAGGGAAAGGAAAGAAAAAAAAACTGCTTCAAAACATATAAACATACATACATACATACATTTGGGGGTCTCAATTCTATATTTTCAATCCAGGTACGTGGATAGCTGGCTAAAATATTTTTTTGTTATCTAGAAAGCAAGAACATCTAAATGGGCTGTAACAAGGTTTAGAACCAGCAAAGCAAACAAAACCTAACTCTTCAACCAAATCTAGATCTCTTCGTCTGTAGCATCCAGTGTCAATTATCAAAGTAACAGTACGAGAAGAGGCTTACAGGTAATATGCAAAAAAAAATGCTTGCATGCTTTGCTGTAAATGAAGTAATATTATGTCTAATGTGGGAGCAGCAGCATCAATATTCATGATGTAACCAAGTATTGAGGAAAATGTTCCACTAGTAGTTTCCGTAGGATGACTTACAAGAATGTTGGTAAAAACTCAGGTTTAAGAAAATGCATGCACCGTTTAAAATATAGGGTAGATACCAACAGATGATACAAGGAAAATGTTAAGTTTACCAGCACTTATCATTTATGATAGCTCATCCATACAAACAAGCAATATACCACAGAAACCTATTACCGCAGGTCTAAATAGCATAAGCTTATAAATGAAATGACTATAAGAATGACTTGTGCACAAGAGCTAGATGTAACATACCAGCAGTGCATGCAGAACTCGCAGAACCAGCTGAGACAATAGCATTAGGAGGCAGAACATTGTGCTTCTGGAAGATTTCTACAAGGCGAGGTTGCCATTCGTCCTTCTGTTCTCTATGCCCCAACCTAAGTAACAAGCAAGTCGTTATATGAACCTCCATGGGTTTGAACTATCACATGGTCACAGTTCGATGCATGCCAAAAATATCATACCTTCCATATCCACCAAAACCCCAGCTATCAAAAAAAAAAAAACAGTAAGAGAAAATAGAAGATATTAAATCTGAAAAAAAAAGGTCCTGCACATGTGTTCTTCATACAGCATACTCACACCTATTATTAACTATTAGTTTTGAAATTGTGTAAAACAAATGGTGAATTAAACACATACGTGTAAACAAAGCCACTGGAATCAACTGCAACTGCAACATACAAGTAAAGAAACAGGGTTGATATCAGTGTTAATCATGATGGCTAAAAAGAAGGAAGGAATCACGAAAAAACCTGTATGGTTAGTTCCACATGCAACTTTGACAACAGTTTTCCCAGAAAATGCAGCTATTGCTCTGGGGCGGGGCTGGGGATCATAGGTCAGCTTGACGGACGATGCATTAGCATTGTACTAAAATAGCATAAATCAAATCATATTGAATTGATAGAAAATAAGAGAAAAGGCAACATGTGTTTTAAGAGTAGTAACCAACCTCATTATCAGTTCCATGCCCAAGTTGACCATATTGGGGAAGGCCTGCTGTACTGAATAGCAAAGAAGAATAAAATACTGCCTCAAAAAAATTGACGAACGACACCCACTAACACAGCTAAAGCAGATATTAATCAAAAGAGGTTGAAGGTTTCAAGTTTTAATCTCCAGCAAAGACATACAGTATAGAAGAGCCTTCCACAGATGACAACCAGACAGTAAAATCAGCCCCACAGACAGCGTTGGTTGCTTCCGCAACAATACAGGACACTGGCGATGACTCAATCTCTGCAGTAATTGAAGAACCAAAATAGCAACATGTAAGATCGAGGAGGGGGAAAAGCTCCACAAGATTATCAAGACTAATTATCAATCCTAGACAATGATAATACAATTATGCTGAAGAATATGGCAAAGTTAAGTTTATCAATTGTCCCACAGACCCCCGGGGCAAAAGGAACATATGAAATGCCATTTCCAACAAGTACTCAAAGATGACTTCAAGTTCAAAGATGCTACATCAAAGTACCAGCTGTTTCATCGAGCAGAATAGGGAAAAAGAATTTTGATTAAAATATCTACATGTTTGCAGAGCATATCATGATTGTTTAAATTTGAAAAACATAATGATATGTTAGCATCAAAATGGTGTGTGTTGGCACCTCTGTGACTACACACAGGCAATAAGAAGTGAAAGGTACCAACCATTCCTTAAGGAAGCCGTCCCTAACTGTCCATGCTTGTTATGGCCGAAAGAGAAAGAGTTCCCATCATCAGTTACAACCACTGTATGGTTTCTTCCAACACTTGCGTTGATGATTTTGTATCTAGAGGTTTAACAAGTGTCTGTTAATATCTAAGAACACATAAAGAATGTTTAACAGCTTCAAAACACTAATACTAGTCATATTACCTAATTATCTCAGAGTTTACCAATACTATAGACAGTTATTAACAATAAAGGTGCAGGTAAAGAGCTTGCTGTTGTAGGCAAATAGACTATCTTACTTTGATAGTTGAGAAACAACAGTCGGCAGGTTACGCAGAAGAGTATCTCCATGTCCTAGCTGTCCCTTCTGCTAGAAGATATTAGTGTTAAGCAATAAATAGAACAAGTGCTCCTGACTATTCAGATTTATACCTCATTGCGACCCCATGTATAACATTTGCCTTCAGCATCTAAAGCAACACAGTGGCAAGCAGCTGCGAAAAATGTTAAAACAAGTCATTAGCAACGACTGAAAAGTATATTGAACTGTTGAGTTGAAATTCGGATAACTGAAACCAAATATACAATATGGCAAAGCATATAAACTTCAATATATGATTACAATAGTACCTCAATTTATTCACCAATCATATCAAGCAAGAGGTGACTTTTAGAATAAAGGAGCCGTAAATTGGTCGGTTTCCATCTCACGCAATCTCCAAACCACACCGTTACAATTACAACCCACAGCCCCATCACTCGCATGCTGCAATTTGTGAGACTTTGTCTGAGTGTGCAAGCCATATCAGCCTCTTACGTCGGCACGTCACTGCTAAGCCCTCATCTGCATGCCGCCAACGAGCACTCCTGACCTCCCTGCCGCCTCTGCTCCCATGCCATGTGGACAGAGGAAGAGGGGCAAAGAGTGGAAAGTTGGCTGCAGATGAGGCAAAACAACAAGAGGTAACGGCACTGGGATCCTGTCACTTCCCTTCTTTTCTTTTTGTCCAAGTCAACTGACCCATTTGTATTTGCTCACTCAACCCTCACCCTCACCCCGCAGGCGCCTTTTTTTCCGTGGAGACCATCTGTTCTATTGAACGCCCCCACCTCCCACAGAAAATGCACCCATGTCAATTACAACTTTTGATAAAATTACATGATAAAAGGTAGAGGTACTGAAGAAGTTTCAATTCTGTACACCCTGTGCATATTTTTTCAAACTAATATTCTACATTTGTGCTAAGACTGTTCTCGAAAGTTATAACCATAATGGTACCGCAGTAACCTATTTTTGCCCCCATTTCCTATATAGACTTTCTAAAACCAGACAGGCCAACATTTCAGGGTGAACTCATCGAATGATCCAATCCCTGAACGAATCTAGACTCAGACAAGGACCACAGACCAACACGACCTGCTTTCGTTATTCGTTTGATTGCATATATGATCATAAACTAATCTACGCATTTATAGGCATCAACCGGTTGCAGCACCACCCGTACCGCCAAAAAATTGGCGCGCACATCATCTCAAACGCTGGCAAGGACGACGGGACTCACTGCATCCAGAGGCGACGAAGCGGATATCAACGCCCACGAGCGGCCGCAGCCGCGTCGGCGACACCAAGTTGCCCTGCGCCCCACCCGCCACCTTCCGGCCCATGGCGTCGAAGCTCGTCCCGCCGCAGTACAGCAGCTCCCAGCCGGAGCCGCTGCCCTTCGCCTCTGTCTTCTCGTCGCTCTCAGCTGCGGCGGCCGCCGCGGCGTCCTTCTCGGGCTCGGCGCTGGCCGACATTATCACCGGCGGCGGTGGTGACGGCGGCGGCGCAGGATTCCGATCGGAAACCCTAGATTTGGTACGAGGAAGCGGGGAGAGGAAGCAAAGGGAGGGATTTGAAACAAGCGACGCTCCAGATTGAACTTTTCGCGAGCAGGTGGGCGCAGTGTGAATATATAGTACTGCACTGGGTTCGGCAAGTGGAGCCGGCTATTAAAAGAGGATCTGGAGAGATATTTCAACCGTGCCATTTTACGGCGGTGATTAGTTGCCTGCATCGAATGGTGCAAAGGCCCATCTCGACTCGTTTACGTCACCTATATTTTGATGGGTTGCTCTGCTTGCACAGTTTGCCCGAGTGCATTGTTCATTTCGCCCCTCTGTTCCTGCTCTCGCTGTATCCTCAACTCGACCTTTCCTCTTCGTCCCGGCTCGCGAGACGCAGCGCGGGAACCCTCGGCAAGAAACGGCTCCATCCCGCGTGTAAAAGGGGCGGCCGCGGTGGTGGAGCAAGGGTTACCGCCCCCATTCTCCATTCTCCTCTACTGCCTTCACTCCTCCGGTGAGCTCTCGATTCCCTCTCGTTGTCGGTTTCTCGTCGATTGTTGGTATTTATTAAGTGCAACGAAAATATAAAAGTTATCCGCAAGCGCACAGATAAGATACTAATGTAGCACTTCACCAGGATGACCCAGTTTTAAATATTGAACCCAAAGGAACGGAAGAAGAGATCTTGATCTAGGCTTTAATCCCTGAGCACAATCAAGGATGAGATGCTTAGAAGGTTGAAGGAGATGACTAGGGCTATCTAGTTCTATTTTTAGAAAGTATTGCTCTTATCAATCTGCTATGGGATTACTATGGAAGACCGCAAATAAAGTACGAATCTACCACGTAACCAAATCTCCTGCAAGGCCTATATCCGGGGAGTGGATTATAGAGGACTCAACGAAGCTATAAAAGTCACCTTCGCGATCTACCACATGGCCCGGAACATAGAACGCATTCCACAAGCAATCGAACCTAAGCACCACACTTACGCTACGACGACTCCTCTAATCCTAGAGCTACCAGGATCAAAGTACTCAATAGAGTTATGAAAAATAGAAGAACAATGAGAATAATTACTCACAGACTCATAGAAGTTGATGACCGTATAAATCTTTGATCCAAGCTCTTGGAAGAACTTAAATCAGCAGGTACAAGCTGTAGAGGAGAGCCGACAAGCCCGGGGCTTCCTCCAGATCTTCTACCTCTCTCTTCTAGTTCTAGTTTAAGACTACATCTAAACCTAACTAGAGGTGTACTAGTCTTCTTTATTGATTGCTAAGTTCTAGAGTGGTAGTCTATTCAAGGGACCCCTCTCCTGAGATCTACTCTAGAGATGATGAATTGAATAATGATCAGCAGATATGCCTGAGGGGGTCTATCCCATGCTTATATAGCCCGGTGGGATGAACCGCAACCCTTAGATCAAACCGACTTGAATAAATGGTCGAGATGCATTGTAGAAGTCGGTTGTAGATCGATCTTCGAAGGTGGATGACAGGTGGGACCCACCTGGGCCACCCGACCCCACATGGCAGGCCGGTTAGACTGGCCCAGTGCCAAGTGGCCTTCTCCTTTGCTCTGGTGTCCTCTAGTGTCCTCTAAAACCTTCCCGTCAATTCTTGCGAAAATCCGACTTAATTTGGTTCGGTTCCTTAACTCCTGCTCTTTCTCGGCTGTTTTTGATTTAATTCCTAAAAATCACAATTAACCAAAGCCGTGGAAACTATTATGTTAGTCTAGAAAACTTTTGCTTGGTGATGATTCCGGTGTCTTCTAGAAGGCTCAAAGCGTATTCAAAGTGGACTCTCTCGTCGGGACTCCAAATATAGCAAGCGATATGTCTGTTTTGATCGTCTCAACGAGCTCTTCATAATGGTGTGCTCTAATTCTTCATCTGATGTACTTTTCTGTGATAAAATAAGGATAATCCTGCAATCAAGTAAAAACACAAGCACTCATGAAAATAATTGATAGGTATATTTCAAAACCCTACAACTATGCTTTATAATCTATTTCAGATGTTGTTAAGCAATAATTGATAGGTATATTTAAGCATTAGCGTCCGTCAACACCGGCGTCTCCCTCCAACGGCGGACCCTAGCTACTTCTCCGGTGCCTCAGCTGGTATACCTCGCCTTACCTCTCTTCCCCTAACTCGATGTCTTTTGATTTGGTCGGGTGCGATGTTGCCTAGGGTTCATGTTCTTCATGTATCCCTAGATTTATATATGGACATGCAGCTCCTGGCCCATCAGCATGGCCCCCGGCCCGCTATTTTGGCCCGGCCCAGGCACGGCACGACCGTTCCTGGGCCACCACCCTGGCCCATGGCATGGCATGGGCACGACCTGGTAAATGGCATGGCACGAAGGTGCCCCACCCTGCTAAGAGCCATACGCCAGCTTGTTAACTCACCTGTCCCCTTGCGGACTGCTGAGGCAAAAAGCCCCGCACAACCGCACCCTACTCCCTGTAACCCTGTCCCTTCTGGCCTTCCCGGTTGCCCCTCTTGACGCGCTGCCCCCTCTCGGCCTCTCCGCAGCTTCGCGCCGCCCCCTCCACGTAGCTGCACGCAACAGGCGAGCGCAGACGCTGATGCCCCTTCTGGCCATCCCCTTCCCTCGGCATAGCAGACCCCAACAGCGATGGCCGAGCCACGCATGTCGCATCCGCACGAGACGGCACGGCGAGAGCGCTGCGCGCCTCGCCTCCATAGTCTGCCTTTGCTCCACCCTCACTCTCTTCTCCACGTGAGATGGCAATGCGCCGACGCCGAGCCGCTCTCTGGCGCGCCACGTGTTGAGCACCACCTCCGTGGCCTCCAGCACCGCTCATTGAGCAAGGCGCCGCCTCCTCACCTCCTGTCCTACCTGCTTCCCTTCCCATCGCTCCGGCCGGTCCAAGGGCGTCATCATCGAGCGCCACCGCCACTTCGGCCTCCGCCGTCCACCCTCCTCTCACTCTCCGGGCCATGGGCTGGCCTGGCATGCTGCAAATGGCCGGGCCGGCCCGGCACAAAAAACAGCCCATGGGTCGTGTGATGGCCAGGCACGAGGACGGCGTAGGCACGGCCCGGCCGACACGGTGGCTCGTTGAGGCACTACGCCTTGTCGGGCTGGCACAGCACGGCCCGATGGCCATCTGTTGGCCATCTGTTAATATGATCTCGACAAGGCTTGGTAAACCTTCGTTGTGGGGTATATCTGTTCTTGACAAGAAGGGAGACCCTGGCCGCCCAACAATCACAATTGCAATCGGCCCCCACACGCTCGACAACGCCTACTGCGACCTTGGAGCAAGCATCAACGTGACGTTCAAGGTAACATATGATAGAATACTGGGTGGACAATTGTCCCCCATAACATTTTGGTTACAGATGGCAGATCAGTCTACTAGACAACCCGAGGGGCTGACCGAAGACATACTAGTAAGGATCAGGGACGAATATGTCCCTGTTAATTTTGTGGTCCTAGACATGGGCGACAGCATTGCAGCTCCGCTCATCCTGGGAAGGCCATTCCTGCATACTACAAAAGCGGCCATCTACACAGGGAAGGGAGAAATCACTCTTAATTTTAAGCAAAAAGCTATAAATCTACCCTTCAATGGTTATGCTAAAATATCAAAAATAAAATGAACCAATCCAAAAAGGGACCAGAGCCACCTGTAACTAACAAACAGGTATGACGGGCGGCAACATCTACACCCACTTCTCCCGGGACAGATGTACCTTCATCAAGCAGGAGATGAAGAGGGAGAAAAGTCCTGCTCAACAGACTCTAAAAAGGTGAGCCCTGACCGACAGGTAAAATGGTAAGTTATCCTTTTAATAAATATATCTAAAAATAAAAAATATTTTATTTATAAAATATTTTTGTGTTTAATTTCTTATAATAAAATAACTTTCGAAAAGTTTTACAATTCAAAATTTTTGAAAATTAGTTCATTAGAAAGAATAAAATTTTCTATTTATAAAACCTATTTTTAAAATAATTCTTAGAAAAATTTTTCTCATCAAAATATTGTTGGAAAATCAAAATCCAGAGAAGGAATTTTGAATCTTAGAAACCACCAACGGTCACGAGCTCAAAGTGGCCGTTGTGAGCTACCTGCCAAAGGGGGTAGCATCGGGCCCAAGGTGGGCCGGCCGGACCACCTAGGCCGGTCGGCGCACCTGCAGCGTCTGGCACCGAGCCAGAGCCAACGGCTCCTAGTCGTTGCCCTTTGCCTCCCCTCGCTATCGGTTTCTCTATAAATAGCAGGTATCCCGGGTGAGCTTCATCTCATTCTCATTCACTCATTCTCACTCTTTCACTCTCCCTCTCTACTTCACCATTCCTACATTCCAACAATATTTTTGCAACCTTTGCATAAGTTCTAGCTCACAGCAACTCTCGGGTGTGAAAGTTTCATATACTTCACTAACCCTATCACACCCGGGAAGTTGCCCTTTGTGCTCTTTTGTCGTCCCCACCATGAGGAGGTCATCGAGGAGACGTGCAAGGGATGCCGATGCGGGTCCAAGCTTCCACTTCGAGGCTCCTGAGGAAGCCGTGGAGCATGGAGAGGACGAGGCCAACATCCCACTCGAGATCGACGATGCCGACAAGCTGTACCTCGACTTGCAGGGCGACCGAGAGATGCAAGCATACTTCCACCTCAAGGACCACATCTTCCTCCACGCCCCCATGTATGACGATAAGCTCCTACAGGACACAGGTATGAATGAGGAATTTGAGACCTTATGGAGAGCCGTGGGATGGGAAACCATTGATCCCATGGACGAAGAAGGTTCTCGACTCCTCTCCATTCAGTTTCTGTGCACTTTGCAAGAAACTGATTCTGGGATCTCTTTTCGTTTATTTGGACAGCACTATGATGTTTCTTGGAGAGATCTTAGCACGCACATAGGCTTCAATTATAGTTGCGCTCTTAACATTGACTATGCCTTGCCTGGTTATGATCGCCATAAGTTTTGGGAAGAGATTTTTGGGTTTGTTGAGCTGGGTCATTTTAGAGCTTTACATTCAAAAATCCAACATCCGTCTCTTAAATTCATTCATCGTTGGATTGCCATGACTTTGTTTTCTACCCATTCTGTTAGATATGTGAGCAACATTGAGATGAAACTGGTTTTTGCAATTGTTAACAAAATCAAGAGAAATGTTTCTTGATTGGGTAGGAATCATCAAGGAAAACTCTGCTATTGTTTGCACTTCTCTCATAACTCGCATTGCAAATGTTGTTGGTGCTTTGGATGAAGTAGAAATCGAGTATATTTCCATCCCTCATACGATTGTTGATGAGGATTATATGGTGCAAGGGCATCACTTGACTTCGAAGAATGATGAGATTCATGTTATTTTTCTCGGTTATATAAACAAGATCCTGTTACCTAACCAGGGTCTGCGTTTATATAACTGTGATTCACTAACCTTTGAACTCAAGACTAGGGAAGAAGCCCACAGGAAAAGAACTGTCAGGCGTGCGACAAGAGTTGCAGCTGGGGAGGGACCCAGTGTGCAACCTGAGTACCAAGAGGGACCTACCCAACCTTTCTATCATGCAGGATGGTATGCTACACAGAACATGCCGGATTCGAACAATGCCCCAGGGTGGAATCCACCTCCACCTCAACCAACAGCAGGAACATGGTCAGAAGTAGACTCAGATGACTGGGACCTGCCACCACTAGTCCAACCACAAAGGAACTCAGAGCTGACGCCATCAATACACGCATGGGAGAGATGCAGATCCAAACCAACAATATCCAGAACACTCTCAACACCCACTTGCAGCAGACAGACCAGTGGCAGCAGCAACTGGAGGCAAGGCTCCAGCAACAGTTTGACCAGCAGAGAGCCTTCTAGAAGTACTCTGGGTACTACCTAGGACCCCAGCAATGAGCTAGCTTGGGGGAGAAACCCTGCAAAGGTATGTGCATTGCATATTTAATTTCTAAGCATTCTTATTTTTCTTTTTAGCATATTTAATTTTTAGCAATCATGCATTCCTTGTTAAAAAAACTAAAAATGCTAAAAATATCAAAAATATTTATTCCACTCTATATATGTGCTGTATAAATATTTAGTTCAACCCTTATTGAGATGATGAATAGTTGCTCTGTTTTATGTTTCTCTTATACCTGCTTTATAATCGAGCTTTCTTCAAAGTTTGGGTTTATCAGCTAAAAATGTCTCATTCTAAAAACTTGAACTAGTGGGTTGTACATGCTTGATCTTGTCTAGGTTATTGCTTGATATGATGTGGTGACATGGGCTACGCTATGACTTTGTTCTAAGTGAGACTTGACATCCGGAGTTTTTTTCAAAAATATTCAAAACAATAGTTCCTCAATGATTATGAAATACCTACCAAGGTCATATGACATGTTTTAATTCTGTAAAACCTTTAGTCATATGCTGCTTGTGGAACATTGAGTTGAGTCAAATTGTTGTGACCTTAGTGAGATTATGGTCATATGCCCATGATTGAGATTCACTTGCACCCATCAAATAAAGTCGGCTCTGACACTGAGAGTTGCGCACGACATGCATTTTCCATCCACCAAAATCTATGCCAACTCTTACATTGAGAGTTGCGCACCACTTTTCACTAAATAAAAATATCAACTCTTACCCTGAGAGACGCGCATTCCTTATCCAGAAAAATTACTCCTCACATTCCATCATGACATCTCTCAATTCTTCATACGCTAAATAAAGGATATGGGCTGTGCTAAAAAAATATGCCAAGGGGTATGAGAGATCAATAAAACAACGGGAAGAAAATCCAAATTCCCCATTCAAAAAAAAAGAAAAGAGAGAAAAGAAAAGAAAAAGTGTGTACTTTTATAGCCCATATTCCTCCAAAGAATTTCATCCATCCAACAAAGAGAGTCATGATGCATGGAGTACCAAAAATATTTAGAGTTAGGATCCACTTTCATATTCCACACACTTGCACATCTCAATCAAAGTGTATGACTTGTATCTCCTTGTGGTTCGGTTTTTGGCTTAGCAATACATGTGATACAAGTATGCCTACCTTCATACCTGCCTATAACTCCACTCAAAAGCTTTAGCAGTAGGTTATGAAAGAAAGGCAACATTACGATGCCTTTGGTGAGGTAAACATACACATTGAGCGATCGAGAGAATCATTTGAGGAACTTGGCTTTCTTTACAAAAACTTTAAAACCTCCAGAAAGACAGGATCTTGGGATGAATGATAAGCAATGCCTATGAATCAGTTCTATCTTGCAATCGCCCAAGACTTGAGATAGCTAATAAGCCCCATTTTATTTCAAGATAATAATAGGGTGGATAGTATGCTGATTTATTCGAACTAAGGTAGAAAACTTTGTTATAAATCTTGTATACTTAAAATATAATCGGCATAGAAACAACTCCTGATCAAAAACCAAAGCTTAGCTTTGCTCGGGGACGAGCAAAGGGTAAGCTTGGGGGATCTTGTTGGAGGTCCTTAACGATGATTTTATACTGCCAATATAGAACCAAAAAGGGAAGAATTATATATTTTTACATACATATACCTTTACTACTAATAGAATTCCACTTGTACTGGAAGATTTATCACTATGCAGAAAATACACCAAGTACAGGGAATATTTGTAATAAAAAGGCATTTTTCAGAAGACGTATTTGCCAACCCAAGGGGAGTCAGCCCAACCAAAGCATGCTCGGGCCAAGTCCACCATGACACAGCAGTCCAAGCCCGAGCCAGAAGCCACCGACCGAGGCTCAACGCGAACCGACCCACGGGTGGGCCGGTCGGCGCACCTGGGCCGACCGCCCCACCACAGAGGCAGTTCGAGCCTAGCCAGCGTGTGTCGATACAATCAATGCAAAGGAGGACGGTTCGGTGCTCGGTTTTTCCAAAGTGCCCCTGAACCGCCTTCCACCTGCTATAAAAGGAGAGAAGGAGCACCCCCACAACACACACTCATTTGGAACACTACCTCACTCTCTACACTTGTTCTTTAGGCTTAACTACTTAGAATATTTTGGAGTAAGGTTGAGCTACTTGGAGGGCTTGTCTCCTAGGAAGAAGTGCTACTCTCTTGGTAATATACTATGAAGAGTTCTTCCTTATTCAAGTTTCCTATTCTTATTTACATTCTTGCTTATAAACTAGAGTATAGTCTTGAGCATGATATATTCTATGATTATGAACTAGACTATAGTCCATATAAGAGTAGTTCATCATGCTCATATATGTTCTTCATTGTTCATATGATCTACACTTAGATAAGATGATAGGAATACAGTAATGGTTCGTTGTTTCTTCGGGTTTGCTTATATCCTAGCTCGTCCATCCGTAGGGTGAGAGTCCTGGGGGGATATAGGTAGTTCCTTAGTATGCGGACGTGGTGTCCGGATGCAAGGGAGCCTTCGGATATGACGGCATGCCACGGTTGAGGGGTAGGCGGCGGGTGGTGACAACCCTGTCCGTCCTTTGTAATCCCCCACGTTCGTATATTGTGTAGGAGTTTGTAAATGTCCCCATCGGCTGAAGATCAGCTGCCAGGCTGTTGCTCTTGACCTTGACTTGAATCTTAACCTGTTTATCATATGACACTAACTTGTTCTATGCAAATGTATAAGATATACCTACTCCGCTTAGATTATATTTTTATTCTTTATTTTACCTTTATCCTTGAGGTTGCTCTATGTGTGTCCACTATCCATAAATTATATTGTTTAACCCCTGCATAGCTATAGGCAATATTTCAATGATATGAAGTCATAACGTATCTGTGCTAGAGGTATTTGCACCCTCGCCTTCTTACGGGAAAATATAAATAACGATACCCTGAACTATTTTTGGGTGAAATGCTACAACGATAGATCCGTGCGCTTGCGAATATTATCTCTAAATGGTTATGATCTATCACCTTGGATTTTTTGCATTGTTGCTATAGTACAATTCTAGTAGCGTTGCTAAGAAATACAAGCATTTCTGGCGCCATTGCCTGGGATAGGCTTCTTGCCTATTTTTTGGTGATTGCGCTAAGAAATGCCAACACCATCTATACCTAGATTTGTGATGTTTTGATGAAAATCTGGTGGTTGTATCCCTAGATCTGAGTCTGTTGCCCGATTATGATTGTGCTTTGGCCACTACACATGATGATGCACATTTTGTTGCCTCAGATGATGATTATTTAAATTGAGCTCATTGCCATCTACTGATGATTGATTTATCAGAGCAATGATGTCCATGCTTGATTCATGCTAGATTAGGCGTTGGATGGCAACTTATTGGTGTTGCAACCGTGTGCTGTTTTGCCTTTTTGTCATGACTGTCATGTTGGTCTGTTTATTTGGCTCTGTCATGAACTAAACTGAGCTTAGTTTCTAGGTCCATGATTACTACTATTTAAGCTAGATTATGCGTTGGATGGCCACCATTTGCGTGGCAACCGCGTGTTGATGTACCTTTTTGCCATGGATGTTATGTTGCTTCTATTAATTCTGTTACCTCTACCTCTCCATGGCTGTCATCTTTGGCTTCTGTCTTGACTGACATTGCACTTAGCTTAGTTCATTTCCATGTCAATTATCATTGAGCTCGGTTCATTTCCACATCAATTACCACCTTTTTGCACTGAGCAATGATGTTTTTTGTAGTCAAAGCATGAGACAGATGGCAATTTGCAATGATGTTCTGATCCTTTTGCTTTGTCTTTAGTTCGTGACATGTTGGTTCTGATGATGATACATGTTGGGTGAATATCTTGTGCATGTAAATTTGTTCTGTCTGAAATTGAAAGAGATCACGACACAAATCACAGTCTATATCATGGTATGACATTTTGCATCAAGCAATGCAAGCATTTAAGGTATTGAATATTACAACAACTCTATATCATACAAAAACAATAAGAACGGAAAGGTTTCATATCATCCTAGGAGGATCAGGGCTTCAACTCTTGTTGTGCATTGAAACTGAATAATGCTTCATATATGTAGAGAAGTGTATGCCTGGCCCTGGGGGCTAGGCAGGCTGTGGTGGCTTGGATGTGGCCGGTTGTGTCATGGCCGATGGCGGCCCCGTCCCGCTGCGTCCAGGAAACGCAGGCACGCGTTGACCATCAAATTTCCCCTTTGGTGGTTCATAGCACGTACCTGACCGGTGCCGGGAACACGGCGGTTAAACGAAGGGTTGCACGATCGTGGACGTCATCGTTCTTCAAGGGGGCACGACGCCTGCGCCACCGCCACCGGCGATGAAGGCCCCACCCGGCGTCGGCCTACCTGGGATCGAGCTTCACCCGGTCTCGGTTTCGGTGAGAGGGTGGTGCCGAGATTGGACTGAGCTCCCGGCGATGGCTTCGCGTACTGGCGACGCCGACGGTGGTGGGGAGAGGGCGAGAGCTGAGGGATCCCGGACATGGTAGTGATAACCGGGCCGCTACAAGGTACGTCAAGGTTTCTTTTTTTTTCCTTCAAATCAACGTCCAGGTTTCCTTCTGGAGGAGGCAGAACAAGTTACCTTGTGGAGGAGGCAAGGCAGACCGGCGTGCTAATGTCGCACGATTAGGCAGACGGACGACCTTATGGCTAATGACGCACGATTAGGAAGTCTTATCTCTTTCTTTTTATTTGTAATGGAGATTTGTGGGATATTACCGATTTTTTTCTTTCCTTTGTTTGCTGAGATTATTTCTTTCATTTTTTATGTGAGCCAAGGTCGGCGCGCATGTACATGGTCGCATGGGGTGGTTTTTTTCCTTTCCATTACCGTGTTTTTTTCTTCTTTTCTAGTACCGAGCTTTTTCCTTTGGTGGTTTTAGGGAGCACGGTGGGTGAGGATAGCATGGAATAACAGACGGAAAGGACCAAACAAATATCACAATAAAAAGCGTGGGAGATTCGCTGTAGCCAATAGTGGGCCCTTCTGTCAGCGCCTTAATTTTATTCCCCTTTAATCTTCTTCTCCCAGCCTCGGGAGAGCCCGTGTTGCCGCTCGGACTCTACCGCCGCCACCTCCCCGCACATGCTCCCTCGACATGGCCGCCACCTCCTAGCACCTGCTCCCTCGCCATGGCCGCAGGAATGGCCTCCAGTACCACACATGGCCGGCTGCTCACTCAAATTCGGAATTTCGGATAGCTCCGAGGGTCAGCGCGGGCGCCGCCACGAGCTCCGAGAACACGAGCTAGCAGAGGTCATATAAGGGGCACTCGCCCATATCCGCAGTGCCCTCGGGAAGCTCCTGCTGCGCCGCCCTCGGGAAGCCCATAGCGCGCCGCCTCGCCCCAACGCCGGCGGCGTCTCCCCAAGCCAGATGTCGCACGTGCCCGCCGCCAACTCCACAAGCCCGTGGCCGCCCGCCCGGAGGCCCCTGATCGCTGCTTGCCCGAGGTCGTCATCGCTCGCGCTGGCCAGTCGCTCGTACGAGAAGCGTGCGTGACAAAGCAGAACGGAGTCGAGCGGGTCGAGCGCGTCCGCTCGATTTCAGCTCAAGATGGCAATGGGTACGTCCCCGACGGGTATTGGCCACCCATACCCGCACCCATCGGGTCAAAATCTATTCTGTTGGGTTATCCGTGAAAGCAGACAGGTAAGTAATTCATTCCATACCCGTACCCGACGGGTAATTTTTATCCGACAGGTATTTCATACCCGACAATATACCCGATTTCAACATTCACATACAAAAATCATGAGTTTATATGGGCCAAATTCATGGGCTACATGCTTATATGGGCTAAAATTACAGGGCTGGCTATATATTTATGCGGGTACTTTTTACTCGCGGGTATGCGGGTATGGGTAGTATATTTCCACACTCGTACCCATCATACCTGATGGGTATAATATTTTATCCAACAACATACCCACGGCTATAAAATGCCTTCCATACCCGCCTCCTTATCGGATAAAACCCGTCGGATACTCGGGTATCAGATATTGCCATTTTGAATTTCAGCAGATCATTCCAAGCCGCTGTGAAGGTATATTTTCTTTCCTCCTAGTCCAACCCAAACCCACAAAACCCAACCAACCCAAACCCACACAACCCAAACCCAACCAACCCAAACCCACACAACCCAACACATGGCATTTTGGGCCGAACTCGTTCCAAGCCAGTAGAACCCTCAAACCAAACACACACGTAATTAAAAGACTCTTCCCTGACGCAGGTTCAGATTTCGTGTCTGAACTCACTCCGTCAGATTCCGATCGTCAGGCCCTTTCCTTCGCCTCCACGACGCTGTATCGAATTCATCAGTCAGTCAGCTTAGAAAAAGGGATTGATTCGGTGTTCGGGATCGACTTCTATTCGGATCGGCTTAGAAAGAGGGTTTGATTCGGTGTTCGGGATCGACTTCTATTCGGACGGTATGCCCTCTCCCCTCGATTCTACATACATAAATAGAGGTGAGGACCAACTACAAAATTCGCTAACCTCGACTAGCGATAGGTGAGGAGAGGATTCCGGCGAGACGGAGGGGGGCGTCTAGCGACAGGCTTACTCACTAGTATAGACTGAAAGGGAGACTATGGCCGCGAGTGAGAACAGTACGGGGCTGCCGGAGTCGGTAGATCCGCCTGCGGCGACTGAGCTGATTGATGGGAGCAACACTGACAGAGGACAGGAGAAGCAGAAGAGCAAGATGGCGGCTGCTGCAGTGGGAGAGGGTTCTGGTGCCTTACCTGTTGCGCCCGCCATCAACACCCCACCACTCCCACCAGTCCGTCTTCGCTGCCCTCCATACCCCAAGTCTGGCAAGCGGAAAGATATGCGCGAGTGGAACGTGAAATGCAGGAAGATCTCCAAGCTTGCTGCAAAAGGTTACCTGCTTCTCAACTTAAGATTCTACCTCGTTTCTGTGGCGGGGAACTAACTTCCGATGCATATACAATATCATGTTTGCCCCTTTCTTCAGATCCTCGTAGGCGCCTTCCTACTGTCATCGAACCCAAAGACCCGGACACCGCCGATAGTGTGGCCACCCCAAGAGACAAGGCGATGGTGCTGGGTGTGGGGCGCTCCATCGTTAGCGTTTCTTCTGTCGCACTTGGTACCTAAATTGCCTGATAAACCTGTATCCCTGTTGATTGATTCCTCCTAGCTGATGATGAGTTGATAGCTAACAACTATGCCTACTTACAGAACCGGACGAGGACGGGGACGACTTTACCTGCCAATGCACTGGCATCGTTGTCGCCTGGAATGAGACCAAGAAGTGCGCTCGAATATTGACTAGTTCTGATATCGTTGGTGGACTTGATCACACACCTAAGGTGCAAATAAAACTTGCTGTGCTTAACTATGTGCATGGAGCTTGCCTTGAATTTTATTTGCTGTTAGTGTTAAGGACATGTGTAATGTTTTGCCCCATCTGCCTGCAACTTCGAGATGTCCGCCTTGATGGCTTTAAGTAAATATTATGTGTATGCTCACTAGTTTTTTAATCCACTTAAAACACACCATTAGAGGCTCTATGATGATGTTTTTTCCTCAAAAAAAATATTATGCCTTGCTTTCTTGTACAGGTACAGTTCATGTTTTCATTTCTTTTTTCAGATTTGTTAGGTACAGCTCCTTTTCATGATATCACCTTCAACTCACTTCCTATGCATCACATTGCAGAATCTGCTTATGCATAATCAATGCTATGGTCTTATTTGTCTTTCTAGATTTTTTTCCTGTTGTGTTTTTTCAGTCAACTATTTCCGTGACTCTTCAACCAAGTTTGAGTGTGCCTCATCAACTTTATTGTTTTGCCCCTTTCAGATACATGTGCGCTTGCCAAATAACACCGTCATTGAGGGACAGCTTCTGTTCTTCAATAAACATTATAATATTGCTTTGTTGGAGATTTCATCAGAGTCAGAATTACTATTGCAGCTCCCTTCTTTTGGGTGTACCCTAAACTATGGTCAGGAGGTCTTTGTGTTGGCTAGGGGTGAAGAGTCAAACCTATTGGCTAGGCATGGGAGAATTTTGTGGACTGATTATTATTTTGGGATCAACTACTGCATGTTTCTTAACTGTGATCTACCACCGGTAATAATTAAAATATCATGTTCCTATAATGTATTATTGCTTCATTGTTCAGTTTACTCAGTATTTTTTATTTAATGCAGAGTGGCATCGGAGGAGCAGTGATTGACCATGATGGCAATGTCGTTGGGATGACATTTGTTAGCTTGAAACCTAGTATTCTTGCCATTTCCACTATCATGACATGCATTGAAATGTGGTTGAAGTTCAGGTTTGTTAACCCCTTTTTTTATTGCATTGATGTAATTTGGTCAATGCCATAACACCTAACTTAAAATTGGTCTCGATATTTACACTCTTTGGGTTGGATATGCAGTACTGTTGCAACTTATCCCTTATTATTTCTAAAAGTTTGTATTTGATAGTGCTTTACTGATCAACTTACTTCATGATGAAACATAAAATGGAACCCCACTTACTACCAAGCTTGGAAAATATGTGGGATGTCAACATGACAACTAGGAAGACAGGAAAGCTGGTTATGGTGGCATTATTGTCATCCAAACTTGCGCTAGCCTAGATCAGCTATTAGGTACTTAGATATACATTATGTCTAGGTAGATAGTTAAAGAAATGTATAAAAAAAGTCAAAATGTCTTATAATTTAGAACGCAGGGAGTACAATCTATCGAAATCAACATATATATATTTATACTAATGGTACATACCCAGACTAAATTGCTAAACCTTAGCAGGTTTTGTCCAACGATTGTGTCCTGTGAATATTTTTTGGAGCTTAGTGGATTTCTCTTAGCAGCTAATGACATTTGAAGTTAAAATCCAATGCAAGAAAAGAGTTGTCATGATTACTGCTGTACCCAAAAATTAATAGCAACAATTGCTACTTGAAATACTTATATTTTTTAGGTGAATCGAATATATCCTTGAGCTAACATATCATTTAATGATCCCATCATATGGAATTGTTATCTTAGGCTTGACATCAAATATATGATGCCTATTTTGAATTTGATATGTGATTAGTTCAATCCAACTTATTTCAGTCGGATTGCTCGACCTGCACATGGTTTGCGCTTAAGGACAGTGGAGCTGCTGGAGGTGTCACTCCAGGAGGTGATCTCTCGTGATCACAACATCCACGGTGGTTACATCATCGATGAGGTATGACTAAAAAGGGCGTACCCAGTGCCGTAGGCTCCCGCACTGCGGGGTCTGGGAAAGGGAAAATAGCCAGCAGCCATCCCTGCACAAATCGATGAGGTATGACTATATTATTCTTTTCAGTCTGTGCAATGGAATTTAGACTAACACTGTAAACTCTTGTGATATATCTAGCTAGAGGCTGACTCTACTGCTGAGAGGCTTGGCGTTAGATATGGTGATGTGATTGTTTCATTTGATGGGCTGCGTTCTCACACTCTACCTCAGGTAAAAAAAATATATCTGATATTCATAGGTCATTTTATCTAGGCATAAGTATTGTCAACATGCTCAAAATTTTTGTCCGCAGTTGGAAGACTATCTTCTCTCTCTTGGTTGGAAATTCTTGGAGAAAAACATTGATTCAAGCTCCACAACTGATCTCACGGTATGTTTGAGGTTATATGCAATATACATTGTTGGGTTACATTTATTATTTGAAGATAACAAACAAAGTATTAAGCTTATGTTTTGTTGGTTCTTGTAGCTTGAAGTTTATGATCTCCTGGGACATATCACGAGGAACATCACCCCGCCTGTAGAATTCTCTGATCATTAACAGAATATGTAAGCACCTTTTAGCTATTTGCTGTTTCACCTTTTTCATTTTGTCCTCAACTTCAGTTAATTGTTCTTGCTGTTAAAATAGGCGTGCATGCGTGCTATTACATTATAATGCCTTGTTTCTATCCAGGAGCTTCTCTTACTCCAAATGGTTTTTTTGTGCATGTGTGTACGCTTGGATGTCTCCCAGTCCCAAGGAAGCAGCAGCAGAGCAGTGCAACTAGCGCTATTTGTTTAACCACACTTTAGGACTAGATGTTGTGTGTGTTTTCCTTGAAGGTTTGCAAGCTGCTCTTATTTACCTCGAACTATGTATCTTAGCACTTGTTTATAACTATCTATGTCTTTTTTAAGAGGAGAAGAGTTATAAATTACCCAAAGAACAGGAATTATATCCTCGTGCATTTTCGCTCAATGCGATGAAGTATGCTAATGCCACACAACACTGTTTTGGTTCACGATTCTGCTGCTGATACGTCTTGTGTTCCCGCGTACTCCGATCTCAGGTATGATACCTCCATTGCCTTGATCTAAAATGAGGAGGACCGACTCCAGCTAGCTGTAGGCCACATGTAGCTTCCCGCCGTCACCGATTGCATGCCAATGCAGATCGCGTTCAGTTTCGTCAGGCTCGTGCTGCATCGGCAGCGACACTTTCCCCCTCTTGTCCCCCCGCCGCTGGGGCTTGCCGTCGCGCTTCCTCCACGGCCGGAGAGGCCTCTCCTTCCACGCCTGGCTGGCTCGCCGTCAGGTTGCCATTGGGCAGCAACCATGTTGATTCACAAGCGAGAAACAAATTAAAAAGAGTCCGGATTTCGTGCCAGATTATCAAAAGGGAGGATTTTGCGTCGGATTCGATCTAGTGTGCTCCGGGGGGAAGCAGCGGGTAGTTCCAACCCGATGCATGTTGGTGATGGTCTGATTGGCGAGCAGAGCTGCAGAGGAGACCGCTGAAATCAAATAGACGGTCAACTGGTCAAGCAGGCCACAGCGAGCTCGCATCAACAGAACTCCGGGAGCGTCCGGAGAAGACGGAGAGGCGGCCAGCCGGCGAGCGATGACATGGGACTGGCCGCGCTGTTCGCGTCGGAGAATGAAAGATTGTCGTGTCGAGGTCCGTGACGGTCTCCAGGAAGAGGTGTACCGGGAGCAACACAGATACAGACTAGTACATGCGACAGCGACCCGGCGCTCTCATGCTACTCTCGCTGCCACTGGACCCCGCGACTCAGAAAATGTGGCCACGCGTACCACGTGCTGGGGGCACTCTCCCTCGTCCGTTTCCCCCAACAGAAGGAAGGACTAGGGGACTGTACGCTGGGCCCGGTTCCCTCTCCTGGTAGGCCCACCTTTCCCGTTATAAATCTGCGCGGCCCTCTCCGTATTTGGGCACCAACACAAAATCTCGGACCTGGTTGGCCCATTCCACGATCCAGAGGACGAAAGTCCAAAAGGGGCTGAAAAGGAGACGTCGGCGTGGCGGCGGCGACGCGAGGCGATCCGATCCAACACACATCTCGAGGCGGGTCCAGGAGGCCGTCCGGCGTTCACCCGCTCCCGCGCCCCACCCCATCGCCTCGTCGCTACGCAGTTCGGTCCACCTATCGATCCCTCCCTCCTCACCTCTTTTTATTATTCCTTTTTTCCTTTTCGCATTTGCCCCTTCGTCGCTGCTCTGTTTCGCGGCCGCCTCCCGTCCTAATAATAGTCGCCGCGGGCAGTGGATACCGCCACCGCCACCGCCATGGGAGCGCTGGAGGAGGCCTACCTCGCGGCGGCCGCGTGCGCGTGCGAGGAGGAGGAGGAAAGCGATGACTTCGTCCTGCTCGCCGGGGACGCCGCGGCGGCGGCGGGCGACGCCATGGAGCCGGCGGTGCGCGCGCTGCTGCTGGGGCTCGGCGAGGACGACCGCCGCGAGGGGCTGCGCCGCACGCCCAAGCGCGTCGCCAAGGCCTTCCGCGACGGCACCCGAGGTACGTACGGCGGACCCACCGCTTCCCTCCCCACGCTCTCCGTTTTCCCGCTCCCCTGACTTCGTGGATCCGTCCCCGTGCTTCGTGTGAAAAATGGCGCCGTCCCTGATCCGTGGCTGTCCTCCCGTCGTGGAGCGGTGCTCTTCAGCGTACACCGCGCTAGAGAGCCTAGTGGAGAAGAGAATAGCAACGCCGTGTGGCATTTGAGCACGTATGGTTTTGTTCGGATCTCACACCACGAGAGGTGCTTGATGCTTGCGCTGAACCTTGGGATTATTCTCTGGCAAATTCCATCGTGGGAGTGCACTTTGGTGCGGGTGGTCGTTGGCATCTGTCGTAGTCGGTCGTGCTGGCTTCACTAGTCGACCACTAGATTGCTCACAGCTCACCTCGCCACGCTTTCGGTTCTGGTATTTGACAAATGACAAGCCACGGTTGTCGACCACCTAACGCTTCTTTGACGCGAGTACATAGAGGACCTGGGTCTGGGTTGGTGGCTGTTTCACTGTTATTACTACGATGAGCTTGTGTGCACTGTCCAGTGTGAGACTGCCAATCTTACTGCGAATCTTAATGAGCCTAGCAAGTGATCTTATCAGTGTCCTCTGGTTTCTAGTCCAGCTTATCTAAAGCTATATCAATAGGGAATTTCATAGTTAACCGTTATGGCTGTGGTGTGTTTGTCAGAAGTTACAACACAGTGGAGGGCTTTTATAGTTAAATTAAGATTTAGGATAGTGATGTGTGGGGACTTCACTTACCACTAAATAGTCGTTGATTATTTATTATGACCTTCACTGACGACTTCATACATGTTAAATCTCAACATAAGCCACTAGCTCATCCACTTCCATGGCCTTTTTCCCTCTACTACTCAGAAAAAATATTAATGTGATTTAATTGCATTACTTTCTTGCTGTAATTTTAAGTTTTATCATTCCTAAGGTACTGTCCATTTCTCGCTCTTCAGTTTTACTACCTTAACCAGCTACTCATCATTAGAGATTTTGCTCAGTTGAATCCCCCCTCCTCCCCAATTGATGTAGTCTTTTTCAAGGCAGTATCACTTCTTCAGGCATTATCTTTACCAAGCTTCCTTACAACAACAACAACATAGCCTTTTGTCCTAAGCAAGTTGTGGTAGGCTAGAGATGAAATCCAAAAGAGACATGAAAACAAAGAACACATAAATGGTACAAGAAAAAGATTACGGTTCAGGCACGTTGATTGCTAGTCTCCAAGCGCTCTTATCCACAGCTAAATCCTTAGGGATATTCCACTCCTTAAGGTCTCTCTTAACCGACTCGTCCCAAGTCAGTTTAGGTCGACCTCTACCTCTCTTTACATTATCGACCCGCTTTAGAACTCCACTACGCACCGGTGCCTCAGGAGGCCTCCGTTGGACATGGCCAAACCATCTCAACCGGTGTTGAATCAATTTTTCCTCAATTGGTGCCACCCCAACCCTATTCCGAATATCGTCGTTCCGGACTCTATCCCTCCTTGTGTGCCCACAACACCATCGTAACATACGCATCTCTGCTACACTCAATTGCTGGATATGTCGCCTTTTTGTAGGCCAACATTCAGCACTGTATAACATCGCCGGACGAATCGTTATCCTATAAAAATTACCTTTTAACTTCTGAGGCACCCTTCTGTCACAGAGGACGCCTGAAGCCTGACGCCATTTCAACCAACCGGCTGAAATTCTATGCCTAACATCTTCATCAATGTCACCATCCTTTTGTAGCATCGATCCTAAATACCGAAAAGTATCCTTCTTGGCCACCACTTGCCCATCGAGGCTAACGTCTCCCTCCTCATTCCTAGTCGCGCTGAAATCGCACCTCATGTACTCGGTCTTGGTCCTACTAAGTCTAAACCCTTTCGACTCTAACTTGTGCCTCCATAGTTCTAACTTCCTATTAACCCCTGCCCTAGTCTCATCCACTAGCACCACATCATCAGCAAAGAGCATACACCAAGGGATATCACCTTGTATGTCCCTTGTGACCTCATCCATCACCAAAGCAAATAAATAAGGGCTCAATGCCGACCCTTGATGTAGTCCTATTTTAATTAGAAAGTCACTGGTGTCTCCATCACATGTTCGGACACACGTCACCACATCCCTGTACATATCCTTGATGAGGGTGATGTACTTAGTTGGGACTTTGTGCTTTTCCAAGGCCCACCACATGACATTTCGCGGTACTTTGTCATATGCCTTCTCGAGGTCAATAAAGACCATGTGCAAGTCCTTCTTCTGCTCCCTATACCTCTCCATCAACTGTCGTAATAAGAAAATTGCCTCCATGGTCGACCTACCAGGCATAAACCCAAATTGGTTTTGGGTCACACTTGTCACTCTTCTTAGTCGATGCTCGATAACCCTCTCCCAGAGCTTCATCGTATGGCCCATCAACTTAATCCCACGGTAATTAGTACAACTTTGAACATCTCCCTTGTTCTTGAAGATCGGTACTAATATACTTCTCCTGCATTCTTCAGGCATCTCGTTTGATCGGAAAATGAGGTTAAAAAGCTTAGTTAACCATACTATCGCTCTGGCACCTAGGCATCTTCACATCTCAATGGGGATACCGTCAGGGCCCATCGCTTTACCTCCCTTCATCCTCTTCAAAGCCTCCCCGATCTCCGCCTCCTGAAATCTCCTCACGAAACGTCTGTTGGTATCGTCAAATGAGTCATCCAACTCTAAGGTAGGACCCTCATTCTCCCCATTAAACAACTTGTCAAAGTATTCTCTCCACCTGTCCTTGATCTCCTCATCCCTCACCAAAAGTTGATCCGTCCCATCCTTGATGCATTTGATTTGGTTGATGTCCCTCGTCTTCCTCTCGCGGATCCTAACCATCCTATAAATGTCCTTCTCCCCTTCCTTCTTGCCTAGTCGCTGATAAAGATCATCGTACGCCTGACCTTTTGCTATACTCACCGCTCGTTTTGCAGCCCTCTTCGCTATTTTATAGCCCTCAATGTTGGCTGCACTCTTGTCATGATGGAGGCGCTTGAACCACTCCTTCTTCTCCCTAATAGCCCTTTGCACCTCGTCATTCCACCACCAGGTGTCTTTCGCTTCCCGTTTGCCTCCCCTACTCACTCCAAACACATCCGAAGCCACCTTCCGAACACATATTGCCATCTTTAGCCACATGTCATCTGCATCTTCTCCTTCTTCCTATGGCCCCTCATCTTGCATCCTCTCCTTAAATGTTTGCGCTGCTTCCCCCCTAAGCTTCCACCATTTTGTTCCTTACACGAACTTTTTTATTATTTTATTTATGAGAACATTCTTGATTTAAGATGTACATAGACATCTAGGTTTTTATAGTATTGTGTATTTCCTTATTCATGAACTCTGAATGGTCTTTAATTGAGATAGGGTTCTGGTGTGTTTAAAATTGATCCTGTTTTGTTCAATTTTTTTAAGTGTTTGAAAATCATTTTTCACTACAGGCGAAAAATTAGGAGTTACATGTAGTCTGTTGAAGTATTTGAAAGAACCTCATTCTGTGTTTTTCTTTTCTTTGATGTCTTCCACTATACAGTGGGAACCTTTTTTATCCATTATTATATGTCCTCAACTGAAACATGAGACTTTTTACTTGTCATGTTCTTTTCTTTGTATTCAATAAAAATGTGGACCTGCTAAGAGCTTAACTCCTTTCCCAGTACAAATTTCAACTTTGAGCAAACAAGCCAAGGTTAGGGCAGTGAGCCACTGTCTCTTCTCCAAAGCTGAAAACAGCTGGAAATTTGACATATTCAAACCTTTTAATTTACTGCACTTCTGTTGTAGACTTTAGCTGCTAAGAAGCTCTGTCTCTCTGGTACTATAAAACTTTCAGATTTAATGGAATTGAACAATTTGATCAACCAGAAATTATTCTCCAATGCCCAGCCTCACTTTGGAGCTGATAGATCCTGCCTTTGTTGGGGCAATAAATCTTTCTTCTGTGCTTTAAGATTCTTCACATGGGAGTAATTGGCAGTCTTCTATTCAACAATTTGTGCTAATCTCGTCTGAAAATGATACAGTTTATTATGTTTTGAATTCCTGACATGAACCACAGCATTCTTGTTCTACTAAAAGAAATCATGTGAAATCTGGATAATCTCTTCCTGTGCAAGTCATGTGTAGTAGAGTTTGTCATGGTGTTCTTATTCAAGGAGACAGAACTGTTTATACACCAGGGGTGAAGCCAGGTTGTGTTACCCTGGTGCACTGGCACTAGGGTGTACCAAAAATTTGCTAGTAAATTGACTAATACTCACCATGTAATACAAGAAAAATTCATATGTTGCTTGAGGGGTGCACCACCATAATTCTGATGCTAGCTTCACAAAGAGTGACATCTGTGGGGATGTCTTCCCTATTTTTTTTTTTTTTTGCACAACCTTTTGTTTTAGTGAAGATGTTTGGGTTCTTATTCATCATCTCTACTTTTCTTTCAATTGCTTCATGATCTGTATTTAACATATATTTAAATCTACAGGTTACAGGCAAAAAGTAAAGGACATTGTGCAGGGTGCTCTGTTTCCAGAGGTTGGTGTGGACAAAAGGACCGGATCTGCTGGTGGAACTGGCGGGCAAGTAGTTGTTCGAGATATTGAACTTTTCTCATACTGTGAGTCATGCTTGCTTCCATTCAGCATACAGTGCCATGTTGGGTATGTTCCCTCAGGTGGAAGGGTTGTTGGGTTAAGCAAGCTTTCCAGAGTATCTGATGTCTTTGCCAAGAGATTGCAAAACCCTCAAAGACTAGCTAATGAAGTCTGCGGTGCACTGCATGCTAGCATTCAACCTGCTGGCGTGGCTGTTGCTCTGCAGTGCTGGCACATTCCTTTGCCAGAAAATTTGGAATGCAAGGCTTTGCAAGGCTGGATTAGAACTTCACATTCATCTCGCTCTGGCGTTTTTGAGGGTGACAGCAGCACTTTCTGGAGTGACTTCCTGGCTCTTCTTAAGCTTAGGGGCATAGACATGGAGGCTGAGGACCATTCTGTCTCTATTCCTTGGTGCCCCTTAAGGTCTCATGAGGCTCCACTCTCTAATGGGCTGTGCAAGAAAAGCTCAACTAATGGCATGGTTTCTGCTGTTACCTCAATGCTCTTATCACTTGGAGAGGACCCCCTCAGGAAAGAGCTTTTGGGCACTCCTCAGCGTTATGTGCAGTGGCTAATGAAGTTCAGAGCTTGTAATCTACTAGATGTGAAGCTGAATGGATTTACCCTTAGTAATGTTAGCTTATATGAGAGGCCAGGTGGAGGCACAGCTGATCATGGAGCAATCCGATCTGAACTGCATTTGCCATTTTGTGCTCAGTGTGAACACCATCTTCTGCCCTTCTACGGAGTTGTTCACATTGGGTACTTTGACAATGGAAGTGGAGAACGCATTGATCGGTCGCATTTTCAGGCATTGGTTCATTTCTATGGGTGCAAGCTTCAGGTTCAAGAAAGGATGACAAGGCAGATAGCTGAAGCGGTTTATTCAGTTTCTCACAATGGGGCAGTGGTCGTTGTTGAGGCCAACCACATTTGCATGATCTCAAGGGGGATAGAGAAAATAAGGAGCAACACGGCAACAGTTGCAGTTTTAGGCCAGTTTTTGACCGACCCTTCTGCCAAGGCATGCTTCTTACAGAAAGTTTTGGATACAGCTGGTTACGTGTTATGAATCGTTTGCTAGCAGAGAAAGATTGTGTGGCTGGGAGTTACTCTCCAGCAATGGTAATTTTTGCCAATCTACTGGTCTAGCATGATTATCACTGATAATGTCAATTGCTCTTCTCGGGTGCAAATTTGTCACCTGGAAGACTGTACCAAGGATGTCACAGGAAAGCACCAACAGGGTTTTGGTTCTCTCGTGTTGTGCCATGTCACATCTCACTTTTACGGCACTTCAAATAAAAAGAATAGTAATAGTTACAACCGTGCCAAAAAGGATATAGTTATTCTTACGTTTAGATTGTTTTTGAATTGTCATTTGTTGTTGAAATTTTAGTGGAGATCACTCCGGCTATTGTTGTACTGTTGAATTGATACTGCAGCCTGCACGCCTGCGCTGATCGAGATCAGTAAAGAAAATTACTCAGATATAATATGTGTTCCATTGGCCAAAGGAAAGCCATATGTTCTTGTAAGTCAGGCGATACCAATTCAGCTTCTGTTTTGTATTGAATCAGCTCACAATGTTGACTCTTGGACTTTAAGCCATGGTATAATGTTCTTTTCTCGCAACAAAATAACATAAACAGCCTCAGCACAGCCCTTAAGTTAGTCGGGACAGCTTCTGCTGTGAGTTGAATCAGCTTACTGTGTCGACAAAAGTTTGTCTGCTCGACGTCTTTCGATGGATCACGACTTTGTCATCCCAAATTTATGTTATGGTGTCTGCTGTGAGTTGAATCAGCTTACCTGATTCTGGATGTGCCCCAAAAAATGAAATAATAAATAAAAGAGACATTTGTTCTGGATGTGATGGTCTCTACGTGCTGGTAGCGCAACCATAAAACACGATTCCAACGCCACGAGCTTTCAAGAGTCGGCCGCGCCATGCTCACCTGACTACCTGGGCACACTGTACCTGACGGCCCTGGCCAATTCTGCTGCGGCTCGCGACTGGCTGGTGGGGGATCACGCGACTTGGGCTTGTCCGGTGTCCGGTCCGGCTGCCCCCGCTCACCAACCCTTCAAACCACCCGCGCCGCACGACACCTAACCGTCTGCCCCAGCCGCTCGGCCTCGCCGACGCCAGGCGCCCAGGCGAGGACGCAACGTCAGAACCGCGGGCGCGGCGCAACCTATCATGCGCTGCGTGCGACCGTGCGTCCGTGTGCGTGATGGCTAGCTCGATCGCGCTGCCGATGCGTTGTTCCCGAACTGGTCGGCGTGCTCCTATACAATGACTTGACGCAAAAACCATCATGCTACATTTGAATTTGTATTAGATATATAATTTAATTATTTTTTAAAGTCGAACAATGATAAAATGATATGCAGCTTGATTGCTTGAACAATAATAAGCAATAAATAAATCACTTGAAATACATACATATAGGAGAAATGCGTAACATAACACGCGTGTTTCAGCCACAACAACGTCTTCATTCTCCGCTAACACGTCTACGGACCGCACGAGATGTGTGGAACGGTAGCTATAGCTACACGTACGCGCGTGCCCGTGGTTGAGGCTGAGAGTTAGGCAGCACACTTGCCATACTACAAATAGAAGGATAATAAATGACTAGTGCTCGATTTCTTAAAGAAAAGCAAGCCATTAGTGCACGTTTTTTTTCCTCTTTTTTCCTCCGAGCTAGACTCAGCGTCTCCGTGCACAGTTGAACAGTGGATCCGTGCATCTCCTCCTCCTCGGCTAGCTAGCGTTCCACCCAGGCCATGCTGCTATATAACGCTAGCGCCGCCCAGGCCGTGGTAAACAGCAGCGGCGGCGGCAAACGGCAGCGTGTCCCGGAGCCTCACGACCGGAGCAGCGGCGCGTACGACGTCGACGAGAGGAGGAGGACGCCGACGCAGACGCAGAGCAGGAACGTCATGGCCCCGGTGAGCATCAGCGCGGTGCCGTTCCTCCCGACGGCGGCGACAGGGGAAACGACGCTGCGCGCGTCGTTCGTGCGCGAGGAGGACGAGCGCCCCAAGGTGCCGCACGACCGCTTCAGCGACGAGGTGCCCGTGGTATCGCTCCTGGGCATCGACGGCGGGGGCGCGCGGCGGGACGACATCCGCGCGCGCGTGGCGGCGGCCTGCGAGGACTGGGGCATCTTCCAGGTCGTGGACCACGGCGTGGACGCCGCGCTCGTCGCCGACATGGCGCGCCTCGCGCGCGACTTCTTCGCGCTCCCGCCAGAGGACAAGCTCCGCTTCGACATGTCCGGCGGCAAGAAGGGCGGCTTCATCGTCTCCAGCCACCTCCAGGTATGTACGCGTATCGATATCGTACGTGTTGCCTGCCTTCACGTATTAAGCGTGGCCGGCAGATGGATGGATGCGTGTACGATTATATTTGGTTTTGCATGCAGGAGGAGGCGGTGCACGACTGGCGTGAGATCGTGACCTACTTCTCGTACCCAGTGAAGGCACGCGACTACTCGCGGTGGCCGGACAAGCCGGCGCCGTGGCGGGCGGTGGTGGAGCGGTACAGCGAGCAGCTGATGGGCCTGTCCTGCAAGCTTCTGGGCGTGCTCTCCGAGGCCTTGGGCCTGGAGACGGACGCGCTGGCCAAGGCCTGCGTGGACATGGACCAGAAGGTGGTGGTCAACTTCTACCCGCGGTGCCCACAGCCGGACCTCACGCTGGGGCTCAAGCGCCACACCGACCCCGGCACCATCACGCTGCTGCTGCAGGACCTCGTCGGCGGCCTCCAGGCCACGCGCGACGGCGGCCGGACCTGGATCACCGTGAATCCCGTCGACGGCGCCTTCGTCGTCAACCTCGGAGACCACGGCCACGTGAGTAGCTAGTCTCCGTTCGTCAACCTCGTCGACTGCTAGCTAAAGCTAGCTGTTACTTACGTATATGACCAATGAACGTGCACGCGTTCGTGTGCAGCTCCTGAGCAACGGCAGGTTCAAGAACGCGGACCACCAGGCGGTGGTGAACTCCGAGTGCAGCCGCCTGTCCATCGCCACGTTCCAGAACCCGGCGCCAGACGCGACGGTGTACCCGCTGGCCGTGCGGGACGGCGAGACGCCCATACTGGACGAGCCCATCACCTTCGCCGAGATGTACCGCCGCAAGATGGCGCGCGACATCGAGCTCGCCAAGCTCAAGAAGCAGGCCAAGGCCGAGAAGCAGCTGCACAAGAGCGCCGAGGAGTTCGCCGCGCCGAAAGCCAAGCCTCTCGAAAACATTCTTGCCTGATAAGGCGACTGAGATCCATTGAGTTAAGATTTTACATTTTATATAAATAAGAACATAGATATATACGAGAGCGTGTGGCAATTAAGTTATGCACTATGAATAATGTGCGGAAATTGAAACTAAGGCACCGCTGCTCCTGCTAGTAGTGCGCCTGTGATACGACTATGCATTTCGTTCTTTTTCATTGGATGTATTTCATGGATTAATTTTCAGATCTGCAGTTCCAGATATATGGACGGATGAACCATGTAAAATCTTTTGTTCTTTGGAATACACAAGAATATGTCTATATATATCTTTGTATTCATCAGATAGGAAAGAAAGTATTGCACACCGCGCCGTGCCGTGGCACTCAGTATGCTTGAACTCTGACATGATCTCTAGTAGTAGAGCAATATCATAGTGTTAGTACTTGAAGAAGATAAGACAGTCTTGTTTGATCTTGCAAGCAAACGTGTATATCTGAAAATAAGAAGAGATTTTGATTTAGTAAATACTCTAGCAGAATAGATCGTCTGAAACAGGGGCATGCCGCATGCAAGTATCTGCTCAAAGAAAGATCACGAAACAACTCTAGTATACAAAGATAACCAAGAACACGATACAGCTGCTGCTGGGCAAAAGATTTCGCAATGAGTAGTACTACCTGCGACGAATGAAAGAATGAACTAGAAACGTGTATGTACTATTGTGCTCGCATCACGACGAACTGCAGCTGGGTAGCAAATTGGACAGGGCAACGTACAAAACCTTGTCTGAACAGAGGAACAGACCTGAGGGGCTGAGGGAACGTCGTTCCACGAACATCCGCATCCGGAATTCGAGAACCGAGAAAAACAGAAACTTTGAATGGGAAGAGACGGAAAAGTCTTGGAATGGGAAGAGACGGAAGTGTACTTAATGGCAAAATTTCTGGATCAAGTACAACAAGACATCAGTCATCAGGATGCTGCAACAACTGCAACTAGGAAACGGAGATTTCCAAGAACACGGGTAGATTAACACAGTCTCGACCCAGGCCTTGTGTTGGCTCCACGAGACTACGCGCCCTCAGTAAGTCAGTTACGTTTCCCATTTCTCGAGTGACTGGGCCGATCAGTAGATTGTAGATATTTTGCTTTCCAATCCTAGACCAATGGGGCCAAACCTCAATTCAAGGCACCGAACTCCAGCTCCAAACGAAGGCATTGCCTCGCTGTAGAGACTAGAGAGGGCAGACAGAACGGCAAACACGCCTGTCGTGAACAGAAAACATATACAGTTAGCTATACTCCCTTCGTCCATAAGAATATCTGCGAGTCAAACTAAGTCAACTTTGATCAAATTTACTTTTTAAAAAGATAGATTTGATCAAATTTATAGTGGATAACTTTGAGCCATGTTACAGTACTTCCATTATCTTTCATGGGGTAAGATTTTGAATGGATCAAAATAAATTTGATTTACAGTTAATAAACTACCACAAGAGCTTACAATGATGTGGCAATATTCGTTTTTTTAAAAAAAAAAGAGAGAAAAGAAGTGAGTTTATAAAGATAAAACTCTCTTAACACAACCAACTCTCAATGATAATAAACTAATCCTCCTGTTTACCGCTTCGGCCCCTGCCGCCTCTCCAGAGGGCGACTCCGCCATCGTTGCCTGGCCCTCGTTCCTCTCGCCTTCGGCCTCCTGCCAGTGGGGAGAAGGAACGGGGGTCCATCGTTTTAGCATATCTATTGTTTTATTAGGTTTTTCTTTGTTTTGTTTTCCTTTTCATCATAATAATTAGGGTTAGGTCTTGGTTGACCGTTTCGATGTCTTCGATTCGTGTACCAGATCGTTGGTGTAGATGTGTCGTCATCTCCAGTGATGGCATGCTCCTGAGGTCGAGGTATGCTGGCATAATCCTTCTCGAGGAGGGATTGGATCTGCCCTTCCAGTTGTCGGTGGTGATGCTAACGACATCGGATCTGATATTCAGTTCAACCTTCTGAAGACATGACCGATGTGCTCTCGGCGCCCTTTACTTCCTACAATGGTTGAGCATATTACACCTCCTTTGCTGTCTCTACGTTTGTGGAATCTTCTGTTGGTTGGGACTGTAGTTCTCAAGTCCAGATCTGGTGTACTTTTATGATCGTGATGGAGTTTTCTGAAGAGGTGTACGCAGCTGGATGCGAGGAAGATGAAGTATAAGGACCTAGTGATGTGCTTCAATATAATCTTATTTTATGTGGAGGTCTTAGTTTGTAAAAGGAGTTTTAATCAAATGAAATCTAGTCCCTCTCTAAAAAACGACCAACTCTCGATGAGTTATGAAGTTAAATGTATATAAAAGCATATAATTTTTTTGAATTTTTTAGAACGGTCGAGGCTTCATTCATTGATCATGAACGTGGTTACACCAGCATTCCTTATTGCCGAGTAAGCCTGGTGGTGGTACAAGCCACTCGACCAAATTGTTACGGGATTCCACAATTTAGCACATTCATGAGCTTGCCTATTACAAACTCAACTAGAGAAAACAAATTTGAAATCGACGAAACTCCAACTCAGCTTATAGATTTGCTATAGGAGGGGGCAACTTGAGAGTTTTGGATTAGTTGTTTTTCCCACATAGTAAGACAATCCGTCTCCAGCTGAAGGCGCTCCAAGCACCCCCGTCGCGGATTTGCCAGCTCATTTAGGCAATGGTCGTCACTCGCCACTCGTCACGCATAGGCACGAATTTCCTGTTTGCATGTTTCGCATTCCTTATTTTCCCATAGGCACATTTCCTATTTCTAAGTTTTTCCTGATCGTTTTGTCCAAAGACCCGTATAGCCGTATTTTCGTGGATGTTTTCCCACCGGCACCGTCGGTTTCCGATTCTGTGTGTTTCCTGTTTTCTCCACACATCAAAGCTTTGATTCTTCATTGGTTGTTTCTTATTCTACATTTCCTTCCCCACCTCACAAAGATTCTTCATTGGTTGTTTCTTATTCTACATTTCTTTTCCCCCTACATATCATGCATTGATTCTTCGATGATTGTCTCTTATTCTTCATATCTTTTCACCTCACAGAGAGAACTAGGACTCTAGGAGTGCAAAGAGAATTAGATAAAGAAAATTTCCACCACACCAATATGTAATATTATATTAAAACAAAAAAATTATAATAGGCGTGACAGTTTCTTAACAAAGGAATATTTCTGCCACACCAAGTTATTATTGTATTTTTTCTCCTTCTTTAGAATCCTATTTTTGTTCTTCCACTCTTAACTATATGTGACCAAAAAACAAGAAATGACAAGATAATTCTATATAGACAAATCATTTTCCTTGGTGAGTCTATTCCCCTACTTTGCCGAATGTAGAAACAAAACATGTATATTCAATGTAAGCATCATGCAAATGTACTTTAAAAACATTATTTGTAAACCGTCATGGATATTAAGAGCCAACTATAAATGAAATTCCAGATGGGGGATTCTCTCCCCTCTGGTCGACTTATAAAAAAAATGTCATATTGAAACTTGTTCAGTCAACAATCTTAAACAGTTTGCTGTGCACATGGTGCAACTAATTCGTAACAAGGGCCACCACATGGAAAGTCGAGACTCGCATCATAATTATGAGTGGATAAACTAGTCTCTAACAAGGCAGCAACTCCTTTTTGACGTAGATCTCATGTTAGAATTGCAGATTTATGTGTTTTCAAGGGGAGTCACGTAACTCCATTTTTAGCTATACCATGTACCAATACTATGGAAGTTAAATCTACTATATATTTACAAGCAAATATGTTCATGTTTTGTAGCCGAAGAAAAAGGATTTGATTGGTTGGCTACAAAAATTTACCATACCAATAATTTAGGAAATTTGCTATCTGTCTGTCGACAAATTTAGTAGGTTTGTATCTGTTGAATTTTTGGCATGAAAAAAAACAAGAGTTCCGTTGGCAGTAGAGAGACAGACAGCAAGCCTGGCCTGGCCAGGCCCCCGCCCGCCGCCGTTACTAGCTATAGCAATAGGCTGGAGGTCGTGGTCTGTATTTGCTAAGCTTGTCGTGCCGCCGTGCGTGACCAGCAAGACGTGGTTCGATGTATGTTTTGGCTAGCTGACGCGACAGATTTTGTGTTCCCAAATCTGTCGTCAGATATATAGATAGACCCATAATTTAGTGAGCCATGATTTTTTCGTCCACGCTAATCGTTGAAAATGTACTGTACGTGCTTCTGCGCCGCCAACACGGCGTGCAGGGTATGCACAAAATTTCACCTTGTCGGCGAGAGTCCTTGAAATGCACGTGCTTCTGCGCCGTGCAGGATGTGCAGAAAATTCCCCCTCGTCCGGGAGTCCCCCTTGAAAGGTTAAAATGGAAGTCTTCTAGAGAAGTTACATTGTCGTCGTCTCGAGGAGGTATGTTGACGTCGTTGTCTGGAGAAGGAATTTGGTTGCCGCCGCGTCATCTGGACATGGTTCTTAGTTCTTACAGAGGGGGTGAATTTATCAGTAACACATTAGTTCTCACTTCTCAGAATATAACATATATCTCATTTTCGAGTGGTCAAATTTTTTTTTAAAAATAACCATGTTGATGATGTGTAATAAGTATCAATTTAAATTAATAGAATAATATATTTTACAATAAATATATTAGAATATAAAATATCAATGAAAAGAATAAAAAATAGAATAATTTCTTGAATGAAAAAATAAGATATGCAAGGAGGGGAGTCTGCACGTGGTCCAAAATGTCTCTCCGACTCCACCCAACAGGGCCTCCATACACAGCCCAACTTCACGCTGGGCCTGAAGCACCACACCGTCCCCGGCACAGCTCCTGGTGTTGGTGGACATCGTCAGAGGCCCAACGTGGATCGCCGAATCTCATGCTGCAGTTGCAGTCGTGCAGACTGCAGAGCGCGCCATTGTCACATGGCGTACAACCTTCTTCGCGATGCTCTGTCCTTCTTGTGCAGTGGCGCGGTAGCAGCGTGTAGGTTACCGGCGGCGCAGCTCCATGATTGAGACGACGGGCACGAGATCAGCGCCGGGCCGAGTTCGGTTGGCATTGGTAGCTCTTTTCTTCCCCAGCTGAGGCATGATCGATCAGTGGCGCGCGGCGGCTGATGGCGCGGATAACGCGCCACGACGGAAAGATGGAGCATTGTCGCCATCTTACCAGCCAATGCTGTCATGGCTCCTGTGTCTCTCTGTCCCCACTCGACAACCATACATTAAGATCGATTATTGCAACATACGAAACAGATGAAACATTAGGAACATACACCTACGACATAGTCGTTGCAATATATGTAACATTTAAATAAAACATGTGCAACATATGTCTAGAGGAGATAAAACATTTTGAACAAACTCTTTGCAGCGATAGCCATTGCAATGCGTGCAAGATCTAGTCTGGATCTATCTTTGCAACATAACTATGAAACATTTGGCTAGAACATACATTTGAGCAATATGTAATAATGTCGATGATGTTTTATAAAAATTAATGTAAATAATAGATTATATTTTTATAATAGGTGCTACATGGACTGGTTTAGCACTCGAGCCCCAGGTGTGGTGCACCCGGGTGTTGTTTCTCAGGATTTTTTCTCGAGCGAAATAAAAAGCTCTCTCGTCTGTCCCACATCCAAAGCATGGTCTGTGGCCAGTTCATCTCACGGTACTGCGACGTTGTTGTGTATGGGTGGGCAAGGGTTCAGGGTTTTCTCGATCCACATAAGAGGATCGTCTTCTTAAGCCAGAATACTTGGGTCTATTTAGCTACCGCGGATCGAGTTTTTTTTACATTAGGAGGTAAAAATATATTTTTTAGATTATATTCTTAAAAAAAATTTAATACTAGCATAGATGTGCGTGGCGCACGTGTCTCTAAAATATATTTTTTTAATAGATGAATTATCAAAAAAGAATGAGAAGTCAGCGGAAAGAAGTTAATAATTTCTTGGATGAAACATAAGACATGCAAGGATGGTGTTGATCGGATCTCCGCTACCGAAGTAACGATGGGCCTGCACGTAGTCCAAAATCAACCGGCTCCGATCTGGTGTCAGGACCGACTCCACCCAACAGGGCCTCCATACACAGCCCACCTCACGCTGGGCCTGAAGTGCCGCAGCGGCCCTGGCACAGTGATAGACTCCAGCTGCATGCTGGTGGACAATCGTCACGTCAGCCGCCCAACGTGGATGGCCGAGAGTAATCTCGTGCCGCAGTTGTATGTAATCGTGCAGAGCGGTGCAGGAATTTGTGGAATTATTGTGTTGAGCTTTGACGAATATATGATACCCTACTTAACATTTTCCCCTGGTTGGTATTAGTTGTTCGGCTTCAACCTTTTATATATTTTCTTAGCCGCCAGTCGAGGCTTGATGGTTTATATATTTTCATAGCCGGCAGTCAGAGATTTGATGGCTTTGCTCAGTCCAGGGTCATTTCACATGTTTGGTTTTTCATTTTGTCACCAAACGCTAAATGGAGATGAAGAGGGAATGGAAGACAATAAAAAAGTAACCTTGTAATGTTGACCATTAGTTAGATAACAAATAAACGAGATTGGTCACCTTAAAAATCGGAACTATGAGGTGTATCTTCTATAACTAGATCTCTATTAGTTTATTTTTCTAACTCCTCTTTATTAAGCGATGTCATCCAAATGGTCCCACAATCTACATCACTCCACATTTGTTGGCTTCCGCCGTCCTCTGCGAGTCGTCTTCACGGAATCAGTAGACGAACAACAATTGTTGTGCCTACAAACCACCGAGCAACACAAGCAATTCACTGATGATAGCTTATAATCTTTTTTAAAAAAATAAAAAAAGTAATATGATACCATTACTCAACGATCCCACTCTCGACGGCAACCATAATCTGAATATAAATTGGGAGATTATTCATAAACGGATCATCATTATCCCCACACACACATCCCAGCTCTGCTAGGGAGAAGAAATATCGGATATATGGTGGAGATGCTCTTAGTTCATTTAGAAAACATTAGATCTTATCCTGTACCAAGTTTATATATTTATGAATGAATAAAACAATGCGATGAAACTGTTTTTTTGTTGCATGTCACATCTTCATTCATACTTTTGCATCGGTATTTTCTATGACTATTCACCTTCCGAAGAGTTTGTGCATTCCTAATCCTACTGAAATAGATTATTGTAGTTAATCATCCCTTTGAATAACGGTTATGTGTATACAGTGTACCTGACGGTCCGGCCCTGGCCAATTCTGCCGAAAAAAGTTAGGTGCATACTAATAGGATAATTGGGCCAAGCCCATTATTTATTCTAAATAATCAGTAAACTTCAAAGGCCCATACTTGTGTGATTAAGTAGAAAGGTGATTAGTACTAACTTGACTAATTACCTAGAAGACAATCAACTTAAATAGTGAAGCATTGGGATGCCCACATAAGCTGA
>CM041640.1:3208984-3219038 GCA_023333625.1 Bothriochloa decipiens
GGCGACGCCGCCGCTGCTACTGGTGCGGCGAACTTCACCGCCATCCCTGCAGGTGGCGCTCCAGGCGACAATGGTGCTGTACTGGCCGCGGATACCGGCAGTAGCACGCTAGGGTATAAACTGAGATCCCTGTTTATGCTTCATTTCATTGCTGCTGTTATTTTGCTTATGTTAATGAGTAGCAGTAGCAGTAGCGATTATGAGGCTGTCTCACGCATGATACTAGCGTTAGTATTTTGTTTATCATATTTATGGATTAATTCATGGTATAAAATGACTAAATATCCATCACATACTGTATTCATCGTGTGGATAGTTGCCACGTGTCCCGGCCTATCAGCATTGCTTGGTCAGAACCGCGCGGCCTATCAGCATTGCTTATTTGCTAGCGTGTGTGATGGCTAGCTCGACCACCCAATCCAAGGTCAGAACCGCGCAATATGTTGTTTTTTATGAAATGGTATTGCACTATTGCTAGCTCTATCGCCCTGAACTGGCCGGTCAGCATGCTCCTCTGCAGCTTCTGTCACATTACTAGATCACGTAACACAGCTATCCGAACAAATCAATTTGATCACGTAACACAGCTATCCGAACAAATCAATTTGATCACGTAACACAGCTATCCGAACAAATCAATTTGATCACGTAACACAGCTATCCGAACAAATCAATTTCTTGACACAACATCTTCGCTCTCTACTGACATGTCCATGGACCGCACGATGCGTGGAACAGTAGCTACACGTACGGGCATAGAAACCATAAGCCGAACTGGTTAGAACCAAACGGTGTGTCCCCTTGTTTCCCTGTTTTAGTCTCATCTCGGTTTATTCTCTCTCACTTAAACTATATCTCCTATATACATAAACCCACTAATTATTTCTCTCAACATGCAAGTTATCCAACAAGACAATCCACTATCATATCCACTAAAAAAAATTAATACAAGTTGTCCAACTAGACAATGCTCATATACAATTAAAACCCACTAGCAAATGCGGTAAGACTATTTTATCCACCACGTTATCATACCACGAAATTCAATAACACTACTACACAACTTTTTCGCGTGACGGGCTGTTTAGGTTTACCACAGCGGACAATTGTTGCCGCCACGAACACAAGGTCACCGTAAATCGACGATAACGGTGGCGGGCGCTTTATGCCCGTTGCGGTTAATAAATCAGCAAAAACAAAAAAAAGGCCCGCACAACCCTGGATCTGGGCCGCATGGGCCTAGGTCTCGCCCTGGCCCCGCTGCCGTCGATCCACTCACCACGACGCCGCCACCACTGCCGATCTGTGCCCCCGAACACCGCCTGGAAGAGGGAGCTACGTGCGCCATACGTCGGTGTAGTTTGATGGAGAGGGAGGTGGTCGCGCTCTCCCTGTACGCCAGCGTAGTTGATGGAAGGGGGAGGAGGCGCCGCCACCGGATCTCCTATCCCTCCGCGCGGATCTGTGTAGCTGGATCCCTCCACCGGCTGCCGCACCGCCAGGATCTAGGGTGGCCGAATCCGCCACGCCGTCGAGGGACGCGATTCGAAGCCGGTTGCTCGGAGTAGAGGACGCCTGCACGAGCCGCGTCGACGCCTCCGCCTCCGTGAGCAAGTGCGACCTGTCGTGGCCTCCTCCTCGAGCGTGACCCCTGCCTCCTCCGCGAGCGCGCGCAGCCTGCCTCAGCCTCCTCCACGAGCCCGGCTGACCGCCCCGCCGCCGGCGTGGCCCAACGGCCCCGCCTCCGCCCCGGTGAAGGGAGGACTAGGTGGGGCGACGCCCTCTGTTCGTCAGCTCGTGAGGGAGAGAAAGTGAGGTGGAGAGAGAGGAAGTAGGAGAAGGAGAGGATTGGGAGCCGCCATGGGTGGAAGAGAGGGAGGAGAGGAGTGAGGGGAAGTGGAGGCGGACAGATCAGGCGGCGTTTGCGCGGCATCGGGCACGGAGAAGTGGAGGCGGCGTCGGGTGGAGGCTGTAGAGAGAGAGGGGACTGAGAGACTGAAAGAAACCCTAAGTGTTACATTTATACTAGAGCGGTTGTTGGGCTTTGTATTGGGCCGGTTGGGCTAAGCCATTTTCCGTGACGGGCCGCTGCGGTAAATCCGTTTAGCGCAGCGGACATCTTAAGACGTCTGTCACAGAAGATATCTATTTTTCGGAGCATTTTAAGATGTCCGCTGCGGTAAATCGATTTACCGCAGCGACCAATAATACCCGTTACGGTAAATCAAAAATGCCCGCCATGATAAATCATGGGATTTACCGTAGAGGGCAAAATATGTGTCAGCTGCGGAGGGCCAAAGTGCAATGCTGCGGAAGTTCTTTTTTGCAGTAGTGTAATTCGTAATTTTCGCATCAACGTGCCGAGAATTTGCCTAGTATTATTATTAAATCGACTGACTTATTTTACCAAATGACATATGGATTTCTTAAAGAAAAACAAATAAAAATATGACACAGTAGTTGTGTCAGTGCACAGGAGACGCAGCAGCCGCCATTATGTAGTTTTTTTTTTACAAGAGCCGGCAGTATGTAGTTAGCTATGCTGCTATATAATAGTGGTATATAGCAGCGTGAGATACCACCAGATGGCAGCAGCGTATTTGCGGCACGCCGCGGAGCATCATCACGATCCGACGACGGGCGGCAGCGGCGCATCCGTCGTCGAGGAGGAGGACGCAGAGCAGACCATGGCCTAGGTAAGCAGCGGGGTGCCGTTCCTCCCGACTGCGGCGTCGGAGGACGCGACGCTGCCGGCGTCGTTCGTGCGCCAGGAGGACGAGCGCCCCAAGGTGCCGCACGACCGCTTCAGCGACGAGGTGCCGGTGGTGTCGCTCCAGGGCATCGACGACGGGGGCGCGCGGCGGGACGAGATCCGCGCGCGCGTTGCCGCCGCCTGCGAGGACTGGGGCATCTTCCAGGTGGTGGACCACGGCGTGGACGCCGCGCTCGTCGCCGACATGGCGCGCCTCGCGCGCGACTTCTTCGCGCTCCCGCCAGAGGACAAGGTCCGCTTCGACATGTCCGGCGGCAAGAAGGGCGGCTTCATCGTCTCCAGCCACCTCCAGGTCCGGTCTATATGCGTGTCGTATGTGCTGCCTGCCTTTCACGGATTAAGCGTGGCCGGCAGATGCGGGTACCATTATCTATTTGGTTTTGCATGCAGGGGGAGGCTGTGCAGGATTGGCGTGAGATCGTAATCTACTTCTCGTACCCGGTGAAGTCCCGCGACTACTGGCGGTGGCCGGACAAGCCGGCGGCGTGGCAGGCGGTGGTTGAGCGGTACACCGAGCAGCTCATGGGCCTGGCGTGCAAGCTCCTGGGCGTGCTCTCCGAGGCCATGGGCCTGGAGACGGACGCGCTGGCCAAGGCCTGCGTGGACATGGACCAGAAGGTGGTGGTCAACTTCTACCCCAAGTGCCCGCAGCCGGACCTCACGCTGGGGCTCAAGCGCCACACCGACCCCGGCACCATCACGCTGCTGCTGCAGGACCTCATCGGCGGCCTCCAGGCCACGCGCGACGGCTGCCGGACCTGGATCACCGTGCAGCCCGTCCAGGGCGCCTTCGTCGTCAACCTCGGAGACCACGGCCACGTGAGTAGCTAGTCTCCGTTCGTTCGTTTGCCGTTTGCCGCCGTTCGTCCAGTATATGGCGCTTATGTATGACCAACGAGAACATGCTTTGTGTGCGCAGCTCCTGAGCAACGGCAGGTTCAAGAACGCGGATCACCAGGCGGTGGTGAACTCGGAGTGCAGCCGCCTGTCCATCGCCACGTTCCAGAACCCGGCGCCCGACGCGACGGTGTACCCGCTGGCCGTGCGGGACGGGGGAGCCCATCACCTTCGCCGAGATGTACCGCCGCAAGATGGCGCGCGACATCGAGCTCGCCAAGCTCAAGAAGCAGGCCAATGCCGACAAGCAGCTGCAGAAGAGTGCCAAGGAGTTCGCCGTGCCGAACGCTAAGGAATTCGCCGTGCCCAACGCCAAGTCTCTCGACGACATTCTTGCCTGATAAGGCGACTGATGCTCCATAGAGTTAAGATTTTACATTAATAAATAAGAAGATAGCTATATATATATATATACAAGCGTACGTTTGGCAATTGAGGTAAGCGCTATGAAATAATGTGCGGAAACTGAAACTAAGGCAGCGCTGCTCTTGGTAGTGTTCCTGTGACACGACTATATATGCATTTCTTTCTTTTTCTTTGGAAATGTATTTCATGGATTAATTTTCAGATCTGCACTTCCAGATACATGGACGGATGAAAAATGTAAAATCTTTGTTTTCTTGGAATACACAAGAGCTATATATGCCCATATATATAGTATACTAGCAGGAACCCCCGCGCATTCGCGCGGGCTAGCGAGATATTAACAGGTATAAGTGTGGTTGTAAAAGCAGCATAATACATAGAATTCGCTATTGCTGGCATTTTGGAATTTGAGCTCTCTGTGAAGCTTTCGATTGTAAAGTAAATGGCGTTCGCAGCCGGGAAGGCATGGCTGGTTCCAGAAACTGGCTCTCGTGGACGGCATCGAGCGGGAGCGCGTGGAGATGCTGACGGAGCGAACGGTGGTGATCAGTGTCCTCCTGTAGATCTACAGTGAAATGAGTCTTGCATGGAGACGGTTCTACGTAGATAAACAGTGCCGTAGTGTACCCAAAAATAAAGAATTTTATAGATATCTTTGGATCTGGCAAGCAAACGTGTACTTGAAAATAAGAAGAGATTTTGATCTAGTATAAATACTCCAGCGAAATAGATCGTCTGAAACAGAGCACGGTACAGCTGCTGTTCCTGCTGTGCTGTACTGTACACTACTTGCGCCTAATGAAGTAGAAACATGTATGTACTCGCATCACGACAAACTGCAGCTGGGTAGTAAATTGGGCATGGCAATGTACAAAACCTTGTCCGAACAGAGGAACAGATAATCCGTCTCCAGCTGAAGGCGCTCCACCCCCACTCGAGCATTTAGGCAATGGTCATACCATAGGCACACATTTCTCGTAACGCATAGGCACGCATTTCCTGTTTCCATTTTTCTGTTTCCTATTTTCCCATTGGCGCGTTTCCTGTTTCCGATTTTTTTCTGGTTGTTTTCTCCAAAGACCCGTACATCCGTATTTTCGTGGATGTTTCCGATTCTGTGTGTTTCCTGTTTTCTCCACACATCAAAGCTTTGATTCTTCATTGGTTGTTTCTTATTCTTCATATTTTTTCACCTCACAAAGAGAACTAGGACTCTAGGAGTGCAAAGAGAATTAGATAAATAATAAAAATATGTGTAATATTATATTAAAATAAAGAAAAATTAAAATGGGCGTGACAGTTTCTTGACAAAGGAATATTTCCACCACACCAAGTTATTATTGCATTTTTTTCTCTTTTTTCAGAGTCCTATTTTTGTTCTTCCACACTTAACTGTATGTGACCAAAAACAAGAAATGACAAGATGATTCTATATAGTCAAATCATTTTCCTTCGCAAGTCCATTCCCCTACTCCGCCAAACGTAGAAACAAAACATATCGTATTGAAACTTGGTTCAGTCAACAATCTAACTAATCAAACTATGAACTAAAATCTTGAACAGTTTTGTCGTGCACATGGTGCGACTACTTTTTGACGTAGCAAGGGCCACCATGGAAAGTCGAGGCTCGCATCATAATTATGACTGGACAAACTAGTCTCTGTATACACGGCAGCAACTTCTTTTCGACGTAGATCTCAGATTAGGATTACAGATTTATGTGTTTTCCAGGGGAGTCATGCAACTCCATATTTAGCTATACCATGTACCATTGTACCAATACTATGGACGTTAAAGTTACTATATATTTGTAAGCAAATATATTTATGATTTGTAGCTGAAGAAAAAGGGTCTAATTGGTTATTGACTACTAATAAATTAATTAGTAAGCCATAATTTTTTACCCCGCAAACCGCACCTCGTTTGCGAAAATCCTTGAAATGTACGTGCTTCTGCGCCGACGCGCCGTGCAGGATATTCCACCTCGTCGACGGGAGTGCTTGAAATGTACTTTCCTCTCTTTTAAATTATAAGTCGTTTGATTTTTTTATTTTAAGTTTGACCGTTCATTTTATTTAAAAAATTTATATAAATATAGTAAAATATATTTGATTGGTAAAGCAAGTTATGATAAAAAAAATAATATTATATATAAATTTTTAAATAAAATGAGTGATCAAATTTTATGTCAAAAATTAGAGGACTTACGATCTGGGATGGAGTAAGTACGTGCTTGTGCTGTTGTGCGCCGTGCAGGATACGCAGAAAATTCCACCTCGTGGGCGGGAACTAAGTTGAAATGGAAGCCTTGACCTGCGAAAGACTTCCTGTCTGCAGACAGACATGGTTTGTTTCGTTGGACAAAAGCAGATATATGCATGGTTGTTACAGAGGGGGTGAATCTGTTGGTAACACATCTCTCTCAGAATATAACATATACATCTCGTTTTTGAGCGGTCATTTTTTTAAAAAAAATAACCATGTTGATGACGTGTAATAAGTATCAACTTAAATTAGTATCAGAATATATTTTTACAATAAATATATTATAATATGAAATATCGATGAAAAGAATAATAAAATAGAATAATTTCTTGAATGAAAAATAAGAGATATGCATGGAGGGAAAGTAGGGTATTCACCGGTGGCAACGCGCGCGGATTGGCCTCCGCTATGGAAGAGACTATGGGCCTGCACGTGGCCCCAAGTGGGCCGGACGGTCTCTCCGACTCCACCCAACAGGGCCTCCATACACAGCCTAACTTCACGCTGGGCCTGAAGCGCCACACATTCTCCTGGTGGATATCGTCAGAGGCCCAACGTGGATCGCCGAGCAATCTCATGCCGCATCGTGCAGACTGCAGGGCGTGCAACCTTCTTCGCGATGCTCTTCTTTCTTTTGCAGTAGCGCGATAGCAGCGTGCAGCAGCTGTGCGCGTTTCGCGTGTAGGTTGCCGGCGCAGCTCCAATGATTGAGACGGGCACGAGTGCGGTGCCTGTTTTCTCAGGCAACGAGACACTGCGCACAGTGCATCTATCGGCATAGCTCACGCTAAACTCGCCTCCACAGCCAGTACACTGTACACAGCAAACGGAAAACGTTTGAACTTGCTTCCTGGCTGATGATGAGACGCTCGTCACAGGAACAACGTGCAGCTGCTGCAGCCTGCAACCGGCCACACCACTCTGGGTAAGATAAGATAGCCATAGCCTCATCCATCTCACTATCTCAGCAAGGCACGGGATCGAGAAACGGAAAGGGAAAAGAGAGCCTAGCCCCCAGCAGGTAGCAGTCACAGTCACGCAGCCCCGTCCGTCCCGCGTCATCCCGTGCACACCACGCAGCAAAACCGGCAGACAGGCGGCACGGCCGGCACACAGGTTCCGCTCGCCTGCCCGGCCGGCGGGGGCGTGTGCACGGTGCACGAGCTCGATCGGCACACACCATCGAAAGCGACGTGGCCGGGGTCGGCGGCCGTGACACTGCGAGAGATCGAGCACTGCACGCGCGCGCTCGCCGAGAGCAGCTGTCGCGGTCATCGCTGGCGCGCACATGCATGTGCTGTGCCGTCGCGCGCAGGCTGCTAGCTAGTCTAGGGATTGCACGGAGGGCGTACGACGTGCGCGCGGGAGCCGTCACTCACAACCGCCACCCGGCCGCGAGATCGATCTCAGCGTTGGCGTTGCATACTTTGCATTGCATCCGTCACGGCCGCGATGGCTGCTTGCCCGTGACGGAGGGAGGCCGTGGCACGGGTGGGGCAGTAGGCTCGCTCCCATGCCGCATCGCTGTTCCCTGCATTTCCATCCATGACGCCCGCGGCCCGCGGCAGGCAACTCCAACTCCTGTGTGCGCGCCGAAACCGGGCAACGCTTTCCGTGGTCCGGACACTGCTCAGATCACGCGCGCACGCAACGCAACTAGCCGTAGGCCATTAAACTAGCAAAGCTAGATAGCGAGGGATCGATCAGTGGCGCCCGCGGCGGCTGATGAATGATGATGCGCGGGGAACGCGCCACGACAGCGTCGTTTTACGGCTTGCGCTCTCCGAAAGTGTGGGCGAGACCGCGGAGATGATCATTGCCTGCGCCGCCCGGGGCGCCCGGAAACAGCGAGCGGAACGGCCTGGTTTTCCTCGCAAACCATTGGCGCGCTCCGAGCTGACGGCGGATCGGAAGCGGAATTTGTGCATGTGTACTTCGATCAACTTAGAGTGGAGGTGGAGCTCTCAAGTCTCAGTCGAGACATGTGTTGCTGATGGCGAGGTCCCAACGGTCTGAGATCGACGAAATGAAAGCCGTTCTATAGTCTGCCTATAGCTAGAGGGTGCGTAGTAGGGGCATACTGTAGGAACAAGAACGGGCTAGGATCACATGCACTTGATTGCCTAAGGCAGCCGGTCAGGCAGTGGTCACCGGGGACGGGCGGGCCTAGTGAGGTCACCAACTCACCACCGCCACGGCGCTGGATCAAGCTGCTGGACCAGGCAAATACGAAAAATGCCCCGAGCACCATGTTCTTCGTAGCTTCTAGTCGTCCGATCCATTCCCCTTTCCGTCTTGCACAGTCCACTATCCCCTCGCCGTACGTATTAGTATTAGTAGTACATTACATGATTCACGCACCTAGCTACAGCCACGATTTTCTCCTCGGCGAATTAAGCTTGCTTCCAGCGGATGGACATATATGACACGAATTGTACGCGTCATGCTGCCTAGGCCTTGGACCTGCTTGGTCCTCCTGGGCGGGCGGGCGCAGTGCCGGCACCACTGGCTACTTACCAGACCACCAGTGCACGTACACTGTACAGATGACAGATCAGACCGCGCGTCGACGTAGGACGACACGCCTGGTGTGGTGTGCCACTGCCACTACTGGGGCCACAGTGGCACTAGCCCGCCGAAAGAACATCGTCACGCGTGCGCAAATAAACATATAGGCCTACCAAATATCAATGCCTGGATTGCCTGCCATAGCGGAGCCTGAGCCTCCGGCTGGAAGCGCACCACACGTAATGCGGTGCTCTGGTAGCTTAGCTACACACGCTTTGCAGGATTCGCATTATTCATGGTGTCTTCTGAACTTTGTTACTCCCTTACTGAGCATGCATTATTGTCCTGAACAGGCAAGGCAAAGGCAAGACCAGACAGCAATCGGGACCTTTGAAACGGATGATCGAGCGATGAGACCGTGAGAACGCTTGTGACTAGATGCAAGATCAAGATCACACATGGTTGACTGACCATATACAGACTGTGGTCACCTTTTGAGCTCAGCGTTTCCTTCGATCTAGCGTGTAGCCGCAGGTTCCCAGTAACTGCCACTCTGGTAGCACAACTTTATTTGGGTTGTCCGGGCACCCCAAAAATAGCACTAGGAACCATACCACAAATCTTCAGGCAAAGCCGGTTCTGCAGAGATGCTGTGTGGCTTGATCCATGTGATTGGCCTAAAATCCATAATAGCAGGAACCAACCGACCAAGTTCCAAACACGGACTAAAACGGCTCTTGCTCAGAAGGTCCATGGAAGATTTTCGCAACATGTCTCAAGATAGGTGCTAGTACTACAGAAATGTTGTATTCCTGGTGGATGTCCACTAGAGTGCTATTAAAAAGAAGAAAAAAAGAAATGTGATAACTTTGTCACTGTCGCTCATCCTTCCTCTGCTGTTTTGCTCTACCCTGTACCCAAAAACATGGTATTGTTTTGACCTCTATCTAGTTCATCTATCCATTCAGAATCAAAGTTGACCAAAGGATCATTCGGTTGACCCCTGAGGTCCTCCACAACATGTGCTTGAGTGATGCCTAAAATGGACCAGAATTTAGGTGTCACTTTACAGGCATTGCAACCTGAGATGCCATCTTCATATGATGCCTAAAAATTTAGTAATAGAACATAAAGACATATCGATGCCCTAAATATTAAAAAATAATATTATTTTTTTTGACGTCTTTTATCTAAGTACAGTTATAGTATCTGTTTGGATACGGATACAGTACACACACCACACGT
>CM041640.1:3219048-3258168 GCA_023333625.1 Bothriochloa decipiens
CACAAACACCCCACACACACTGTATATTAACAAACCTATAACAAAACGCAGCTGAGAGGTACTCGAAGATCCTGACTTCGAACACTTAACCATTGTAGCACGTCTGCACGAGAGAGGCAATCGAAATTATAATAGGAAGCACTCTTCCCAGCGAGACACCGCAGGTGCTGAAGCTAGGCTTCGAACCTGGGCGGGTGGCCTGCCCACCGGCAGAGCGCACCAACTGAGCTAAGCTCAGTCCTCATTTTACTATAGAACTTAGAGGAGCTAAGCAATATTTTATTTTACTAAGCCGATTTTTTTCACACGCTGCAGCACTTAGCTTGGTGCCTATTTTCTACTAGGAGATCGACCTATAGTTTTCGGTAGCTCTCTAGCACACTGTTGTCCATTGACATGGAGGGCCTAAGAAAAGAGAAAAGAGAAAAGAACAAAGAAATAAGGAAAAACATGTGCGCCTGTGAAGCAGGACTCTGTAAGCTATCAGTCACACAGCTCTCTACGTTTCACTGTGCAGGGTGGTGGCCTGGTGGGTACTGAACAAGTAGACAGTGCCACTGTTCCAGGCAGCCGCGCCCCAGGAAGTCGACGGAAAACCGCTTACCAGTTAAGTAATAACGCCACGGCAGCACTAGCACACAGCCGCACAGCACCACCGCCGTCACCCGCGGTGTCCCGGTCCGGTGCACCGTGCACGTACGCACGCACGGCGCCGCGGCACCAGCACCTCACTGCACACGCCAAAAACGACGCGCCGCTGGACCAATCCCTGCAGATATGCCAACTCCAGTGCCCGATGGCCAGCGACGCGCGGCTATATATATGGCCACCCCGTCCCGCCCAGCTCCGCACCCAGAGTCCCACAGACATCAAGCGAGACAGCGAGTGTCAGCTTCCTCCCAAGACAGAGCAACCGAGCAAGCCACTCGCCGTCCGTTCCCGATCGACTGATCGAGCCTCTCGCGCACGACGTCGCCAAGTCCATTCCCGTGCCCAGCTCGATCCAGCTCGCCGCACGACGTCGCCAAGCATGTGCAAGGTGGCGATCACGATCCCGTCCCTCGTGTGGCTGCGCCGCGCCGTGCGGCGGTGGCGGTCCCGCAGCCTCACCCCGGACGCCTCCGGCTCCTCCTCCACGCGCCCCTCCTCCGCGGTGCCGGCGGGGCACGTGGCGGTGTGCGTGGAGGCCGCCGGCGGATCCGGATCAACCAGGCGGTTCGTGGTGCGGGTGGCGCACCTCAGCCACCCGGCGTTCCGGGAGCTGCTGCGGCAGGCGGAGGAGGAGTACGGCTTCCCGACGGCCCTTGGCCCCGTCGCGCTCCCCTGCGACGAGGACCACTTCCTCGACGTCCTCCACCGCGTCTCCTCGTCGCCCGCCGCCGCCGGCGGCTCCTCCTCTTGCTGCGGACTCGCGACACGGCGGTTCGCGCGCGGCGAGTCGCTGCCGCTGCTGCAGGGAAGAGTAATGGCCGTGGATCAGAAGCTCGTCTGCTGATTCATTCATCCGCTCCGCTGCCTCAACGGATCGAGCCGGTGACGGGTTTCTGCAAGACTACAAGTACGAACTCGCGTGCAAGCAAGTGCTCAGCTGCGGCGATTGCCCAGCGCGAGCGGAAAAGGGCAAAGCAGGCGTCGTCTCGCTGGCACGGCTGAGAAGACCGTGCACGCGGGCACAGGGAGGAGGGCAGCAAACCAAGGGCCAGACTCGCCGCGCGCATCCCGTGGCTGCATGGGCAAACCTAGGAGGCCACGGACATTGTTAACAGTAGCTTAGCTAGCGGTATGGATTCAGTGTTAATCCTATAAATTTTAGTACGAAACGTGGTTCCTGATGATTTTGCCCCTGATTTTCGATCAACTATACATGCGAATCTGCTGCTTAACCGGAATAAAGAAAGAATTGTTCCTTGTAGTACAGCATTTTTTTACTTAATCGTGGCTTGACATGCTGCATGTGTTGAGGACAGTTGTCCCTCTCAAATGCGAGATTTTATTCTATTTTTTATATAAAAAATAGCCCTACAAAATTTATGTGTTTCAAAGAATTCTTAGTTGCAAACATTAATATTTACCAAATTATAAAGATTCAAACTCTGATCCCGTGGTCATCTCAAGATTTGCAAATTACGGGCTCACGTGGACAATTCATCGTCATAGACATATGCTGCAGCAGAAATGTGCATTGCAAACGTACCGACGATACGGATACCTCATGTCCTGATTGAAACTTCAAAGTTTGAGCTATCTTGTACTGACAAGTGACAATACAAGATTGATGTTATTATATTCATTAAGAATAATACTTTCATAATAAGGAGCATGATTTTATTTTATACATTTACTGGTCAAACTTGGTCAAAAAAGCTAAATGTATCATACTTGTGAGATCACTGGCGAAAATAATACATATAGTCGCGAAATATAGTATATGGATGAAATCATTTTGATCATCATTTTCCAAACTAGGCTGCTAGCCTATCAAAATTAAATTCAACCCAATCTGCGATGACCTTGCTCAATCTAACAGCAGTAGCCTAATACTATAGTATACGTATATTGTAGTAGCTCATATACCGGACGTACAAGGCGACAAGTCTTCGAGAATGCCACTGATGCATGTGCATGTGCTGGATGTTGACGACGGTCAAAACACAACACACAGGACAGGACCTGCCACCGTGCCACGCACTGCCGTTACAAAACCCCGCACGATCCACTGATCCAGGTAGTGTCCCCAAAATTCACAGCGCCAGCCAGGCCAGGTGTGCATGTGGGCCAAGTCCTGAACCTCCTGCCTCCAGACCCGTGCCAGTGCCAAGGCAACACTTGGCGTCCCGGCTAGCCGGCCGGCCTTCAGCGGCGCATCTTTAGGATTCCCGACCTGCCGATTCGCCGCCGGCGCGCATGGAGCTTGCCGGTTCAGCCGTCGATCGCCACTAGCAGTCTGGCAAGGACGAGGAGCGACCGAGATCGGAGATCGTGAGCGGGGCCTGTCGCCTGTCGGCCAGGGATGCTTTTTACCGGGAAAGATAGGAAACACCGTCGCCGGCATCCGGAAAGAGTGGACGATACGTGCCTGCTGCCTGCTGCCTGCGCGCCTGCGCCCCAGGGATCGGTGACGGTGAGCTGAACGAGCTGCAGGCTCGCAGAGTCACAATCACAGTGGTTTTCGCGCAATCCGTTGGCTAGTGCGGCGAGCTGACGGCGAGAGGCGGCGGCGGGATCGGGTAATCTTGCATGTGTTGCTGATGGCAGGGTCTCAACGGTATGAGACGTGACAGGCCCGGCCGGCGTCGTAGCTGCTAGCTTAGGATCGTTGCAGCGAACCTCGGCAAAATAGCCGATACCTATTATCCGAACCCGAATTACCTGAATCCGGATCCGAATTATCCGAACCTGGATCCGAATTATCCGAATCCGAGGTACCCGATTCTAGATTCGGATAGTGATTTTAATTACCCGAAATTAGTTTAGGTAATTCGGGTAATACGCTCCGGTACCCAAACTATCCAAAGTTTTGCCTTGACCTTGTATTTATCATTTGTTGTTAGCAGAACACTTGAAATTATCACTTTATTAGAATATAATTCTCTTAGTTTAAATAAGTGACTGTAATATATTATTCTCTATAAATTATTGTTGAAACTATACATAAATTATTGAGGAAATTATGTATAAATTGCAAGTAAAGTTTTGTGTATTTTGTTGTTTTTTTTTAAAATTCGGGTAGATCGGGTATACCCGAACCTGAAAAATTAGGTACTAGAAATTTCGGATAGTGCTTTTTCGTGGTTAATATCGGGTAGCAATTTTCATTACCCGAACTTTGAATTACCCGAATTACCCAACCCGAAAAAATCGAGTAACCTGAACGCCCAGGGTTAGTTGCAGCTTTGTGTCACGGAGATACAGTAAAACGACAGATCCAGGGCCATGTCCGAATTTTTTTAAGCCTGCACTGTACCACTTTCGTTTGTATTTAGTAATTATTATTCAATCATAAATTAACTAGATTTAAAAGATTCGTCTCATCATTTACGATCAAACTATGCAATTAGTTATTTTTTATCTATATTTAATATTCTATATAAATGACTAAAGATTGATGTGACGGAAAGAGTAAAAAAACTTAAAACTTTGAAGGCATATGAACAAAGCCCAGATGACGTTGGCGCTCAACGTGGTTGCCTAGATTTCAGGATTTGGCACTGCTAGTTCTCGGCGCGTGGACTTCGGTGCAGCAGCGAGAACGAACGCACGCACGCGATGAGGCGACCGCCAGAGATCCGGAGCGATGCGATGCGATGGTCGCGTGCCGCAGAAGTTCAGAAAGTGAAGCTAGGATTATTAGGCTGAAATCTTTCATTGAAGAACTAATTTAAGTTCCGTTTAACAAGACATGTGCTCAGTGCTCCGTTACTAATGGCAAAACCAAAGATTTGTCCTGGTGGACTGTCAAGCCAAACAAGTGAGAACTATCCCAACTAAGGCCATATGTTGATTAAAAATCTTGCTCTGAGATCATGCCCGTCGGATGTTATTCCTTCCCTAAGTCACCGCTATGAAAGTTGTCGAATTTGAACCACGATCGTTGGAAACATGTGTTTATGTGCTTGTTCCCCGGCCCTTGTTAATGTCAATAGTGGCAACAAAACTTTTTCTTTTATTATGAAAGCAACAAAACTTTTTTCAGACGACGTGACACACAAAAGTTGGCGAGACAGACAACAGTCATAACACGATGAGCTGAAGAAGGGATCATAGCAAGTGCTCTGATTTTTTTCTATAGGTGTGCAAGACATTAATAATAATAACCCCGGTGCATTCATGTAATCTCTCCAATAAACGTTCATGCGATTAAAAAGAAAAATCAACGAACGAGTCCCACGTGAAATAGAGCAGTGAAATCACTTTCGCCCACCAGCACTCGGAGTAGGCAACTAGCCGTTTGGTGCACGCACAGCACCCCTGCTGCCGGACTCCCGAAAAACCACGATGCCAATCCCTGAAACTCGATCCCGGCAACTCCGGTGGCCGATGCCCACCACGACCTCTATATATATATTGGCCAGCCCACCCTATCGGCCCTGTCATCTCGCCCTTGCTCGATCCCAAAGCAAGTCTCTACACAGCAAGATCAAACCAAAGCTCGCTCAACCACCCACTCGAGTTGAAGCAGGCCTGAAGCATGTGCAAGGCGGTGATCATGCTCCCGTCGCTCGGCGTCTGGCTGCGCCACGCGCTGCGGCGGTGGCGGTCCTGCGCCGCGGTGCCAGCGGGGCACGTCGCGGTGTCCGTGCGAGGCGGCGGCGGCGACGGGGCGTCGGGGCCGAGGCGGTTCGTGGTGCGGGTGGCGCGCCTCGGCCACCCGGCGTTCCGGGACCTGCTGCGGCAGGCGGAGGAGGAGTACGGCTTCCCGGCGGGCCCTGGACCGATCGCGCTCCCCTGCGACGAGGGCCACTTCCTCGACGTCCTGAGCCGCGTGTCCTCGACCGTCGCCTCCTGCGGCGGCCTCGTGACGCGGCGGTGCGCGCGCGGCGAGTCCCGGCCGCTGCTGATGCAGGGGAGAATGGCCGCGGATCATCACAACCTCGTCTGGCGGTGATCAGAAGCTGCGGCCAGTGCGAGGGAAAAGCGTGGCCAGGCTGGCGCGGCCGAGAAGAGACCGTGCACGCGGCGTCGTCCCGTGAGCCAAAGAAGCAGCACAACGGGAATTAAAGCCTACTAGAATTAGCTCGATGGACTGTACGTGTACAGGCATCTGCCTCTTTAAAAATAGAAGAATTTTCTTCCATGCACAAATTTTTTTGGGGTCCTGGTATTCGTGATACTGAAATGGCGAACCTGCCGTTCATGGAGCGTAGCTGTGACTTTGTGACAGGACATTAGACTATCACACATGTGGAAGTGAGTACGCTAGCAGCTGCGATTTGTCGTGATTTTCGTGCCAGTTTCCTGCAGAGAAGAAGTGTAGAAATGACTTTTTTCTCGAACGCAAGAATTGCGTATATTTGTATTTAAGTAGAAGATTTTTTTACGACCGCGCTTTCACATATTTGGGAGCGAAAGTATTACATGAAACGCTACTCCTGCACCTTACATCATAAACGGATTACTCACTAAATCAATAACCTAGTCTGCGTGCATCGGCTTCAATCCATAGATCGGTGGTGGCGCTCAAGCACGTCCGCCGCGTCGTCCGCGTGGTCGCCGTCGCCGTCGTGGCCGTGCAGCGTCGGGGAAGAGCTCCCGCAGCGCCGTGGCGTCGCCGGGTTTGGGGTCGCCGAACATGGCCTCAAGCTCCTGCGTGGTCTCCTTCGTAGTCCTCCTTTGAAGCAGCTCCATCCTGTGCATGATGAGATACTCGCCTCGCTTGGCTACCGGTTTCCTGGACAATGGCTGTGCCGCAATGCGTCTGAGCCGTTGCGACATCTTTGAGGAAGACTTGACGGTCGGCGGCGACAATAACGATGAGGCGGCCTTCTTGAACACCTGTTGCGTGAAACGCTTCAAGCACCCGATGAAGGAAAGCGAAGCAGAGCGGTCTTCATTGTTGTCCTCCATGTCCCGGTCGGCGCTGAGGCGGCCGAATGTCGTTACATTGGTTGCCGGTGTGCGGAAGATTTCGGCGTCCACAGCCTCAGCCTCGTTGGCCACACGCGACGACGACGGTGGTGTTTCATCCGAGAGCTGTGCGACAACAATCTCCGAAGGTTCTGCGGACGCCACCGTGGCCTCGGTGTCTAGCACAATCGGCAGCGCGAGAGACTGCGAATCCACGATGGCCAAGGAGGCTGGTTCCGACGACGCTGGCGCCCCATCGGTCCCCGCCACCTAGCTGACCACTGGCGACATGGGCGGAGCGGTGGTCGCGGGAAGAGCGAAATGGCAAAGCTAACAACGTGTCGTAAGGGGTCTAGTTGTCCATCCCCATGGTCTCCCATAGCTGCACCGTCCTGTTCTCTCTCTTCCTCTTACATTTCGGCAGTGGAGCTTGATTGTTGCATGAATGAGCTTGCTGATGAAGAATTTTTTTATTTTTAATTTTTTTTAAAAAATTTATAATTTTAATTTTTTGTTTTGAAATATGACAGAACTAGTCGTCATGCCTACTGTGTGGGCGTTATATGTGACGAGGCACAGGGCCGGCCGCCGCCGGTGCCGGCTTTTGCGGACGGTCCCCTGGCCCCCAAAAAACGCCCACTGCGTGGGCATTTTTTGGTGGCGAGGGGACCGCCTGCAAAAGTGCGCGCTGTTTTGCGGGCGGGCCTCGAAGCAGCCAAAAAACGCCCACACAGTGGGCGTTTTTTGGGCTCCGCCTATATATACCCAGCTCCCCTCTTCATATTTTCATTATATTCACTAAATTTTCCAGAAAAAAAGAAAGAGAGGAGGGAGGGGAAGGAAGTAAACGGCGAAGCCCTGTCAGTTTGAGACCTCGGCTTTCTAGATATAGTACTAAAAAGAATCGTCACAATACACCAGGGCCCTGACGGGAAACGAAGAATATAACAAAAGGTAAATTTTGACAAAAGAAAAGTGCGTATCATACATGAAGACAGTAATTACATCGTACAGGGTACTACTGTCCCCGAGCCTATCCCTGCCCCTGCCCCATACCCCTCTTTGGCCTCCTCGGTCGCACGTGCCCCGACGAGTAGGTGTGGCGATCCGGTGGAACACCTCGAGTCGCACGGACGTGCTGCACTGGAGTCATCTGTGATAACTCCTGCGTGTAGGGCGGAGGTGCTCCTGCAAGCTGTGAAGGGCCGATCTCGACCTCCTCGTCGCTGATCGGTGCGTCAGTGGGGGGTCATTTGGTAGTCGGTAGGTCCGCGACGAGGTGCCGGCTCCCATGGCGAATGTCGAACCGCACTGCCTAGGGCGTGTTTTGCGCCAGTTCGGTCTCATGCAGTCGTCCCCCGCCCCTATCATCCGTACCGTCCCTACAGATGCTCACAGATAAGTACTACTAACAACTGACTTTGAAAAATTAATCGCAATAGACATGTCTTACTCAAATTTGTGTTCAGGCTGACTCGGAGGGGACAGGTCGGCGGCAACTTATGGGTTCCACGTCTGCATCTATACGTGGACGACTGGTTGCTTGCCACAGAGGACGTCGTTGAGGAGTACCGCCCCCACACCGAGGACTCGTACATGAACTACCTCCGGTGGTACCAGCCTCATACCCGCACACGTGTCACCTTCGTTCCTCCGGAGCAGCAGCCACACGTCGCCGCCGTGGGTGACGCTTACCCTGCGCACCGTGATCAGGATTACTTCCGCGCTGTGAGTACTTAAATCTCTCATATATATCAGTAGTTCATTACGTATATCTTTCATCTAACTTAAAACTGAAATTAGGTCAACGGTGCGTAACTACTTTACACGGAGGTTGACTCCGTGTGCCGCCGCTTGGAGGGTGGCTTGGCGTTGACAGTGGACGAGCAGCGCACCTCGTATACGCGGATGCGTACGACGCTTAGATCCGTGCTGAGGGCTCTGACTTGTCAGATATCCGACGCAGCGCCTCGAATTCCTGCACCGGCACCCGCAGCACGTCCTCCTGCACCCCAGACCAGAGGTAACTTCGTGTACCCCACCTTGTCTACCTATGTTTTTCCAATCTAGATGACTGTGTGACTTACGACGACACCTTTCACAGCGTTCTCTACGCCGTACCTTCGTTTCTCCGGAGCGGGGTCCTCGGTGCACGGAGCAGAGGCATCCAGGCACCTCACTCATGCTCCACCCAGCGCGTCGGCCCATGGTGAGGGTTCCTCCGCTCAGGGAGCAGCCTGGGGAGCCTGGCCTTCGCCCCATGGAGTGGGTACCTCCTCTCAGGGAGCAGCCTGGAGAGTCTGGCCTTCGCCCCATGGAGTGGGTACCTCCGCGCAGGGAGCAGCTTCGACATCGGCCCAGGGAGCCGGCACCTCGTCGCGGACCTACCGACTACCAAATGACCCCCCACTGACGCACCGATCAGCGACGAGGAGGTCGAGATCGGCCCTTCATAGCTTGCAGGAGCACCTCCGCCCTACACGCAGGAGTTATCACAGATGACTCCAGTGCAGCACGTCTGTGCGACTCGAGGTGTTCCACCGGATCGCCACACCTACTCGTCGGGGCACGTGCGACCGAGGAGGCCAAAGAGGGGTTGGGGGCAGGGGCAGGGATAGGCTCGGGGACAGTAGTACCCTGTACGATGTAATTACTGTCTTCATGTATGATACGCACTTTTCTTTTGTCAAAATTTACCTTTTGTTATATTCTTCGTTTCCCATCGGGGCCCTGGCGTATTGTGACGATTCTTTTGAGTACTATATCTAGAAAGCCGAGGTCTCAAACTGACAGGGCTTCACCGTTTACTTCCTTCCCCTCCCTCCTCTCCTCTTTCTTTTTTTCTGAAAAATTTAATGAATATAATGAAAATATGAAGAGGGGAGCTGGGTATATATAGGCGGAGCCCAAAAAACGCCCACTGTGTGGGCGTTTTTTGGCTGCTTCGAGGCCCGCCCGCAAAACAGCGCGCACTTTTGCAGGCGGCCCCCTCGCCACCAAAAAACGCCCACGCAGTGGGCGTTTTTTGAGCGCCAGGGGACCGCCCGCAAAAGCCAACACCGGCGGCGGCCGGCCCTGTGCCACGTCACATATAACGCCCACACAGTGGGCGTTTTTTAAAAAACGCCCACTATGGGCGACTAGTTCTGTCATATTTCGAAACAAAAAATTAAAATTGTAATTTTTTTTTAAAAAATTAAAAATAAAAAAAATTCGCTGATGAATGCACGTAATGTTAGTTTTTTCCATGTGAGATAAGACTAGGATGGGCCGATATGGACCCATTTTGTGGTCCACTCCGGGCACATGCAACGCGGCTGATTGTTTTTTTTAGAAGGAAGGCCCACGCCAAGTGCATCAGCCCAGGGCTGGCCCCGGCCCGCGTTAGACCTCAAGGCAGCCGCTGAGGCGCATAGCTCTGTTTCGACCTCATAGCGTCGTCCTCTGTTTCTCCCAGCCTCCGGGCACACCGGACCCGCCAGCCAGCCACACCCCCTCACGGCGGCACCGGAGGAACCCCTCCTCCTCCTTTGTTGTAGCCGCCGTGGCCTCCCTCCCCGCGTCCCTTCCGGCGTTGGATTGAGCGTGGAGCGCCCCCTTCCGCCCTCTACTCGTGCGTTCTCTCTCGGCCCTCGCTAGCCGCCACAGTCGTCGCCGCCGCCGCCGCCGCCGCCGCCCTAAGCCAGGTGCTGAGGCTTTAGTTGGTCTCTTCGCCGGCGACGAGTACCCACCAGGTACTTCCACCCCTTCTCGTCCTTTCCCTTCGATCTGAGCACCGAAACCCTAACCTAAAGCGATTAGCTATTTGACAAGCCTCCTAACTTCCAAGTTTTGGCAAAAATTATTGGGTGTACATGTGTACACCCATGTCCCTATACTGGATCCGCCCCTGACAGTTCCTCGGTCCTCCATAGATGACTCGTAAGATCCAGATTGCATACACAGGTCACTCGCTCCATATGTGACTCGTGAGTCCCAGATTACAGATGGCTAGATCAGGGAGAGATTCAATTGTCCTATGTTGTGCTGCTTTAGTGAGTATAGTTTAGTCGCGCATCAACCAACACCTAGCATAGTGAATTTGTCTTGATTCTTGATGTCGATCATGGCATATTTGCGATCTCATATTGGTTTTAGTTTTTGGTTTTGGATTCTGAATTTATTTATTTGGTAAAAAAATTATATGAACCGACAGTTGCTGTTTGTAACTCTAATTTTTTTTAGTACAGGAGAGCATGGCTAATTCAGATGTACAAATGCAACATTGTGCTGAAGTTTCCGAGACTACAATCGAGATCAAAATCAAGACCTTGGATTCTCAGACATACAATTTGCGTGTGAATAAATGTGTAAGTTGACATGTATCTCATATTCTCATAAGCTGGCTGTTTGTATATTTACTCTACATAGTTACATGCATGTTATTTGTGCTATTATTTGTGGTTGCGTACTCCATGCAAGATTTTTCAGAAATATAGTGTTTTATATGATGAAATTACTCCCTCAATCCCAAAACAATCGTTCGTCCAGGTTTTCAGAGGGAAACTTAGTACAGATGGGATTGCTGCCCCTATAAATTCTATAAAAAAGGCTGACAGGGAAACGTAGTGCTCCACTTCACACTACAAGGGATAAGCCTAAATTTGATTTTTTTTTTTATTTCTTTGGCTCATTCCACAAGGTCCTGGCTAAGCTAGTGGCGTGGAACTCAGCCTCTTTATGCATTCATCATTGGACCTGGATATGTTTGTGCACATGGCCTTTTGTGAGACTGCACGCTAGGAAACGATGCAGTAGAGCTAACCTTAATCTCGGCTAAGATCACAACAAGAAATGAAAAACGAAAATAGCTTTTTTGGTGATTATGGGTTATAACATGCTAACCTATGCACTGTTCCCCCATGCATTACTATTTTGCTGGTGAATATATTTGTATCTGCAGCTTTGAAACTAGAGGGTGCATGAAATATTTTTCATGTCATTTTTTGTTTGTCAAGCCAAGCCTCATGTCACTCCATTGTCCTATTTACAGGTGCCTGTTCCTCTGTTGAAAGAGAAAATTGCTACTGTAACTGGAATACTGTCTGAACAGCAACGCTTGATTTGTCGTGGGAGAGTCTTGAAGGATGATGAACTCTTGTCTGCTTATCGTATCCTTTTCTACGCAGTGTTTCATTCTTCTATTCTATTTTTTTTCTATTTGTCTTTTGTATGTATTTTATCGGTAGATGACATCAACCACAGTAGTAACTACTAAATAATGTCATATCTCTGAAGATTGCCTAAGTATCCAGTGTTAGGGTTTAATCTGTTACTACTTTGCAAGATAACCTGCTTTATTTTTTCCATGGCCAAGTTTTTTTTTCATTCGGTCTCCTCCAATCTAAAATGTAAAGATTTAGATTTTTTGCTGGTTAAACATTTTTAGTTCTAACATCAATTAAGAAGTATGTAGATTGACAGCATAAGATAGATAATCCTGTTTGATATATCATATTTTTTGAACCGTCATGGTTCATGCTGAACATTGAGGGCTATAAAATAGCGAAGAGGGCTGCAAAACGAGCGGTGAGTGTAGCAAAAGGTCAGGCGTATGATGACCTTTATAAGCGGCTAGGCACGAAGGAAGGGGAGAAGGACATTTATAGGATGGCTAGGATCCGCGAGAGGAAGATGAGGGACATCAACCAAATCAAATGCATCAAGGATGGGACGGATCGACTTTTGGTGAGGGATGAGGAGATCAAGGACAGGTGGAGAGAGTACTTTGACAAGTTGTTTAATGGGGAGAATGAGGGTCCTACCTTAGAGTTGGATGACTCATTTGACGATACCAACAGACGCTTCGTGAGGAGAATTCAGGAGGCAGAGATCGGGGAGGCTTTGAAGAGGATGAAGGGAGGTAAAGCGATGGGCCCTGATGGTATCCCCATTGAGGTGTGGAGATGCCTAGGTGCCAAAGCGATAGTATGGTTAACTAAGCTTTTTAACCTCATTTTTCGGTCAAACAAGATGCCTGAAGAATGGAGGAGAAGTATATTAGTACCGATCTTCAAGAACAAGGGAGATGTTCAAAGTTGTACTAATTACCGTGGGATTAAGTTGATGAGCCATACGATGAAGCTTTGGGAGAGGGTTTTCGAGCATCGTCTAAGAAGAGTGACAAGTGTGACCCAAAACCAATTTGGGTTTATGCCTGGTAGGTCGACCATGGAGGCGATTTTCTTATTACGACAGTTGATGGAGAGATATAGGGAGTAGAAGGAGGACTTGCACATGGTCTTTATTGACCTCGAGAAGGCATATGACAAAGTACTGAGAAATGTCATGTGGTGGGCCTTGGAAAAGCACAAAGTCCCAACTAAGTACATCACCCTCATCAAGGATATGTATAGGGATGTGGTGACGTGTGTCCGAACATGTGATGGCGATACCAGTGACTTTCCAATTAAAATAGGCATACATCAAGGGTCAGCATTGAGCCCTTATTTATTTGTTTTGGTGATGGATGAGGTCACAAGGGACATACAAGGTGATATCCGTTGGTGTATGCTCTTTGCTGATGATGTGGTGCTAGTGGATGAGACTAGGACAGGGGTTAATAGGAAGTTAGAACTATGGAGACACACGTTAGAGTCGAAAGGATTTAGACTTAGTAGGAGCAAGACCGAGTACATGAGGTGCGATTTCAGCGCGACTGGGAATGAGGAGGGAGACGTTAGCCTCGATGGGCAAGTGGTGTCCAAGAAGGATACTTTTTGGTATTTAGGATCGATGCTACAAAAGGGTGGCGACATTGATGAAGATGTTAGGCATAGAATTTCAGTCGGTTGGTTGAAATGGCGTCAGGCTTCAGGCGTCCTCTGTGACAAAAGGGTGCCTCAGAAGTTAAAAGGTAAGTTTTATAAGACAGCGATTCGTCCGGCGATGTTATACGGTGCTGAATGTTGGCCTACAAAAAGGCGACATATCCAGCAATTGAGTGTAGCAGAGATGCGTATGTTACGATGGTGTTGTGGGCACACAAGAAGGGATAGAGTCCGGAACAACGATATTCGGGATAGGGTTGGGGTGGCACCAATTGAGGAGAAATTGATTCAACACCGGTTGAGATGGTTTGGCCATGTCCAACGGAGGCCTCCTGAGGCGCCGGTGCGTAGTGGGATTCTAAAGCGGGTCGATAATGTAAAGCGCGGTAGAGGTCGACCTAAACTGACTTGGGATGAGTCGGTTAAGAGAGACCTTAAGGAGTGGAATATCCCTAAGGATTTAGCCATGGATAGGAGCGCTTGGAGACTAGCAATTAACGTGCCTGAACCGTAATCTTTCTCTTGTACATTTTATGTGTTCTTTGTTCCATGTCTCTTTTGGGTTTCATCTCTAGCCTACCCCAACTTGCTTGGGATAAAAGGCTATGTTGTTGTTGTCATGGTTCATGCTGATGAGATTGTTTGGGAATGAATGATGTTATTGGTGATGTTGTTAATGTTTTAAGTGAATGCAATTTTTTTAAGAAATTCCTTTCCCTAATAGTATGTGAGATGAAATTTACCAAATCTATGGAGTCATGGTGTTATGGGTGTAGATGGATTGTATACAAATGAACATGCCTCAATAAAATACGTATTTGAATTTTGTAAAGTTATAAATCAGAATGCGAATATCCTGATTACTTAAGCAAATATCAATACTACGAATAAAAAATTATCTCATAATCATCGGTAACTTGTGTAATGGAAAGATACGGATGACAGTTTATTCTGTGAATAGCATGCTTAATCTCATTTATTTTGTTTCACTTGAACAGTGATATTCATTATTTTTAGATGAGGAAATTACTCATGTCATTTATCGAATACATTGCTTTTCCTTAACAACATTTTTAGATGTCGAAGATGGTCATACGCTACATCTTGTTGTTAGACATCCGGGCCAGTCAGCTGCATCTGGAAATGCAGCAACTGAAGGTTTGTAAACTTAATAACTGTAAATTTATGGAGTTTTGTTAACCAGTTAAAAGTTATCTATCTAGAATCAAGAAACCATCTTTGTTTTGTTGATGTAATTGAATATTGCTTTCAAACTGTTGAATTAAATTAACATGTTTTGCTAGCATCATCAGGATTTTCCTTTCTCCCTATCACTCTATGCTGTTTTGTTCACATGCTATAGAGGTGTTTTGTGGCTTACATCCTTTGAGACACGTTTTGGTCTTCATGGCATGACATGACCATCAAGTTCCAGTGTTCTGGTGTCCCACACGGACCAGTGTAGAATCCCTTTGCGTTGAAACAATTTAGCATGTGCAGGCAGCTTCTACAACAACACATTTTAGTTTTTGTATTCAAACTAATAGTCTGATACTCCCAGCGCTCCCAGATACGCAAAAGTATTATTAGTGTCTGTTTTCTTCTAGGGCGGCCCTGGTGCACGCGGTAGAGCTTTACCGCCTGTGACCAAGAGGTCCAGGGTTCAAGCCTCAGCCTCTGCACATTTGTGCAGGGATGGCTGCTGGCTATTTTCCCTTCCTCAGACCCCGCAGTGCGGGAGCCTACGGCACTGGGTACGCCCTTTTAGGCAGCTTCTACAACAACACATTTTAGTTTTTGTATTCAAACTAATAGTCTGATACTCCCAGCGCTCCCAGATACGCAAAAGTTTTATTAGTGTCTGTTTTCTTCTAGGAACACACAATTTAACAAATGTGTCATACTAACAGGTACTGCCTTAAGGCTTAGTGTCAATAGGTTTGCTGTTCAAGTCATGCTTATTTTATTTACGTCTAAGTTTATGCCGTACTTGCCAGTGTTTCAAAGGCGTTGCCTAGGTGTCCAGGCATACCTAGCTCGCCTTGGGAAACAGCGGCGTCTTGTCGCCTAGGCATCCATGTGGACCCAGCACTCGCCCGCCTGGATGCCTAGTTGCCTTTTAAACATTGGTACAGGCCATTAAGTCAATATAGTAGTATTAACATTGAAAGTTATCTGCGATATATGCTATTTTGGCCTTTTGTGATTTAGATGTTTCCATTATCTTTTAATTTGTGCTATTGACTTAATATATCTGTATGTATAGTCAAGCACCCTCACTATGTGGCAACTTTGGAGCTAAGCTAAACTATTCTTTATTCAAAGGGCTTTTATCCGATGGTCCAATCTTTGCCGGACTCCTTCCAAATAACACTATAGCCTGTGACATGTCTAGACTGAGCATTTGTGACATAATACCATATTAACCATTACATTTTCATAGTGTATCTTCCAAATATTCCATGTTCACTTCTGGATACTAACTTATATGCACTGTAAATTGGTACAATTTTACAGCTAACCCATCAAATTCTGGCCGTCGTCGTGGATCCACAGTGGCAAGAAGTGTAGTACTTGAGGCTGTTAATGTGGATCCTGGGAGCAGTGAACTTCCATCTTTTGTTGCGCAGGTGAGAGTAATTTCGTACATGCTTTGCGGCGTTCTGCCCCACCATTCATTTGCTGAAGTACTATAAGTTTGATATATAGCTTGATTATATTCAAATTTGTCTTATTCTTTTGATAGATTCTCCAAAGTGTGCTTGGATCAATCAATGCACAATCTTCGGTAATCCAGTGACCTTAAAGTAATTTTAGATTATTTATTTGGATAAATTATTTGAAAATAAATTCTCTGACGCCAGGGTACACCAGCATCTTCTGGCACCAGACCTTCAGATCCTGCACAATCTTCCATCCCAAATACTGTAAGAGTTGAACTCGACCAGCAACAAGCTCCTCTGCTTTTCCAGTCTGAACCAGCACACGAGTCATCACAACCAAATGTAAATATTCATCTGATTGTTGTCACATGCTCTCCTGATTCCCAAAAAAGATGTGCTTAACTTATTTATTCCTTTCTAACAGGTCATCCCGGATGCTTTGACAACTATGTCTCAGTACATTGACTTTATGAGGGACTCATTTAGGAGGGAGGGCTTTAATCTTAATGGTCTGATTTATTCTTCTCTGAGCTACATTCATCATGTATTCCACTTAAGATTTACCTCCATTTCTTTGTTTCTACAGGACAAACAGAGGGTAATGTGGAAAACAGAACTGCTGGAAGTACTACTAGCGTTGGTGGTACTCAAAATCAGGAAAGCGGGCCTGAATCAGCTGTGCTTGGGCTTCATAATGCATCGTTGCTAGCTGAAAATATGCACTCTACTAGGCAAATTGTTGTTGGACAGGCTGGTGCATTGCTGTCTGTAAGTCACATCTTTCAAAATCTTACCGGTACCAGTTAGCTAATCTTAATTTATCTTCTTACTGCTTCATTTAATGTCTTCTGTTAATTGCTATCGACTTGATAATGTTGTGCATTACTTGATCTTTTTTATAGTAAACCTCATTTATTTATGATAACAAACATGTTTTTTGGTTGATACTCGAATGATGGCAAATGTTCGTTTTTTATTTGTGTTCTTAGTTTATTACTATGGTACTGCAAGATTTGTGTTTTGTAGATCCATGGACCCTCAGTTTGGACTTTTTAAAATCCAGTCACCAATAGTAGGATCAAATCGAATGTTCTACAGTGGCATCCAATCTACCAAAAATCCACTCTTTTATACGCAATTTCGTGTATCATGATGTATTTTATATTGAATAATATACAACATTCTTGTCAATTAAAAACAAAACATGTACACCTGATGTCCCCGGTTATTTTTCGCCTCTTTGGTCAACATTTCGTACAAGGAAACAGTGTAGTGTTGATCATGAATGAACTATGTCAAAGGAGCATCCATGTGCTCCTTTGACATGTTTACTGTAGCACGTCAATACGAATACAAAAATAAATAAGTGATTCACATGCATGACTCATGTATTTCCTTTTGAAGTTTGTTTGCATCTATTTAATTCTCTGCTTATAAGTTCTTGTTATTTAACAATCCAGCAACTCTCAGCTCAGCTGGGAGATCTAGAGAATGTAACTGATCCTGCAACACGAAGGGATATTCAAAGTACTGCAGTTCGCACAGGTTCTCTACTTCAGAACCTTGGTTCTTTGCTTTTGGAACTTGGCCGCACCACAATGCTACTGCGTATAAATCCATCATCTGTAGGTTTCCTGACAACTGTTTTGACCTCATTTCAGCTTAGATATTATTATGCACTATTGTATTGATTTGTTGTACCTTCTTTTCAGGCAGAAGCGGTTGTAAACTCTGGACCAGCTCTTTATATATCTTCATCAGGGCCAAATCCTCTTATGGTTCAAGTGAGATTTTTAAAATATTAAATTTCAGCATTCACTAATAACAAGCTTGCTAATTTATTTTGTTCAGCCTGTTCCATTTCCAGGAAGGTCTGTCCAAATGGGTACATTATTTCCAAGTCTTGGTTCGCAAGGATCTGTTCTACATCCGAGGGATGTTGATATCCATGTCCGCACAAGTGAGTAATACTGTTATTGTCTATTCGTTAAATATCTCCTCTTGGGATGGTTTCACCTTGAAGCAAGCATCACATTTCTTTGACTGAATTTATGGAATGTTGCTCACATCATGTCTAAGTATGCCGAACTTTGCATATGGATGAACTGACTGTTTATTTAATATTAGTTTCAATCATAGCTGTTAATTCTGGATTCAGTGTCTAAACTAGTCTATAGTTCTAAATAAATAGAAATGTTTTCATCTATTGCATTTCAAGCAAACTTTTCATCTATGCCACCAAGGTGTCAATGGCATGTAGGACCAAAGCTTGGTGGTATGTGTTAAGAGTGAATAATTGGATTAATTGTGGCTAACCCTAGAAGGGTAGCTATATAATGGTATACATGGGCCTTATGGGCCTAGCCTCATGGGCCTAATATACTCATACTCTAACACCCCCCCCCCGCGCAGTCTGAACTTCCTGCGCAGCGGAGTTACAGACGGGACATGACATGAGAAGAAGCACACACACGAGCCCCCCACAGACGCAACTAGCCACCGGTGACGTTGAGGCTGGAGCGGAACTCGGTGAAGGCCGAGGACGGGAGGCCCTTGGTGAAGATGTCGGCGAACTGGGAGGTGGTCGGGACCTGAAGGACCCGAACAGCGCCAACGGCAACCAAGTCCCGGACGAAGTGCAAGTCGATCTCCACGTGCTTGGTCCGCTGGTGCTGAACGGGGTTGTTGGAGAGGTACACGGCGCTGACGTTGTCGCAGTAGACCAGCGTGGCTCTGGCAAGGGGGCTGTGGAGCTCGGCGAGGAGCTGTCGGAGCCAGGAAGCCTCCGCCACACCGTTAGCGACAGCGCGGTACTCCGCCTCGGCACTGGAGCGGGAGACCACCGGCTGCCACTTGGACGACCAGGACACCAGGTTGCCGCCCAGGAAGACAGCGTAGCCGGAGGTGGAGCGCCGAGTGTTCGGGCACCCGGCCCAGTCAGCGTCAGTGTAGACAACGAGCTCGGAGGAGGAAGACCGGTGAAGGAGCAATCCGTAGTTGACAGTGCCGCAGAGGTAGCGGAGGAGGCGCTTGAGAGCAGTGAGGTGGGGCTCTCGGGGATCATGCATGTGAAGACAAATCTGCTGCACTGCATTGGTGATGTCTGGCCTGGTGAAGGTAAGGTACTGAAGTGCACCTGCGAGACTCTGGTATGCCGTGGGGTCTGCCACTAAGTTGCCCTCGGCCTCTGACAGCTTGCCCTGTGTGTCAACTGGAATGGAGCAGGGCTTGCAGTTAGTCATCCCAGCTCGCTCCAGGATATCAAGAGTGTACTGCCGCTGGTGAAGAAGAAGGCTGGTGAGACGAGGCTCAACAGTAACCCCGAGGAAGTGGTGGAGCACACCAAGATCCTTCACAGGAAACTCCTGCTGAAGAGAGCTGATGATGCGTCTGAGTAGTGACGAACTGGAGGCTGTGAGGACAATGTCATCAACGTAGAGCAGCAGGTAGGCAGTCTCAGCTCCACGGTGATAGATAAACAGAGACGTATCTGACTTGGCCTCCACAAAGCCTATTGTCACCAGGATGGCAGCAAACCGAGAGTGCCACGCCCGAGGGGCCTGCTTGAGGCCGTAGAGAGACCTGTTGAGCCTACAAACCATGTCAGGACGAGAAGAGTCAACAAACCCCGCTGGCTGGCTGCAGTAAACTGTCTCAGTGAGAGTCCCGTGCAGAAAAGCATTCTTGACATCCAGCTGATGCACTGGCCAGGAGCGAGCAAGGGCCAGTGAGAGCACCGTGCGGACGGTGGCCGGCTTCACCACCGGGCTGAAAGTCTCATCGTAATCGACTCCAGGGCGCTGAGTGAAGCCCTGAAGAACCCATCGAGCCTTGTACCGCTCCAGGGTATCATCAGCCCGCCGCATGTGCGTCCAGATCCACTTGCCGGTGACGGCATTGGAGCCGGGCGGACGGGGCACCAGATCCCATGTCTGGTTGGCGAGGAGAGCCGCATACTCCTCTTCCATCGCGCGGCGCCAGTGAGGGTCCGACAAGGCATCGCGAACGGAAGAGGGTACAGGAGAGACCTGCGTGTCACCGGGCATCGCCGCAAGAGCCCGGGACCGCAGGGTACCCGCCGCGTGCCGCGTCACCATAGGGTGAACATGCCGCGGGTGGCGGTGAAGGAGCGGTGGGTGGTACACCGGCGGCACGACACGGGCTGCCGGAGGCGGCGGCGGTGTAGGCGTCGCCGGCGGAGAAGAGGCCACCGGTGGTGACTGAGGCGCCGGGTCCGCCCGCGCACGGCGCTGGTAGACAAGCACCGGCTGAGCGAACCGCGCAGGGGGTGTAGGAATCGGCGTCCCCGGCCTCGTGTTAGGCGGAGGGGCAGGGGCCGCACCGGAGGGCGACGCTACCGGACCTGTGCAGGGCACAGGGCCAGGAGCAGCAGGCGCCGGGTCCTCCCGCGCACGGCGCTGGTAGACAAGCACCGGCTGGGCAAACCGCGCCGGGGGTGCAGGAACCGGCGTCCCCGGCCCCGTGTCAGGCGGAGGAGCTGGGGCCACACTGGAGGGTGACGCCTCCGGACCCGTGCAGGGCACAGGGCCAGGAGTGGCACTGGCGGGCGACGAGCCGGGGCACGGGCCCGGCGAAGGGCACGGTGGAGCAGTACCTGCAGGAGGAAACGGTAAAGGTGGCTGGACCACCGTGTCAGTGGGAAAAAGAGAGGAGAGGTTAGGGTCAGGGGTGGAAGGTGGTGTGGTGGTGGTGGAAAAGGGGAAGACAGACTCATCAAACACCACATGGCGAGAGATGAGGACCTGACGAGAAGTGAGGTCAAAGCACCGGTGACCCTTGTGATCTGGGGAATACCCGAGGAAAACACACAGTCGAACGGAGAGCCAGCTTATGGGGAGTGGTGGCAGTGGTGTTAGGGTAACACGCACACCCGAAGACACGAAGGTGATCATAGCGAGGAGGGGTACCGAAGAGAGCGTGGTGCGGTGTAGGAGCTGGGCATGCAGCGGAAGCAAGGCGGTTTAGGAGATAGGTGGAGGTGTGCAGACTCTCTGTCCAGAAGCGAGCAGGAAGCGACGCCTGGAGCAGAAGGGTGCGCATGGTGTCGTTCGTGGTCCGAATCATGCGCTCCGCCTTGCCGTTTTGGGAGGAGGTATACGGACAAGACATGCGCAACTAGACACCGTGAGAGAGGAAGAAGGCACGGGAGGCGGAGTTATCAAACTCACGACCATTGTCACACTGTATGGCCTTGATGGTAAGGCCGAACTGAGTGGACACCCAAGCGAAAAAGTGGAGAATAGTGGGGAATGCCTCAGACTTTGCATGCAAGGGAAAAGTCCACGAATAATGAGAAAAATCATCAACCACCACAAGATAATATTTGTAACCAGAAATGCTGATGACAGGAGATGTCCATAGGTCGCAATGTACAAGATCAAACACATGAGTAGCATGTGAAGTAGAAGACTGAAAAGGAAGACGAACATGACGGCCCAGCTGGCACGCATGACACAAGTGCTCATCGTGAGCCCGAGTACAACGAATGTCGGAACTACGACTAAGCTGCATCAGAGCATCACGTCCAGGATGGCCAAGACGACGGTGCCAAGTGGTGGAGGAAGTAGAGGCAGCGAAGGCAGCTGACAACGGCGACGGTGAAGAAGGCGAAGCGGAAGTCGGAAAACGAAGAGTGTAAAGGGGCCCCGAGCTGTCACATCGGAGGAGCGGACGCCGGGAAGCCAAATCCTTCACAGTAAGACCAGAAGAGTCAAATTCAACAGAAAAGGAATTGTCAGCTGTAAAACAACGAATAGAAAGAAGGTTGTGAACCATAGAAGGTGCAACAAGAACATCAGGAAGACGAAAAGAGCCATGAGCGCCGGCGGCACCCACGGATGTGACAGGAAGACACGACCCATTTGCGACCATGATGGACGAAGGATGAGAAGGAGAAGGAGGGTGCACAGAGGGGAGTATACCAGGGTCGGGAGTAGTGTGGTAGGTAGCATCCGAGTCAGCAACCCAAGTTGGGCCAGCAGGAGTAGTCAGGGCCATGGTGCTGAAAGTGGACGCCAAGGCCGCCGGGTCCCAACCGACGGGCCCGGGCGAGGCGCCGGGAGGTGCCACCGACGGTCCGGGCGAAGTGCCGAGAGGTGGAGCCCACGGAGCCGCTGAGTGAAACCCCGGAGGAGCACCGGCGAGCATGGCCGCCGGCGGGCGAGACTCACCGCCGGGAGTCTGGAAGGGCCACATGGAGATGCGCCCTGCCCACGGGTTGTTGAAGGAGGGCCAGGGTGTACCCGTGGAGGCGCGGGCGTCAGGTTGCTCCCACGGCCAGCACCCGCACCACGCCCCCCTTTGCGACGACGGCGGCCACCACGCTCCCCCCCCCCCCGCTCGGCCCGGGGGGAGGACCAAGACGAGACGACGGTGGCGGAGCAGACGGGCGCGGCAGAGGAGTAGCCGCTAGTGCAGTCGAGGAAGACAAGGACCCCGGTGCAGAGGTGGGACCGGGCTGGATGCCCTGAGTGAGCTCCTCCATGACAAGGTCGTCACGGATCTGCATGAAGGTGGGGAAGGGCCGCTGCCGTGTGATCCACGTGCGGAGGTGGGCGTAGCGTTCACTGAGCCCGCGGAGGACGTTGAGGACCAGGATGCGGTCCTCCACGGGCCAGCCAAGGTCACCGAGGGAGTCGGCCATGCCCTTCATCCGACGGCAGAACTCGCTGACGGAGAGGTCGCCCTGGACGAAGGTACGGAAGCTCGCATCGAGACGCAGAGCCCGTGCCTCGGCGTTGCCCAGAAACTGGCCCTCGAGGGCGAGCCAGGCCCTGCGAGCGTCGACGGAGTTGCGGAAGAGGTCGTGCAGGTCGAGGGAGATCGCCCCGATGATCCAGGAGAGCACGATACTGTCGAGACGGTACCACGCTGGTGTCTGGACCGCGACCGGGGCGTTGGCGAGGACGTGGTCGTCGAGGGCGTAGCGACGGAGGGTGAGGAGGACCAGGTCCCGCCACCGGGCGTAGGAAGGCGACTCCGGCTCGAGGACGACCGGGACGAGGAGTCGGATGTTCTGGACACTCTCGGCCTGGTAGTGGAGCTGCTCTACGAGCGGGTCAGCCGGGTCGTGCCAGAGAACCGCGGTGTGGGACACGCGGTGGCCCGGTGTGCCGGAGGAGGTGGCCCCAGCGTTGTACGAGGTAGGGAGGATGAGGAGCTGCTGCTCCTCAGCGATCTGGCGGGCCAGTGCGTTAGCTGCCTCGCGCTCGCTCTCCCAAGCGAGGGCAGCGGCACGTACACGGGCCTGGCCCTCCGCGGCAGCCGCCCGGGCCACGAAGAGGGCGGCGGCGAGGGCGGAGTCCGGCCGCGCCGCGTAGGGTGAAGGCGGCAGGGGAGGTGGCGGGGCGGGGAAGTTAAAACCCAGCCCAGCATCGGCAACGACGGCCACCACAGCGCCCGCGCCGACGACGGAAGTATCGGCCGCAGCGGCGGAAGTTCCGGCCGTGCCCGCGCCGGGGCCCGGGCCGCCCGCGCTGTGCGCGGCGCCGCCACCCGCACCCGCGCTGGCTGCGAGGAGGAGAGGGGCGGCGGCTGCGCGCCGGGAAAGAGAAGGGGCCGCCTGCACTCCCTGCTACCTGAGCCCACGTGGAGGAGGAGAGAGGGGGGAAGGTGGGGGAGGGAGGAGACGGCCGGCCGGCCATGGGCGGCGGCGGCGGCCTGCCAGGCCGCGGCTGCAGGGGAGAGGTGGGGTGGGAGAGGGAAACCCTAGCTTGATACCATGTTAGAGTGAATAATTGGATTAATTGTGGCTAACCCTAGAAGGGTAGCTATATAATGGCATACATGGGCCTCATGGGCCTAATATACTCATACTCTAACAGTATGGATGAGAAGTGCTCTACTGCTCTTCAAGTGGTGTTATTAGTGCCAATCCCACCAATAGGTACAATGAAAGTGGGCCTGCCAATAGGAAGTTTGAATGTAGCTGTTATGACCGGAATCCATTATACAAGGAGGAGGGTCTCTGGTGGCTGACCTGAGCACCTGAATTGTGCTCTGGGTCTGAAAGATGGTCCGGTCAGGAGCTCTAGGTCTGATCCGTGGTCCGGTCAGGATGTGGAGTTCAAGTCTGGGTCTGATCTGTGGTCCGGTCCTATATTTATATTATTCCGAGATTAGAGATTATTTCCTAGTATTTTCAGAGAGATATAAATACTTGTAAAGACTATTGAGATGGATTAAGCAGAAACATACTATTGTTTCCGGCTTCCTCAGGGAGCCGGGAGAAACCCTAGCCGCCCCCCTGCCTTTGCTCTCGCACCCAGCACGATGCCTTCGCGCCGTCCCCGAGGTTACAGAACTCGACCTCCTCTCTCCCATCCCTACAACCTGTGCAGCACCTCCGGTAGGGTTCCTAGCCCTATCAGTAGCAGGTGGTTCAAATCTTTGGAGATGCCAGGTTTTGATATTGGATTTTGGATGATCTCAACCTGAGATCTCTGGCCTACTTCATAAACCAGAACAATATGATTAGGTTAGGCTGAAAAAAAATGTCGGGTCTGTTGGTCTATTTCTCGAGGTTGTTTGGGCTTTCCTACTTTGGGCCAGGATTTTTTGGGTTGGGTTGGGTGAGGTCATGAGTTGAAATCCATGGCCAGAATCTGACCCGATGCAGTGACGGGTTGGTTGGCCCATGATCAGGTCTACTTTATCCCTACAAAGTTTAGAAGTTGGGTTTGTCAATTGAAAATTAGTTAGTAGATTTTACAATTAATAGATTACATGTTTGGACCTTTTATGGGGATAGTTGTACTAAATGTCATGTATCTGTGTAGCTACTTTTCTTGAGTTATCATTTATCCTGTTGTTACTTTGGTTATGACAGTTAAATGCATCTTTTTTGTTGTTAGGTGGGTCCGTGCCTCGAGCCAACCCAAGTGAGTCGGCTGGTGCACAAGCACATCAAAATGTGAATAGGCCAGGAGATGCTTCACATGCAAATATTGATGAAGCATTTTCAGGGGTTGCAGGTGGCACTCCTTTTTCAGCTGAGTCTGGAGTTAGACTATTGCCACTTAGAACAGTTGTTGCCATGCCTGCTGGCATCAGTCGTGCTCCATCAGGGTCGTCTAGTGGAGGTGTTGGTATTATCTATCCATTTCTCACAGTTCGACGAAGGGCAAACACTAATGGTAACGATGAACGAAATGGTCAACCTCCAAATGAACCTGCTCGTAGTAGCACCCATCCTAATCAGCAATCAATTCCTCAGTCATCTCAAGCTCATGAAGCAGGTCAATTTTACTCATTACCATCTTTTTCTACCTTGTTCCAATGTGTCGCATATTCAATAAGCCAAAGAGTTTCTGTTAGGGGCTCAATAGATTTGGACTGCTCCTGGTTGGGCTGATAAGTTGATCTGGCAGTGTTATTTAGTTATCGGACTGATCAGACTAAGATATTTGCTAAATTTTCTTTTGAAAAAAACTTCTGTTAACTGATTACTTGATTCGAATTGCTGGCACCCATTAGGCAATCTGATCCTGCCATAGTATGGGATCATGTGACTTAAACGAGCTTCCTCTTAAGTCATCTAAGGAGTCTGTAGAACTACAAATGTGAGGTGCAGCTGAGCAGTAAAGCAATCAGATACAATTAGCCTCCATTTTGAATTCTGGAAAGCTACCCATCTGATTTAATATTATCCAAGTACACAAGTACTGAGGCAGTGCCGTATTCTTTATGATATTCTGTTTTTTAATTTAATTCGAATAAGTTGTATATTGAATGTGGTGGTTAGTACTTAAAAAACTCCACATATATTATTGAAGTCCACATATCTAGCTGTAGTTTTTTCCAAGCTCTTAATTTGATAAATTAATGGTTGGTTTATTGGAAACTAACACAGGTATTCAGATTGTAGTTGCGCACATGCTTCTACATAATTTGTGCTGCCTTTTTTTTTGCCTTTGTTTTCTAAATGATTTTTATCAATGGAAGGTGTGACATTATTGAACTTTTCTTCATTCTGTTGTTTACAGGTAATCTGGGATCTCCAGTTGATGTCAATGTTGGAGATGGCTCTGAGACCTCACCTGGGCAGCAGAATGGTCTAGTCGCACTCTCTCAGATAATGGACTTTCTTGGATCAATGCTCCCTGGCGAAAATGTTCGAGGAAATACCTCAAGCCAGCAATCACCAATGGCTTCCACCGAGCAGGGAGAGGGTAGAAATCTTGCAACACCAGAAGTGTCAGGAGCCAGTGAGGAGGCCCTACGCTTTGCTAGCATGGTCAGACAAATTATGCCATTTATCTCCCAAGTTGAAACACATAATCAAAGTGCCCCACCAGATAGCAGCAGCACACCTGCACAGGCAATTACCGCTTCTGCTCATGCTTATTATGTTTATTTAGTATTTTTTAATCATTTAGTTGACATGTAATATTAATACTGGATTCAGGCTGCATCTGGGAGCGCAGACAGAGCTAGGGATGTCCCAAATGATTCTACGAGTTCTCGTCAACATAACCGTGGCCAAATTGATGAGCCTAATTCCAAAAGGCAAAGGTGTGACACTCACTTGTCATTTTGAATCCACTGCAGATGCTTTTCTTGGATATACTTGTTTGATATTTGAACGTAATGATTTATATGGGTTGAAATGATGAGCCTTTATGGTTTAGTAGTTTGTTTTCAAATTGTGTATTTTTATCAATATTGATCGAAAGTTGACCATAAGACAATAAGACCTAATAATTGGCTAAATGTTTCGCTGCATCGTTCTCACCCTTGGAGCCATGGTTTGGCTGCATTCTGATCTTTAGAACCCTGTCTGCTTTAGCTTTTAAGAACACAAGATATCCCAACTTATATTTGTGGACAAAGAATTTACCACTTTTTTTTCTTGCAGAACTAGTGACTGATTCAAATCTACCGTGAGCTGAGAATCTTGCCAGTTCTTGCTTTCCCCCAGCGAATTATCAATCAGGACTTGAGGCAAATGGTGACAGTATTGGGACAAATGGATTAGCTGTAGTATATAGTTGGCACTGAGGTCACTAGACGAGGCACCTATGCCTTTATTGGGCGCATCTTATAAACTATTATTTTCGAGTGCAACCATTCACGCTGCTGGCATCCAATCCCCAATATGTACAAGTTTAATTTATTTGGGACGGTTTATGCAACGAATCAAAGTCTCTTCTCCAGTCATTGCCGTAGCACGTGGAGTACTCCTGCAACCAATAATCTATTGTTATTGTTATGAAAATGTATAGGTTAAGTTTATATGCTTTTTTGAACATTGTGTGATTAGCTATTGCTTACACACACAACTGTTACTTTTGTATCTGTTCACAATGCAGTGCAACTCTGTTGGAATACACTGGCATGTTTGGCCACCAGTACAATGCGAGCATGGGATATGTGTTTGGTTCGCTGATTTGTTAATATATTTTACATATGTGGTGTGTGATATATTATATATATAGAAATATGTTTCACTATGGAATAGAAGATATATTAGTTGTAGATTTGACAAAGTACCCTATTTTTTAATGAAAAATGATGTGTAGTGATAAGAACATGCAAAAAAGGCATTCAATCTATAAGTATTACTTTTACAGCGAGCGGAAGCTACAGCTGACGTGATCAAAAAAGAATGCAGAATGCTACAATAACCCATAAAATGAACACCTACAGATCTAAGCATCCCTAGTCTGACGAAAAACACCGCAACGACAAACCCACGCAGCTATGGGCGCATAAACACAGTTGTCATGTGTGTACTGTAGTTTGTAGATATATACACAGCAAGGTTCCTAGTGTCTATACCTGACAACGTAACAAATACATGGCGTGCATTTTAGCGATGACGGATCATAGTGTCTATACCCGACAACGATGAAACATATGGCGAGCCTTTTAGTATAAACAGGGACCAAAAATTGATATGAGAAAAGGAAACAACAAATACCTGCTGATGATATGTAGTATCTGTCTCAAGAAAGTGTCTATATAGATGGTGTGCTATTTTAGTATAGGGCTTGAGAGTAGTTCTAATTTTCTCGACACGGTTTAGCTTTAGGCTGTAGCAATTCGATGAATATATGGTCTGGATAATTTCTTGGCTTCCTGAAAAACATTGGACCAAACAATTATATATCGATGATTTTGCAGTGTTACGTTTATGTGGTGCAAAAGTTGTGGCACGAACCTATAAAATCTTCAATGCGGGAGATTTTTTTTTCAAAAACGTGCCTTAACATTAGCATGTGTTTCATTAAATAAAGATTAGAGTTTATGTACGCTCCGAGGAAAGGTATTGCGAGGGGCCATCCACGCCTCGAATAGACACACGACACCCATCACCAGCTAGTGGTGGTCTAAATTGGTTGTACTAGGAAAATAACTAATCGCGCTACGGTGGTGGGCTGATCGGTGCTTCAAGCCACAAGACCTGTCAACAAGGCGAGGCAACTTCAATGCGGGAGATGCACATGTAAAGCAACTTTTAAAAAGACGAGGCCTGATGAAATCGCTGTTTGATTAACCTCCCATTCATCAATTATTTTTTCCATATTTTCATGGTATTTCTGCGGTTTGGACAATTTTTCCGAATATTATTTTTTATGTGTGAAATGATATATAACCAATTTAATATAGATGCAAGTTCTGAAAAACATAGTGAATGTTTTTACATCATGGTAGACAATTCGGGCTCTTTAAAAGATACAATTAAATATATCAAATAGGAATTGGAATTGGATGTTCTCATGCGGTTCCACCTATCAACTAATTGCACGTCCAAACAACGGCATCGGTATTCGGTATTCCAGGCTATTTCCAATGCCCCTCAACTTTGGTATTCTAGGCCAATTCAATTTCTCACACTGAATCTACATCCATCAGCCTGTGACCATTTGGACACAGACGCTACCTTGCCGAATTACTGCCAGCTAAGTTACTCTTTTGAAAATGGCTATAGCTTCAATAGAAAATCATTCCACCTTAATAAAATCTAAAAGTTCCATTTACTTATTTTCAATGTACTATTATACTCATAAATGTTACTACTATTTGTGTTAATTATTGTACTAGGCATTGGTAGTGTCCCATAAAGAGAATAAAAAAATAAACGAGAGAGAAAGAAAAATAAAAAAAAAATTCTAAAGAAATTGTGAAAAAAACGGCCAGAAGGCTGAAGGCCCGTGCAGGTGCTTTTTTTTTCCTCCTTTGATTTGACTCCGTCGATCCATGATCTGCACTCCCTTCCTTCCGCTGCAAGTCCACGTGCGTTCTGTCAGTCTTTCTCCCCCCCTCTCGCTCTCAGACGACCACCGACTGGTGGGCCGCCGCCGCCGCCGCGCTAAGCCAGGCGCTGAGGCTTTCGTTGGTCTTTTCGCCGGCGACGTGCACCCCGCCAGGTACTCCCACCCCTTCTGTTCCCTTCCCTTCATGCCGTGGAAGCTGAACAGCGAAACCCTAACCTAAAGCTATTTAGCTAGTTGATTTGACAAGCCTCCTAGCTTCCCTTTACTGGATCTGCCCCTGTTGGGTGATCTCCTGGTGATGCAATGCCGCGTGCAATTTTTCGTGATAGTTGGTTGACATCACACAAACAGCGGCTTAATTTTAAATTGCTGTAGTTTTGCGGCTGTCCGCATTCAGGCTCCCCACTAGTTCAGCTTAGGTAGGTACCCTTCCATTTTCAGTGTTTATGGAATTTATTAGGCTTTTAGTACTTCATTATTTTTTTCTTCTGCTCTGGTCAACATTCTAGTTCTTCTCTAGGAGGTCAGAGGTACTATCATGGTGTGTGCGCCTGATGCGGAATTCAGTCGAATGTGCATGATCATTCTGTTGCATTCATTTCTGTTGATGTGCTCTATGTTTGTGTCTTTTCTACAAAACTTGCGAACTCTTTCAGAGTAGATGTTGTCAAATATACAGGATGACAGGATCTTCTAGCACACAACCATTTCCTGTGAGGTTTTCTTAACGTGTACAGAGGTATTGTGTTCTGACAAATTCTACTTTTGGATGGTATTCAATCGTTGCTATAAAGGTATACCTGGCCTTTCATGTACATACCATCAATTGTACATACGGAGCAGGTAATAAGGTTCAACCTAGAAAAACCCCATATATTTGATGAATTCAATTCAGCCTTTTGGAAGTATCCAAATGTAACGATGTATTATGAACACCCCCAAATAACTTCTACAAGCAGAAACACACAGCGACAGGAGGAACTTCTGCGCTACCACTAACAAATCTAGATCGTTGCCTTCCCCTGGCCCCTCGGTGGCGTCTAAAAAGATGGCCACACACTTCTTCACTGTATCCACTTGCCTCTTATCTCCTTCCTGTTTGTGTGACTGGTGACGATCTCAGGTGAAGGTGACCTCGATCTTCTGCTTGGGTGTCACTGTCAACGTTGGGGGTGGCCTGGTTGTGACTGGATATGTGGTATAGGAACCCTACGGGCCAGTTCCGGCGGGGCACACCTACCTTTGGTGCTTCAATGATGGTCAAATGGCATAGCAATGTTGGTTCCATGGCTGATGCTGGTATACCCCCACCTGTCGGCGCCATGCTGTTGAGGCCTTTACTCACTTCTTGTTGTGTGGATCCATCTTGGTGGAAGCCTAGTACTGGTTTATCCAGTTGTGGGGTGACGGCGTCTTCAGATGTCTTTCCCTCCTTGGAGACCTCGCATTATCAGCTTCCCTTTTTGGGGGTGGTGTGATGTTGGTTTCCCGGCTTGGTGGTCAGAGCTCAGTCAGCATCTGGAGTTGTTCATCGCCTTTGTTGGATTTGGCTCAAGCTTAGGTTCCGCTTTGACCCATTTTATTGTAAGATTAGACCTTGCGGCCGTGAAAGTTTGACTAAGTGTTGAGCCTTTAGGTTGTATGCTATCTTTGTAGTGGTGGGTCTTTTTGTAACTTTTGTGGTCCAATCAAGGAATGATTGAAGTCTTTCCATTATCTAAGAAAATAACTTCTACAATATAGGTATAAACTTGTTAAAAATATGTATACTTGATGAGGTATTCCACCACTTGTACCAACTGGTTACTGCTGCCAAGAATCTGCAGAATACATGGCACATTACTCATTTGTTGTAAGGTGGTCTATTCGTGCTAACCAACTTTGGAATATTTTGTAAATAAAAGTTAATAAATTTGTCAGATTCACAAAATCTCAGCCTTTTTGCCTATATATGTTCTGTAAGGTTTTCTATCTGTTCTTTTGGAAATACCTTTGTAACAAACCTAAAGTACTTTCTAAAAGTTGATCTTTTATTTAAGTTTCTAGTGGGGTCGTGTGACCCCACGGGACCCAAAACAGATAGCTGCCATCAAGGATGGAAGGTCACTCCATCGATCCCAAGTGGCTTATTGACCCGAAGCTTCTCTTTGTTGGGCCACTCATCGGCGAGGGCGCTCATGCAAAGGTCTATGAGGGGAAGTAAGGCTCATCTTTTTTGTTCTATCATCTGCAATTTTCTCCTAATCGAGCACTTATTTGATGCTGGGATTGGCAGGTATAAGAATCAAAATGTTGCTATCAAGATCGTGCATAAAGGGGACACCCCTGAGGAGATGACAAAGAGGGAGGGGAGATTCGTGAGAGAGGTGACCATGCTGTCAAGTGTGCAGCACAAGAACCTCGTCAAGGTCTACTTTTGCAGTCATGTTGATTCTTTCCTCCTCATTCTCCTCAATGAGATGACCAAGAGGAAGAGGAGGTTTTAGTACATTTGTTTATTGAAAACTACTACTGCTTGTTTCACAGTTTATAGGGGCCTGCCTAGAACCTGTCATGGTGGTGGTGACAGAGCTACTAGTTGGGGGCTCGTTGCGCAAGTATTTGGTCAGTCTCCGACCTAGGAGCCTTGAGCCTCATGTAGCAGTGGGGTTTGCATTGGACATTGCCCGAGCTATGGAATGCTTGCATGCACATGGGATCATTCATCGTGATCTTAAGCCTGGTAAGACTTGTCATTTTGTGATCTTATTCTTGTGTTATTTCTATATTATTCACTGCTTAGTAGGTGGATATACCTTTTTTTCTCTACATGTTTACCATGTGGATTTATATCTTTATTACTTTCTTCTGAAAATTAATTAACCTGTAACATTTACTTCCTTTTTAACAATCTTGTAATGGCATTCATGTGGATTAGCTCAGGATGGAAATGTGCCTTATAGTAACTTGCAGATGAGAAGTCTCTTCTCCTTGCACTATTACATCGTATATGTATACACACACACAATTTTATGGTAAATTTTGCCATTACGTGTTATTGAGATTGTAGAATGTTATGTTATCATAAATCTTCTAAAAAATGATCTGTTTTCTCCCAGTTTTGGTGACTAATATATTGATTCACGTCAAGTTTTGTTTCCTGTTGTGTGCGCTTTCTTATTTTATAGATTGTGATTATTCTTATCTCTTTTCTGCTACCACTGTTCTCTTCAAAGATGAAGTTCAAATGTTAAGTGACAACTGTTGGCATTGTACTCACTTCTGGCAATCTATATCATACCATGGTCATCTAAGAACCTTTTTCCCCTTCGCTATTCTTTGTGTAGCATGCTGTAGTTCTATGATGGATAATTAATCATTCACTGGTTGAATGCCCGTGCGTTGCTACGAGTGTACATAAAATCCCCCAACATTCCACTTTAAATGGACACCTCTTCTATCAATCATTACATGCTTACAACTTTTTATGAAAATAATACGATATGGAACTTCTTCTGAATAAAATTTTAAATTTTGTTTGGAGGAAAGAACAAAACAAAAATCGTAGAATAAATATTGTTTGGATAGATTGTGCAAGGCGCTCGTCATTAGCTCTTCTTGCAGCTATAATTTTCCAACCCTTCAGATGGAACCTACTAAACACTGCCTTGAGATGCATCTTTTGCAAGATCCTGGAACTCAGGCCTGGCATCTATCTCAGAAGATTCATCGGGAGACATTGAAATTCTCCTACCTGATTTCTGAACAACTATTCTCTAGATGGCCACATTAGCAAAGGGCCTCTCCAAAAGCATTTGAATACAAACCTGCTGGGCTTGTGAAATCAGGTTATAATTTCTAAGTGTAATGCATGTACACAATACTCTACAACACATCAAAGCAAAACACTGTCATTTATTTTGTCAATTTAGCCTCAAGATCAACCATCATGCAGTCATTCTGAAAATGGCAATTACATTTTATTTTATTGCATCAGTGATTAATACATGTATGCTTAGGAGGATACAGTGCTGGATCTTTATATGGAGACATAAATGTTTGCTTATACTACTTTTTTATAAATATAAATAAATAAACGACTAATCATACATAGCAAGTTGAAAATACCATGCATTTGACCGCTTTCCACTCTGGAGTTTGGAGATGTGTGCATGAAGATGTATTTCTCTGAAAACATGGGTTACTTAATTATATAAACTGTATATAATTTCAAGAAGCTATTGTAAGAACATATACTGCCAATCTGCAATCTAAAAGCATTAATTCATCACTATGCTAACCACCCGGTGATGCCGACGCGATGCGGAAGCTCTTCCCCGACGCTGCGCGGCCACGGCGGCCGCGCGGACGACGCGGCGGACGCGCTTGACGCCACCACCGATCTATGGATCGAAGCCGGTGCGCGCAAACTAGGTGTCGATTTAGTGAGTAATCCGCTTACGATGTAACGTGCGGGAGTAGCGCGTCATATAATACCTTCGCTCCCAAAACGCGCGAAAGCGCGGGTTGTAAGAAACTTTTCTACTTAAATGCAAAGATGCGCAAGCTTTTTGCGCGTTCGAGAAAAAAAAAACTATGCTAACCATTATTTCCTAGGTAGGGTTCTACCTCAAAAATAAGAGGAGTTGGAATACACTTCTTCAGGTAGCTAAGGATCATTTGTACTCAACCGACTCCCACACAATCTATGCATTGTGCATAGAGTTTGTTTGCAGTTTGTACAATTACAACAGATGAGCGTTCTTTCCTCCCACACAATCTATGCGTCCTACCCGTGGTGGCTGGTTGAGTGTAGCAGCAGGGAGATGGGAAACAGAGAAAAGAGATGAGAATTGGATTGGCTGTAATTGCTTGATTCAATCCCTTGGTCACGACTGATTAAAAAGAGATTACAAGCTCTCCGAGCCTCTCATTTGCCTAGCTGACTTCTTCCCTGTTACTAAATCAGGCGCCTGCATGATTTCCTTGGCCTCTCCTTGCCTAACTAGCCCCTATTCCTGTGCCTGTAGCTAGTCCCAACCATAACAAGAGATTAAGATTATCATGGTTTTGTCGCCTGTGACCAAGAGGTCCAGGGTTCAAGCCCCAGCCTCTGTACATTTGTGCAGGGATGGCTGCTGGCTATTTTCCCTTCCCCAGACCCCGCAGTGCGGGAGCCAACGGCACTGGGTACGCCCTTTTTTTATGGTTTTGTCATCTGTTAGACAGACTGATTGTTATAGTTGTATAGGCAGGTTTGCATGTATGTGACAGCGTGAAGCAGCAGTGTTTGTCGTGATTCTACTGTATAACATCAAGTACTAACATAACATTTAGCTGAGATTTCGCTAGTGCATAACTTGCCCAACCTACTGTCATTTCCTGTTCCAAATCCATCAAGAAATATAAAGTAGCCTGAATAATTAATCGTGATGTAAGCATAGTTTGAAGATGTTAATGATGTAAGCATAGTTTGATGTTAATTTCTGTGCAATGTAGTCTTGTTCATCAGTAGACATTACTATTATCTGAGTTTCAGACCATATATGTTCAATCCAACAATGCATTTTATTTTTTTTGTTTGGTTTATTGAAGCACTGGTGTCATCTTGTTAGTTTATCATGAATTTCCTTTTTTTTTGTCCTATGTGATCTTTTAAGAATCTGCCTGACAGATATTATTCAGACTGTTGATCTTGAGTCTGTTTTTCCCCTTCACTTTGTGCAGAGAATTTGTTGCTGACTGCGGACCAGAGAACAGTAAAACTTGTTGATCTTGGTTTGGCCAGGGAAGAAACATTAACAGAGATGATGACTGCTGAGACAGGAACATACCGTTGGATGGCTCCAGAGGTTTCTACTGCATTCATATTTGTCAGTTTCTGAATCCTTAATTTTCTGTGATACTATTACTAATGTAACCTGTAATATCTCAACAGTTGTACAGCACAGTAACATTGAGGCACGGAGAAAAGAAGCATTACAACCACAAAGTAGATGTGTACAGCTTTGCAATTGTGTTGTGGGAACTCCTCCACAATAAACTGCCCTTCGAGGGAATGTCTAATCTTCAAGCTGCATACGCTGCTGCTTTCAAGGTAACACCTGATACTCTGACATGAGCGATATCTTGAAGAATTGTTGAGGGCATCCCTAGATTATGTTTGCTTTGGTATGTTTATATTATTGTATAACATCTTGCATGGACCACATGAACTCTAGTTTATTCTTGCACAACTACATGTGTTTTGTATTTGACCAGATGAAAAACTTATTTTCTGCAGAATATCAGACCAAGTGCTGATAACTTGCCTGAGGAGTTGTCAGAAATCCTAACATCCTGTTGGAAGGAAGATCCAAATGAGAGACCAAACTTCACGCAGATAGTGCAAATGCTCCTACATTACCTATCCACCCTTTCGCCACAAAAAAACTTAGCCCCTCGCCGCACATTCAGTTCGGAGAATACAATCCTTCCTCCAGAATCTCCTGGGACGAGCTCACTAATGGCTTCCCGGGGTGACCTTGGTGACACACCGAAGGGCAAGAAGGAAGACAAGCCAAGGGGCTTCTTTTTCTGCTTCAGTGAGTGCTATTAGGACAACCCCCAAAGGGAACTCTGAGAAGTTGCAAATACCGAATGAACTTCGTCCCCTGATGCCCTGCGACTCAGCCATGGTCAGTCGATCAAGTCTCGGCATCCATAGTCCATACCCTGAAGAATGGAAGTGTAGTCGAACTGTTGTTTCTTCTAATCAGGTCTCCTGCAAAGCTGACATGTTGACATATCAGCAGGGTAAAACTGGTAACCTTTTGACTCCAGATAGTAATGATGGAAATAGCTTATAGCTTATCCCTGTATATTTGGTGCACCATGGTATAATGGAGTTTACTAGAGCGCGACTATAGATTGCCTGTCTCGCCTGTCATCGTATAGAAATAAATCAATAATTCGCATTTATTTGTTAGTCTGCTCCAAAGGATACTGGAACCTGTCAGTTCTGTGCAAGATTTGTGTAGCAGAAACTGTTGAAGCAATGTGTTTGTGTTGCAGCTCTGCAGCAGCAGCAGCCACTCCAGCAATGACTTTTTGCAAATAATTTATGTATATGATGTGATATAGCTGGTGAGTTTCCAACAACGACAAGTTATGGAAATATTTTTCCAAAAAAAGAAGTTATAATGAAAAAATGATGGTAGCTAGCAAGTCGGCAGCGGGAAAAAGGCGGAAGCGACTCGCTCGGTTGGCACGACAGGGAAGAACGTGCGCGAGCGAGTGCGTGCAGTTCGTGCCGTGGCATCGGAGTAAAGGGCGTCCTACTCCCGTGCAGTTCGTGAAAGCCGTGAGGACGACAGGAAGGAACAGGCATTGCTAGCAGTAGCCTCTGCTGCTGTTGCTGTGTCAGGATTGTTTAGCTAGAGCTAGTAGTAGTCTAATCGGTCCAAGGAACAGGGATCATGAGAAGGTACATGTTACTATTCTTTGATTCTTGTCCAAAATGTGAGCTGATACCAGCTATATATAGCACATCACTGTTGTTGATTAACTAGCTATAGCTTTGTACATTTTGAGTTGTAGAGATTTCCATAGAAAATACTGAGTAACAAGAGATTCTCTACATCTTTTCTAATTATTAGGAATATAGATAATTTTATAGAAAATACAGTCTTCCTCTATTTCAAATTTCTCATCAACCAAAGAAAAAAAAACAAGAATGACTATTTAAAGTGTATACATGATATATAAAAACTATTGGAGAGTGAAAATATGTAGGAAATATCTTTTATACAAAAAGGTTCTGTAAATGATGATTTGGAGAGTAAATTATGGGAAGACTCTTGAGATCCTCTTACTCGCAAGAGTTTTGAACAAATCCTTGGTAAATGCAAAGCTCCTTCCGATCGTCTTAAAAAATACACGAGTATTATATTAAAACATATTTTTATATGAAATTATTAATATTTATCGTACTAAATAGGTAAAGATTCGTATGATAATAGCATACTTATCTGATATCATAAATAAATATTAAAACTGTTTTGTGTCAAAAAAAAAAACAGATACTGTACAAACCTGGCCTGGCGGTTTTGTGCGATCCGCTGCGTTGGCCAGTCCGAGACTCCGAGCCGATGGCGACAGGCGGCGGCGGGATCAGATAGATTTTTGTCGCTGATCTCAATGGCATGGGACGTGACAGGCCGGCGTCAGCGATCAGCATCATGCACATGATGCTCGCTCCGGCTAGTCTCCATCACGGTCACGGTATTGTCCGGTCCTACGGGAACTGGTACTCCTCTCGCTCGAAGGAAAACGTGGGGTTTCTTCCTACGAGACCGATGGCCGATCGATGGGTCGTGCGCGCGTGCGTACGAACCCCGCATTCCAAACCTGCCATGCGTTGCAGGTTTGTGTCACGGGGATATATATCGACCAATGGATCCAGGCAGCTTGCCGCTGCCGTGTGCACGGAACGCGAACGCATGCCATTTGGGTGCGAGTGCTCCGTGCTTTTGGCGCGTTCGGTGCACCGAATCGCCATTCCTCCGGTGCGGCGTTTGGTTCACGCGATCGCCAGTTGGGGGAGCACGGCAACGAACTCGAGGTCCTCCTCCAAGGACCAAGGGGGCTCTCGCCTGGGGAGTGGGGAGATGCACCGCCACCACATGTCTGCTTGCTGACGGCGTCCCGGTGACGTACGTACGTACGGTACGAGCGCGTGCAGGATGTGGGTTTCGTGATCTCGTTTCGTTGTTTTCGTACGGTCTGAACTGAAATGTAGCTAGTACTATTCACTAGGCCCAGGTCTTTCGTTTAACAAAAAACGAATTAAGTTCGGTTTAATTAGCTAGGAAGATATGTGCCCGGTGCTCCCCTACTGATGGCAAAAGAAAATACTGATTTTTTAAAAAAGAAAAAAGAAATGAATGTGTGTCCCGTGAATCGTGAAAGAGGGCTGTAGAGAGTCACAATTGTTTTGTGCGAGGCGAGAGGCGGCGGCAGGATCAGATAGATGTAGCTGGAGCTAGCTCTTGTCGTGTCGCTGATGGCAAAGGCAAAGGCCTCAACGGCATGGGACGTGACATGCACCTGAGTACTTACCTGACGGAGCCGGCTCCGGCTAGCTAGTCGCCGTCACCTCGGTGTTCACTAAAGGGAACCGTAGCTCCTGTTCACTGGGTGTTTGTTCCTGTACTGTACTTGCGAGAACCTGAAGGAACATGTGCGGATTTTATACGAGACCGATGGATGGATACGTTTTATGTGTATCTGCCGAACCATGCACGGCGTGTGTACGAAACTCGTGCACTAGCGTGCGTGGAGACCTGCAGATACACCATGCGCTGCAGGTTTGTGTCACGGAGATATCGATCGATCGATCGATCAGGCAACTGGCGTGCGTACCGAACGCACGCTGCTGCCCTGGATTTGGCAGTGCTAGCTTTTGGATTTGGCGGCGTCGGTGTCCTCGTGCAGACGACGTCCGGTGTGCGCACGGGCACGGCAGAAAACGCACGCATTCCGCGCCACCGCGAGTACTCCAATCCAATCCTATATATATGGCCACCCCGTCGCTCCCAATTCTACATCCACAGCCTCGACTGCAACTCAAAGCAAAGCAAGCAAGCCTCCACTCCACGCAGTACAGCAAGGACCAAGGAAGCAAGGCACCTCCAGCTCGAGCACCAAGCATGGGCAAGGTGGCGATCACGATCCCGTCGGTCGTCTGCCTGCGCCGGACGCTGCGGCGGTGGCGGTCCCGCGCCTCCTCCGACGCCGCGGTGCCGGCGGGGCACGTCGCTGTGTCCGTGCAAGGCGCGGCGCCGAGGCGGTTCGTGGTGCGGGTGGCGCACCTCAGCCACCCGGCGT